>JARQZJ010000091.1:11102500-11470000 GCA_030704895.1 Henosepilachna vigintioctopunctata
TGGTTATTTATTATATTAAATAAAAACGTCGAAAAATTGAGAACTCTTCTCTCATTCATCCTTAACCAACAAATATCTTTAAATAAATGGGAAATATGATCAAACCTGCGCAGAACATAGATGTTCTGAAAATCTGCGACCCGAAAAAACACGAAATCTGCACCCTCTGCAAATGATCTCTATCTGCCTGGTCCAAACAAAGTCCATAGACATAGTCACAATAGGTGAAGTTAAACAGTACAAGGGATAGGCTTTTTCTCAATGACTTGTTCAAGATATGTCTGTTATTAGGCATATAAACATTATTATTATTATAAACACCTTTAGAGAAAAAAAGATTTTTGTATAAGTATTTTTAGATGTTCTATAAATCGAAGTTGACAATCAAAAGTTACCCCAAAATTTTTCTGCTATTAAAAAAGGTTAAATTTTGTTATTAATAATTATATTCAAATTATTTTAAAAAAAATGAGAATTTCTACCATTACCAAACGCCATTACACAAGACTTATCAGGATTAAGTTTTAAATTATAAATTATCGAAAAATCATGTAATTTTTTCATTTCAATAACTTTTCTTTGCTTATAAGTATATAGAATTATTACCAAACATAAAGGATAATGTCATACCAAACCTAATATTGTTCTTCTTTTAATCATTATTGGAATAATGATCACTTCTTTATTATGGGATGAATCGATAATTTCACGAAATTGAAAGTTATTAATATTATTATTGATATATATATATATATATATATATATATATATATATATATATATATATATATATATATATATATATATATATATTTAAATTAAAAATATATGAGTTCTCGGCAATAATAGGGTCACTACAATTGATAACAAACAGATTATTGCCGAGAACTCATATATTTTTAATTTAAATTTGAATTGTACGGCAATACTCCTTTAAATAACTTTATATATATATATATATATATATATATATATATATATATATATATATATATATATATATATATATATATATATATATATATATATATATATATATATATATATATATATATATATATATATATATATATATATATATATATATATATATATATATATATATATATTAGTATCATTTTATATTATTGTTATTTATATTATATGTATATATCTTAATATACCGAATATATGTCGAAACAAAAAGTGAATTTATAATTTTCGGGGGCTGTGTGCGATTATCGAAATTTTTTAATGTTTGTGCACATATCGTTTCGCATATGTTGACATTATTAGCTATTATGGATTAGTAGTTTGTTCTTGTTTTGAACAACTGAAAATGTAAGCACCGTTTTGTGTGTTCTTTGTTTTTTACTTGTGGAAAAAATATATCGAAAGATCTTATCAAATTTAAAAATGGAATAAAGTGCTCAAAGGGACTTAAAATGTTGACTGTAGCACTCGGAGAGTCTTTTTTGTATCAACAAAGTGTTTATAAGTGGTACAAGGGCTTTACAGAAGCCTGAGAAAATGTTAATGACGACGAGCACCCGAGAATTGCAACCACGTCAACAAACGAAGAAAACATGGAAACAGTGATGAAAATGGCTTTGGAAAAGCGTCGAATCACTATCGGGGAAGTTAAGGAGGATATTGGCATATCAATCGGCTCATGTCATGCAATTTTCTCGTAAGTTTTGGGCATAAACGTGTAGCAACAAAGTTTGTTCCGAAATTGATAAATTTAGAGTGGAAGCAACGTCGCATTAGTATGAGCCAGATTTGTTCCCAAAGATTATTCACGTTTGTTGACGAAACGTGGGTATATGGTGATAACGTCGAAACCAATGCCCAATCTTTCGATCAGATGTGAAAGATTTGCTCACTGTTTTCTTTGATTACAACGTCATGGTATACAACGCCATGGGTTAATAATTGATGAGGCCGATACTTGATGTAAATCGATAAACATAATAAAACAATTGTTAAACTGATTTACACATATATTAAAAATAATACTGCATGACGTAGGTTTCGATGAGATTCACATTTTTCAAATGCTACGTGCAGACTAATGACATTTCTCGAATACATACAATATATAAACTTAAATACAGAGAAAACAGGTAGATAACAGGTGGAAGGGATGAATTCATACTGAACTACTATAAAGTAAACTAAGTAATTTTGAAAATATTGAGAAGGGGTCTTGAGGTTTGATCGATTTGGCTGTTCAAAAGGTTGCCAGAATATTTGTATTTATTAATTTGAAGTGATTCTAACAAATTAAGCTTCATTCCCTTGTTTGCGGCATTCAAAATTTCAAAATCTGAATTGAATATATGATTTTCGTTAATCAAATGATTTGCATAATGAGAATCTGTCTTCTGATTATCAAAGCTACGTTTATGTTCCGAAATTCTTATTTGAAAACTTCTAAACGTTCTACCAATATAAAACTTATCACAACTACCACAGTTAAACATGGTGAAATGATTTTCCGGGCTGATTGGCCGTGGTCAACTGGAACTCCTCCCCTTCCAGACGTTTCGTCCCTAACTGCGAGAGACATCTTCAGTGGCGGCGAGTGCTTCGACGTAGTGGCGTACTGGGCGACGACTCTGGAGCAACTGATGACCTGTTGACTAGAGTGCCGATATTTATAGGTCTTCGTGGCTCGGCAATATGTCCGCTTCGCTCTGATTGGTCCACCCCAACGCGTTCGTTGTCTGCTGTTGGACCAATCAGCTTCCGTTTCAGTGCAGGGTGCCAAATGTTCCTTATTCTCATGGTTTCTTCTTTCCGATTGAAATTGTTGCGATGCTTGTGTATCTCGATAGCCTCTCGTTGGAGCCTGGCGTGGTAATTTCGATCCGTGGAGAGAACCTCAGCGTCGTCGTATTTGATATTATGCTCCAAGTTGTTATAGGCATGCTCTGCTACAGCTGACTTCTCAGGCTGAACTCGGCGACAATGACCTTCATGTTCCTTGAGGCGTGTCTTGATGCTACGTTTAGTTGTACCAATATAAACCGAACCACATGAGCAAGGGATTGTGTAAACACCAGCTGAAGATAGTTTATCCCGTGGATCCTTCGCTGACCGCAACAAATTCCGAACTTGATGGGTTGGCTTGAAAATAGCCCTCACTTCGTGGCGCTGAAGTAATCTCCCGATTCGATCCGTTACTCCTCTGATGAAAGGCATTATTGCCACTCCTTGTTTGGGTTCCTCCGTTGGTGGTACTCCGGTTCCCTTTCTGGGCCTCAGTGCTCTGGTGACTTCTTGGAAAGAATATCCGTTGGCCTGAAAAGCTTGATGGAGATGACTCTCTTCATTTTTGAGTGATTGTGGTTCACAAATCCTACTTGCTCTTTGTGAAAGACAACGAAGAACAGCACGCTTCTGTTTGGGATGATGGTTGGACATTTTGTGAAGGTAGCGATCCGTGTGAGTCGGTTTTCTGTAAACAGTATGTCCTAGCGATCCGTCTTCTCTTCTTTTTACTAGAACATCCAAAAAAGCTAGTTGGCCATTTTCTTCCTTTTCCATAGTGAACTGGATTTGTGGGTGTATACTATTCAGATAGTATACACCCACAATCCATATAATGCCTTTCATCAGAGGAGTAACGGATCGAATCGGGAGATTACTTCAGCGCCACGAAGTGAGGGCTATTTTCAAGCCAACCCATCAAGTTCGGAATTTGTTGCGGTCAGCGAAGGATCCACGGGATAAACTATCTTCAGCTGGTGTTTACAAAATCCCTTGCTCATGTGGTTCGGTTTATATTGGTACAACTAAACGTAGCATCAAGACACGCCTCAAGGAACATGAAGGTCATTGTCGCCGAGTTCAGCCTGAGAAGTCAGCTGTAGCAGAGCATGCCTATAACAACTTGGAGCATAATATCAAATACGACGACGCTGAGGTTCTCTCCACGGATCGAAATTACCACGCCAGGCTCCAACGAGAGGCTATCGAGATACACAAGCATCGCAACAATTTCAATCGGAAAGAAGAAACCATGAGAATAAGGAACATTTGGCACCCTGCACTGAAACGGAAGCTGATTGGTCCAACAGCAGACAACGAACGCGTTGGGGTGGACCAATCAGAGCGAAGCGGACATATTGCCGAGCCACGAAGACCTATAAATATCGGCACTCTAGTCAACAGGTCATCAGTTGCTCCAGAGTCGTCGCCCAGTACGCCACTACGTCGAAGCACTCGCCGCCACTGAAGATGTCTCTCGCAGTTAGGGACGAAACGTCTGGAAGAGGAGGAGTTCCAGTTGACCACGGCCAATCAGCCCGGAAAATCATTTCACCATGTTTCACAATGGACACCGGCCGTGAAAGCCTACACGATTTCATTACCACAGTTAATTTTATATACACCGGATTTTTTATTTTTGTTGACTTTAGATTTGTTATTTTTGATATGTTTTCCTAAGTTATTTTCAGTACGGTAAGCAATGTGGATGTTATACTTAAAAAGAAGAGATTTGATTCTTGCCAACAGGTCTTACGGTTAATAAGGAATACTACAAGGAAGTTATGTAACATTTGCGTGAAGCAATACAGTACAAACGATTGGAATTGTACGAAAACAAATCACGGATTCTCCACCACGATAATGCACCAGCTAACAGATCAATGCTTGTTCGCGATTTTTGGCCAAAAACAGCACCGAAATCATTCTTCAACCACCATTTTTCACAAGATTTGACTCCTTTGACTTTTTCCTATTCCCAGAACTGAAGAGATCAATGAAATGAAAGCGTTTAGCCATAATTGATGAGATAAAGTCGGTATCGAAAAACGAGGTACCTAATGACCATACCGAAGCGAATTTAGAAGTGCCGGGAGGATTGGAAAAGGCGCTGACATAAGGGCATTATATCTGAGTGGAATTACTTTGAATTGGATCAAATGGTTTTTGATAAATAAATAAATGCTTTTCGAAAAAATTCAAAATTCACTTTCTCTTTTGAATAGACCTCGTATATAATTTGAATAAAACTAAGTAATTTTTCGATTTTCACTATAATTCATTCAAAACATGACAATATCGATAATAAAATTAAAAATTGATGATAAACTGGACCACCAACATCAACATCTACATCAACACCAACATCTGATGAAGCCACTGTGTTGGCGAAACGATATTGTCATGTTCCGAATTAGTTATAATGAAACTCGAAAAACTACTTAGTCTTATTTTAATTATGTATTTAGATGAAGATCTCGTATATATATATATATATATATATATATATATATATATATATGTGTGTGTGTGTGTGTGTGTGTGTGTATATGAGTGTGTGGAGAGGAGCGAAGAGGGGTTGTTGGTACATATATTTATTGGATTATATTATACTGCAAGTGTTAAGAAGAATGCAGTGAGAAAGAGAAAATCGTAAACGGTATGGAGGCCGCAGCCGCAGCAGAATTACACATGAGCCGAAAATGGAGCATCGCAACGAATCGAATAGCACATATTATAATCTGATTGATATTTCCAGTAGCAAAAAGGTATGAACCGGAAAATTACGATCGAAACCGCTGCGTAATGATAGCTTTAACGCTCTGTATCAGCTTACTGTTTGGTAAATAAGGCTCGGATCATGATGAGATGATAGAAATCATTCCGCTCATGAATCGTTCATTCCGTTTACGTTCACTACAAAGCAAAAATGGACTTTTTTCAACTGGGATACCTTCATTGATTAATGTAGTAATACAGAATAATTAAAGTAATACAGAACTATGAATTATCCCTTAACGTCAAATCATTGTTTTTGGAAGATTTTCATGTGTCTGAAGTGATAATTAAATGATGAGAAAGGAAAAAAGTTAACGAAAAAAGTTTACATCTTCATCATTATTGTCTACAGACGTTTGCCTCTCTCAAACATAAACTGTGGTGGAATGGGCAAGTTTGGGGGATCCGAGCTGTACTTTGTATGTTACTCAGATTTATTCATTGAATCGTTCAATTATTCAAAAATATGAAGTTTTCTAGACTCTAGAAATCTAGAATCCATTTTGTCTAATAATTTGTTAATAAGTGTTCATATTTATGTAGTATTCTCATATTCGAATACTTACGTACCTATAAATTATTCAAATCATAGAGTAGGTGATTTCTTCAACTTTTTAAATTACCCACTTAGTTTTAGTATTTTCAAAATGAAAAGTATTCCCTGAAAAAGATATATTGAGTAATTTTTGTAACCCGTAATTTCATCGAAACCTACTTTTTATTACTTTTCACTCACAATGAACATATTCAAATTGTTAATACCGATATTATGAAATTGAAGAAGCAATAATTACTGATCATTTATATTGATGAAATTTGGATGAAGTTTTGGTTGCTCCAGGTTCAGAAATCAATCTGTTCAAATATCTCAAATCAATTGAATAAATTATTTGATAAATGCCTAATGAGAGGTATTTATTTCAGTATTAACAATGGAAATATGAAAATTTCTCAGTAAACAAAATGAAATAAAACATTTAGCGTATAAATACGATGAATAAATATATAATGAGAATTGAGATATTGCTTCTGGATTATTATAATATACAGAAGCAATAAACGCAGCTGAAACAATGGTTACTTATGGTCAAGAATTAGAGAAATAGAAAAGCAAGAACGAAAAGTTCTCAGAAGGATTTACCAATAAATAAAAACGGTTTAATCAATAGAAACGGTATATAGGTATTCAAATACGATAACGGAAGAAATCAGAAAAAGACGAGCAAAGTTCTATGCACATGTCTACAGAAAAAAACAGTCCAGAACACCGAAAAACTACTCGATATAATTATGAAGAGTAAATGCGGAACCTAGTGGCTCAAAGAGGTCCAGAAAGATCTACAACAGATCAATATAAAAAATCTCGAAGATCACACTGAATGTCGCTATAAATCGCACATGTGAAGTTTGAGCAAAAATTAAATCGCCAACCTGGAATAAAATGGACTGATGAACAGAAGAAAGAGTATTCAGAGGGGATGAAGCGTTTTGGGAGGGCAAAAAGATGAAGCAAATATTCTAATATCTGCGAATTCAAGTTCAATTGCTCTCTTCATGGGGAACAATCGTTATAATAATAGTTTTATTTCCTCATTTATTTAGCATGTCAAATAGTGTCTGAATAAGTTATCTCTTAGTTCTCTACTTCTTTTTTCAGTTCTAGAAATTGATAGATTAATAGAAAAAAGTTTTTGAATTGTAAATTTTTTATTTCTTCGAATTAATTCAATGATAAATTAATCATAGTACCAAAAGCATGTGCATAAACGTCCGCGTTCTTCTCATGTGCATTAGAATGATTGTTTTATAATCTGACGCGTAGGCAAGCAAAGCTACCATCTTCAATCCTTCATCTTCGTCGTTCTTCGATCACTTCTCTTTTTCTTATTGGCCGATGAGATGAAATCCAATTTACAAACGATCTCACAAATTACCCGTGAATCGATGAATGATATGGTATTCGTCTTAGTTCGATGCCTTTTGTTCGATTGTATACGCAAGGTCGAACCAGCTAAGCTCTGATGGACAAGAATGATTTTCGAAGGATGATGTGGAACCGTTTTTCTTTGAAAGTTTCCACTTCGATGCCAATTTTATAGTGTCGGAATTGAAAAAATGCTAACAATTCACTGGACAAAAACGATAAGCTCAAGGGTTGTTTTCAGAAGACATAATTAGAACCTTAGGTAATCATTTTGAAGATCCACAACCTTCAAAGCGATGTTCGAAGGTGTTGGACAATGTGCATTCTTCAATGGCCTGTCCGAATTCAGTTTTCCTTTTTTTCGAAAAAAAAACGCTTAAAGCCTGAAACAGAAAACGAAGTTCTGAATGAAAACCACAGTTTTAACAACGAAGGTATAATTCAAACTAAAACAACACTCCAAAATCGAAAATTGAGTATATAAAATCTATATTTCACATGAAAATAAATGGATCAATTAAACCTAAAAATTCTTACTGATAGTGGATCAAAAATGTAATTTACTCGACGTTTCGGTTAGTAATGTCGGTAAGTACCGACCATCACAGAATAGGTAACGCCTTCAACAATACAATCAATACAAATTGTTAATTGCTCAGAATTAGACGAAAATAAAAAAAATTCTATACCCATAATAGTACCTACGTTTTGTTCAGATAGATGCTTGATGTTCGTTTTTTGTTGTGAATTGTAAAATTTTGTTTCAATAGGATCATCTATTATTTTGAAAATATTAAAGGATCTCTATATATAGATGAAATCAAAATCAATACGAAAAGATATACAATAGAAAAAGAGGAAAAAGAACATTTAAGTGAACATGCTAACTCAATCCTGATAAAATTTCTTCTCTAAGAGACTTTCTGAAAGTCGGAAATGGGACATCTGCTTAACCAGAGATACCGCACGCAT
Source organism: Henosepilachna vigintioctopunctata (assembly GCA_030704895.1). Taxonomy (NCBI): domain Eukaryota; kingdom Metazoa; phylum Arthropoda; class Insecta; order Coleoptera; family Coccinellidae; genus Henosepilachna; species Henosepilachna vigintioctopunctata. The sequence goes on from JARQZJ010000091.1 coordinate 11,110,929, forward strand.
AGGTATAGAAACTCCCCTGGTATTTAAGACGTACGATGCGATGGTATAGTTGGTCTGTTGATTCTTATATTGAAGTTGAGGATTTCCGACAAAATGACAATCATTCAATAGAAATGTTCAGGACTCTTATATTCAAAAGTTTATAAAAGTACGTTAGAAATATTTAATCAACTCTGAAAAGGATTTTCATCTCACACTCCAAAGATCTATATTACGTCAATGTTGTTCGTACCTGGAAATGTCAGAAACAAATTTCAATGCAGCGTTTTGTATCTTTTGCAAACGTATAAACGTCTGATTTGCAGTACTCTATATGTGGGTGAACAACGCTGTGGGCCAATTGTTTAAATCAGAAGGAAATTACCACAGAATATAAAAAATTTGAGGAGTTACATATTTCTATATAAATAAGAGGTTTGTTCGAAAGAAAAGTTGAATTTTGAATTTTTCCGAAAAGTATTTACTCAATTATAAATATCCATTTTGTCCCTCTGAAAGTAATCCCCTCAGATATAACACACTTATGCCAGCTTCTTCCAATCTTCGAAGCACTTCTGAAATGCGCTTTTCGATATGGCCATCTGATCGTTCTTCGATTCCAACTTTATCACATAAATTGTGGCAAAATGATTTTCTTTCATTGGTCTCTTCAGTTTCAGGAATAGTAAAAAGTCAAAGAGAGCACAATCTGTGGAATACGGTGGTTGAGGCACGATTACGGTGTTGTTTTTGGCCAAAAAATCACGAACAAGCATTAATATGTGAACTGATACATTATCGTGTGCAGATTCCACGATTTGTTTTTCCAATGTTCCGATTGTTTGAGTCGTATTGCGTCACTCAAATAGCATAACTCCCTTATAGTATCTGTTATTAACCGTTCGACTTGTTGGTAAAACTCATGGTGCACCACGCCGTTGTAATCGAAGAAAACAGTGAGCAAAACCTTCCCATCTGATCGAACTTCGCATGATTTAACAACTCTTGAGCGATACTAATGCGACGTTGCTTTCTGCTCAAAATTCAGCAATTTCAGAACAAACTTTGCTGCCACACGTTTCATGCTCAGAACATCTAAGAACATTGTATGGTAACGTCCTCTGCTTCTATGTTTTTTCGCTTGTAGACGTTGGTGCAACTCCAGGACGCCCATTGTCATAAACGATTTTTGGTCCTCTGTAAAGCGCTTGAAGTACCACTTATAAACACTTTTTTGAAACAAAGTACACTCTCCGAATGACACAGCCAACATTTTGAGTGCGTTGGAGCATTTCAATCAAATTTTAACGAATTGTATACAGATTCTTTGATCCATTTTTTTCAAAAGTAAAAAATGGAAGGACATATAGAAACGTAACTAACCTTTTCACTTGTCGAAAACAAACAACTAATCTGAAATTACATAGTGCCAGCATATGGGAAACATACCTATATGTACAACATAACAAATAAAACTATATAACGTTATATAAAATTCAATAGTTTCGTAATTGGATATTCAATTGAACAGTTCAAGTGATAACACGTACACCTCGAACTTGACTGAGATTGAAGTACTCTTGGTGAGACATAATTAAATATTAAATTAAATTGAACACTTGGCTCAATGTTTCACGATTATTGTTAACAATATCAATTCGTCAACATGTTTTGAGGGTGAACGCATCTTCAAGACCAAACTACAATAAGGAACGAAAAACAAATTTATATCTATTCAATGGATGTAAGTAGGGGGGATAATGGAAAATCTACATGTTCATTTACGATTTGTTCTTTTTTGTTCTAAGAACTACATATTTCAATTGATTCTAAAAGGTGTACACGTTTTCCTTGATTACCTCCGTGCAAGCATTTGGTTTTCTCAAAGTCTATAAAATGGCTGGAGTTAATACAATGTTCTGAGAACCCGGTTTTATTAACATTGTACAAAATCGAACTTTTATGAACGTCAACACGAGTTTGTATTTTTCTACCTGTTTGGCCGATATGAAACGCTGGACATTCGCTACAAATTTTTTTTTAACGTTTTATATCGGCCAAACAGATAGAAAAATACAAACTGATGTTGACGAGCATAAAAGGTCGATGTTGTACAATGTTAATAAAACCGGGTTCTCAGAACATTGTATTAACTCCAACCATTTTAAGAACCATCATCTCCAACCATAGACTTTGAGAAAACCAAATGCTTACACACAGGTAATAAAGGGAAACGTTTAGACCATCTAGAAACAATTGAAATATGCAGTTCTTGGAAGAAAAAAGAAGACATCGTAAATGAACACATAGATTTTCAATTATCCCCCCTACTTAGTTCCGTTGTATAGATAAAAACTTGATGTTCGTTCTTTATTGTAGTTTAGTCTTGAAGATGAGCTCACGCTCAAAACATGTTGACGAATTGATATTGTTAAATACAATCGTGAAACATTAAGCCAAGCGTTTAATTTAATTTCATACTTGATACCTTGAACTCGGCTACGTCGTTCTGAAGAGGGCCAATAAGCTCGAAACACGTATCTACGGCTGTTTCCAATTGAGGCTATACTGATAATTTTTTTCTATTTTTGTTTGTACTTTCTCCTGGATCTAACGGGTTTTCATTTATATATATATATATATATATATATATATATATATATATATATATATATATATGTGTGTGTGTGTGTGTGTGTAAACAACTCATTGGATTATTAATTTGAGGTAGTAAAATTATCTTAATATTCTAAATTAAGTCATTGTATCAGCTCAAGGATTTCCTTATCTATGCCTACTTGTTTATTGCCATTATATTCCTATCTTAGCTAATTCCAGATCCGAATTAAGACGCTAAAAGAAACAATATCAGAAAAATAGAATCCAGTCGGAATCTAATCTGTTCATTGTCACTAACAATTAAAACTATCTTATCTCATGGGATATAACGAATAGAACTGAGCAGAGAATTTATACTATCGGCGTTCCGATTCTACAGTGGGACGTGTGTTACTTTTCAAGTGTGGGAATTTCATAACATAACCTTCACAATTGATCGGAAAGGAACTAGACATAGATATTGAATCGAATTTCCTCAAGGAATACCGACAAAATGAATGTTTTCGATTTTTCATTATCTTTCTACTAATAACATGCAAAATAAGATAACAAGTTCAATTATTCCGAAGGATACGGTTAACTGGGGTATTGCATCAAGATGCTGTGGGAAAAACGGTGGTAGCACTGATAAATCTGTTTCCTCTGATAGCGTATATCATCAGAACGAAAATCCCTGTGAGAATTCACTGCACATCTGATCTAGCAATAATAATTGATGGTTCGAATCGGCAATGCGGCATTCTGCTTAATTCCAAATTAATCATGAATTGAATGCATATTCAATCGAAGATTTCACCAAGTGAGAAAGACACATGTAGATAAATTTTAGAAATGTTCTTCAAAATTTATTAAATACTGTAAATGAAAGAACATATAAGACAATTCAATTCGGTCTATAAAGATTTAATAAACCTTACAAATAATACTAATAGAATCAACACACAACAATCATCGAACAAAATATCTCAAAACTAATTTGTTCCTGATCTGGCTTCACTTTCAAACACATAAACAGAATAAATATTGAAATATATATTCTCTTGACTATATACTCAACTATGTTTAATTCAGTATCGAAAAACAATAACACTTATTTAAATTTCCTGACTTTTTTCCTGAGTTTTTAAGAGAATGCTGAGCCAGAAATATTTCCATATTTTCCAGAAAAGAGGCAGCTTGATTTTTAAGAAATTACATTTGAAGTTTGATATCCATATATGTTATTAAGAATTATATTCATAATATTTAATTGAAGAATCCTTAGTTCTGACAAAGTTGCAATTTACAACGGTAAAAAACGAACAAAAATAAAAAAATTTTCAATCAAAATGTCTGATTAAGAAAATGTCTTAGTCTGTTATTGCTAAAAATATTAGAAACTTTAAATACAATTTCATATAGAGAATTTCTTATAAGTGTAATGTTTTCAATACGGGAAAGCGAACACAAAATATAAGACATAATATTGAAAATAAATAAAAATTTTTATTTATTCATTTTTATATTTTTTTAATGAATGAGATTGAATTCTCGCTTAACTCTTGGTGAAACATAATTGAATATTAAAATAAATTAAACTCTTGGCTTAATGTTTCACGATTTATTTAACAATATGTATAGTCAACATGGTCGATTGGTCGACATGGTAAAAAAGGTCGATTTTGTACAATGTTAATGAAACTGGATTCTCAGAACATTGTATTAGCTCTAATCACTTCATAGATTCTGATAAAACTAAAAGCGTACACTCAGGTATTAAAGGTAAACGTTTAGACCTTTTGGAGGCAATTGAATTTAGCAGTCCTTGGAAGAGAAAAGAAGAAATTGTTAATGAACAAGTAGATTTTCAACTATCCTCCCTACTCACATCCATTTTGTAGATTAAATTTATTGTACGTTTCTTAAAGTAGTTTAGTCTTGAAAATGAGCTAACGCTCGAAACATGTTGACTATACATATTGTTTAATAAATCGTGAAACATTAAGCCAAGAGTTTAATTTATTTTAATATTTATATTTTTTATTCATTTTAATAATTGACGTTAATGTAAAATTTATTGAATCTTTGCTGATCTCTTAGTGAAACATTTTGGTGAAACTTGTTTGACAAATAATTTTGGGGTGTTACCTCAAACAATTTTCGATTAATAATTTGATGTATTTCTTGTGAAGTCGAGTGTTTTTTGTTGACGTTAACATATCAACTTGAGCATTGAATGATTCGAAACATCTTGTACTTCAAGAAACGAGCGCCCAGAGATTATGCGAAACTAGTTGTCCGCAATAATGATCCCGTTCGCGATTTATCAACAAATATCAAACGGTCCATTGTAACTATAAACGGGACAAATGACTAACGAGGATCGTGGGGCATAATGTAAAGCAGGGATCGAAGGGAGCGCGAGGCAACGCACTGGTGTGAGTTAATTAGGACAAATTATTAACAGATGTCGGCTCATCACCCGACGCAAAATTCTGCAAATAATTTAGTATTAATGGCGGGCCGGAAATGGTGCGCTCCGGAAATGATCGGTGCATGCTGTTGCTGACCTGCCGATGATTATGTAGCGGCCTAACGCAATTTCGCTGGCGTTTGCTGGCAGAGCGTCATCTAATTTCATCCGACATTAGAATTCGGAGTGTTTGGATTGAAAGAGCACTAGAATAGTACATTTAATGAAGGATTCAAAAATAATAGGATAATTAATTCATCTTCTGAGGCAATATACATCTGCATTCAACAAGCCAGCATCAATTATAATATTAATAATAACAATTATGAATGCCTTTTGTTTCATTGATACAGAAAAACTCACAGCCTAAATATGGATGAAACAAATCCTCACAATAATTATTATGTTGTTTGACCAATGATTGAGCTCTAACACAATCATCAACCAGTGTGATGAACAGTTGTTCTTTGTAATAAAAAAAGTACTGAAGATTTTGGCAACTATTTCTGGGTTGAAAGTTGCTCCCGAAAGAGTATCTCTATGAAAAATTCGGCGACTTACCTCCAAAATAAATAATAGTCGACAGATTTACTCGTCTCTCAATGATGTCCTTCCACAGGGATATGGTGGTAGATATCATTATTTATTTTAAAAGGAAAGTAGTTAGACGTTAAAAGTTGATTTCGTTATCAGAAAAGTTAGTTTAAACGTATAATCAACCAACTTAAAATGCCTTTTAGTTTTATTATAGAATGATTAGTACAAAACGAGGAATAATCTTGATTTTTCTCTTTCCAATCCATCTCCACCTTGTGGAAAGCTATAAATAAGCCACTGCATCAACCTCAGTATTACGTATACTCTGGAAGACGTAATTTGTCTCATTAACAACCATTCCTTGACAATAATCTAAACACAAAAGTCCGAATAACCGAAGTGAAGGAAGTAGAGGGTTACTCTGATGTAAGGATACCCAGAGGTTTAGTTGTAACCTACATCGGACATATATAGTCCCGAAAATCTAGCTCAAATAAAATTAAGGGGTGAGTTAGTTGGTATAAAGAAAAATATACTTGATAGAAGCCACGATATTTTTATTATCGTGGCTATAAAATATATCGAAAAATTATACTTTGAAATTAGTATAGTTTTAAAATTTTCAATCTATAGAAATGTGGCAAAATAATTTTGATGTAAAGTATAATAATATAATATGTTTGCCAAATTAATAAATTAATATTTTCCGGAAGTGATCACTTTCGTCACAAATGTTTTTATAACAAATGGATAAAGATTTATAAAATTTAGAATTTTGGTTATATGAATACTTTGAACTTGTAAAGGAAACTTACAATATGTTAAGACATACCTATTTTCAAACAATATGAGATCACATATTACTAAACATTTTCTGTTACCATAAGTTTAATGTGCAAAAGAGAATACTTTTCAAAAATTTAACTAAATACTCAAGTAATACAATTTTCAACGTCAAAAACAGAGTTTATTGTACGTTACCGCCCTGAAAGCACACGAGTCCAACGTATCTGATGATAAACAAATCACTCCTAAAGTTTCAGTTTACTAGTACCTCTTTAGAGCTGATGTTGAGAATAGCAAATTCGTGGAGGTTGCCAGTCCAAAGGAAAACAAAATCTCTCAGTAATGAACTCAGAATTAAATGAACAAAATTGTTCATTTCACCCGACATATATTTCGGGTGACTATTCCATTACCAAGAGTTTAACAATAACCAATTACAGCCCATACCATATATGCTGTTGATGTGATAGTATATCATTGATCAAAATATGAAATGAATTGATACATCAACACTTTGTAGTCAAAATATTTGTGTTGTGAAGGATAATAACTACAATTTATTTTCCGTCATGTTCTAAATTCAACGGTCTGCTTGGTCTATAAGTATACAAATGGAGAATCTCGTATATCCAAGGTCAACATTTATATTAACGATGGATAATTGGAACAAGTTAAATCACTACTACTTGTGATTAATAGAAATTAGTTTTGACTTACTTACACGTCATCAGTGTCCCTCACTCGGAGAATAGTGATTCCTAGCCAGTCTCCGTAGCTTAGTCGGTAGAACTCCCGACTATGGTGCGGAAGATCCCGGGTTCGAGCCCCGCTGAAGGCATGGATGTTTGTGTTTGTCTATGATTTAAGTAGTTTGAATAATGAAATATGCTGGGTAATGTACATCGATTACAAGCCCAATGGCCGTTCGGAACCGGCGTTAAACTGTAGGTCCACTGAATTAAAAAAAAAAAAAAATAGTGATTCATCGAAAGCTATTGTGTGCTATAAGTATTTCCAGCTGTTTGAAAATATAAACCACGACTTTCTTCAATTAGAAAAGAATAGAAATATATTGCCAAAATCAAAAAAATGTATGAAGAATTTGAAGAAGTGTTATTTCTAAAGGAATATTAAAACAAGTGAAAGTTATAATACAATTCTTGCTCTTGAAACCACGACTAGAGACCATTAACTGAAAAGATAATATCCTTTCGTCTTTATATTTTAAATTATGAAAATTTTGTATCCCAACATTGGAACCTAATGACTTCTTAGGTTACTTTTAGTAATGTCTTGGTAATATTTCACATTTAATAATACTTCGGTAAGCCTTGAAACCAGAGTAGGTATGAAAGATATGAAATTTAAAAATTTCATCACTATTTTATGATGGATTATATCCTTCCTCATATTGTTCAAATGAATCATCACACACGTAGCAGCTCGTTAATAAACTGAGATAGCATGTATTTGAAAGGCACCGATGATGCCTGCCATAAATCTAGCCGAAACGTCGCAAAGAGAGAGTTGAGCTAGTTGATCTATTGACTAGTCCTTTCCTTCAATTTGTGCATTTTATATTCTTTGATTTTTGAGGTATTGAATTACATTCCGCCTCTTCATCCAAGCAGTTAATTTAAAAAAGTATTTCAGTTGATAACAGAAAAAAATGTTCTGGATCTTTTTTACATTCGTAAGGTAAAATTTTTAAAATGAAATCTTTTGTTCAAACTGCGTTAATTCCATTGAAATAATTGAAATATTGTTCACTCCAAAACGAACCAATCCAAACCATTACTGTAACATAAGTTTAAACGCCAGTGTGAATAGTTAATTAGCCAACTAGGATATCCATACTAATTCTAGGAAATTTATAACATAATAGCATGCATAAACACTACATTATTTATGTATTATTACAAACCGATGTGCGATTTATCGAAGCATATTCCCTATATCCGACTGAAATTGTTCAATTTATGGCAAAATGATACTTCTGATTGCACATTTCGATCAATTGTCATTGACCAATGTTGCCAATTGCTTGGGAATTTATGTGATGCGATGATCATAATAATAACTATCAATGAACAAGGTGTAACATGAGATAGGGGGACTGGTACTAATTGGAAAGTTATGCGTTTTGCTCTTTTCAATCATTTTTCATTTTCTTGATGTTTTCCATTCGATAACTCCTATTTGAAATAATATTCTGTAAAATATAAGATAAAATTCAAACACTTGAATTTTTATCGAATACATAGCAAGACGCATATCGTCGTTATAAATGACTTCTTCAGACGCAAATAGAATACTGACTAACAATAAATTTGACAAAACAGGCAAAAGTAAGAGGGAAGGTTTAGGATTGTATGACTCTGGGTTTTATTCAAGATAAACTTTCCATTTTACTTACACCTTTTTTGTCAAATTTGTTATTCGTCAGTATTCGATTAGCGTCTGTAGAAGTCGTTTATAACGACAAAACGCTTCATGCTATGTATTCAATAAAAGTGTAAATCAAAAGTTCAGATGTTTGATTTTTATCTTATAGTGGATTATAATGGATTTACATCAGTAAACGCCAATACCATTCAATATAATATTAATTATAAAATCTTTCGAAAATTTCTAGCAGATGAAGCATTATTTCAGTTTTTTATACTGTTTTTTTCACCTTGCAGTCATTTTTTCTTAAATTCTGTGCCTCCCAGTTTTATATTATTATCATTCATTCTTTTCTGAATGAGTATATGCTGATCTTCCGCCGATTGGTTTTGAAATAATCATGGTTTTGATATGAAAATGGTTTTGATACTTCAACCTACCTATCGCAAAGATAATAATAATAATAATGAGTGTTCATTTTCCTACAGGTGAAAACACCCAGTTACAGGAAAACTTTCGGAATGTATATACATTATTAACACCTAATAATATAATACAATTATTTAAAGAAGTATAATCAATAAAAGAAGTAATAATAATGAATAAAAGATAATAATAATACAACTTAATAATAATCAATGATAAGGTGTGATACCTTATCTTTGCAATAAATCGAATGGATTTACGGGCCTAAAGCTCGCAGTAGTGCATAACACAACCACAATAACTGTGTTAGGATAAAAATCTCTCAGAAACGGTTTGAGAACAAAATACAATAATTCTAGTTACACTGGATTGGTCTTTACTTTTCCCTCATTTTACACTACGAAATATTTCCACTACAGGACTACCATCTAAGTGGCGGTTACGCTTGATCAGAAACAGCATTATGGCTTTCCTATAACGAATTTTGGATAAAACTATCTAGTTGTTGCCACTTCCAAATTATTGTTTCGAATGTTGACTGAAAACTATGTCATTTTATGACTACTTCCTCACGTCTTACCTTATTCTGTTATTAAGTTTGACGTGTTATATTTTCTTTAACAACACACGATGGCTTTATCAGATGAAAAAGAGTATGAAATGTGATCGAAAGAGGAAATATAAACTTAAACTTCGAAACTTATGTAAATAATCATTAAGACGTATTGCATACATAGGGTTTGAAAAATGAATATATTCTGTAGTTAACCGAATGAACTGAATTAAATCATTTATGTTAGTCCGGAAATTTGGGAATTGAAGTACGGTATACCTAATAACATTTGTGCATATGGCCCAGTAAATTTGTGCAGATAATCTTGAAAATTCAATTAAGGTTTATCCAATCAGCTGAGTTAGCTAAATATTTATATTTTCTTCAGTAGCCCATGTAATTCACTGATAATAAGGTCATGAATTACAACCCTGTAACGACCTCAACTGTTACAATCAATCTAGTATGTTATTTTCTTATCTTTATTGACTAACACAAACTGACAAATTTCCAAGAAAGTTCTAAAACGCTTCAGCTTTTCACTTGGTTTACATTTAAGAGTTAATTTGGACATAACCTATTGCAATGAGTGAATAATAATATGAAAAATATATTTTCCAGTAATTATGCGTTTAACGTCAAAGAATAACACACTTTATTGATTCCAATCAGTTAAATGACACAATATTCATGTGCGGCATCTCCTGCATCTGCAATCGATGTCAGCACCTTTAATTACTATTTCTTTTTGAGTCATCATTAACGATGATGCTACTTTTTGAAGATTTGTTATTTCCTCCGGAGTCAATTTCAAATTGATGATGTCATATACTCCATTGATGCCCAATACTGCAGGTAGGGGAATGAAGACATCTTCTGTTATACCAAAATTGCCGTTTGCGTTTACGGACACAGGGAATATCACCTTCCTGTTCCCGATGATCGTTTTTGCTATTGCAGCAACTGACATCGCAATTCCCCAGTTAGTGTAGCCTTTGAGTTGTTCTATTTGTCCATTAGCGCTGACTAGTAATTTGTAAATTTGATTCCAGTTTTCTGGATCACCTTCACTACCAAATAATGGATTGAGTTCGTTCATTCGCACCCCAGCGATATTAACCGAAGACCACACTGCCATGCATTGTTCTCCATGGTTCCCTATAATCCAGGCCTTAACGTCAGCGGGATTCACATTAAGTTTCTTTGCTAGCAAAATTCTGAATCTCTGAGTATCTAAAGTAGTACCGGAACCAATGACCCTGTGATGGGGCAAACCACTCACTTTCCAAACTACATAAGTTAAAACGTCAACTGGATTTCCCACTACTAATATAATGGTTTCGGGAGAATATTTGACCAGATCTGGCACCAACTTAACCATTATATCGCTATTTCTTTGAGCTAAAGATTGCATTGTTTCTCCAGTTTCTTGTCGAACTCCTGCTGTTAATATGCATAGTTTCGAACCTTGCGTAGTCGAAAAATCAGTTCCACCGGATATAGTGGGGCCTTGTAAGACTAATGCAGCTTGCTGAAGATCTAGGACTTCACCTTTGACAGTATCGCCGAATGCGTCTACCAGCACTAAATTCTTTGTGATTCTACTTCCTAATATACTCACTGCCACAGCCATACCAACAACACCTGCTCCTATTACACTAATTTTATCGATAGTGCTTTCAGCGTGAGTTTGGATATTTCGGAACATTCTGCCTCTCAAAGACATTGTGAGATGAAAAACGGAATTGAACACTAGAAAGAAAATAACAAATTTCAGTGTTTTTTATACAGATGTCATAATGACAGCATTGAATTATGTTATAGGCTTCTTTGATACTATGTTGGTATAGTTGCTAGCAATTGAATATTAACCACATTAGTTGATGATATTGTCAATAATTTGACTTTCTTTACTAACCTAAAATTTGATAATTTTTTTTCTGAACCACTGATTTTTGATACTAAATGATTGAAGTTGTTGATTTTATTCATGAATTATTTTGAATGAAATCAATAACCACTATTCCCATTGGTTGAAAAAATGTTGGAAAACATAATTTATTTTTCTTACATCTTCAATTTTACAAACACCATTTTTTAAACCTGTGAAAAACACCACTGAACTAATCTCCTGACGGACAAGTGTGATAGTTTCGATAGACTGGTGGCAGGAATGGAAGACTTCCAAATGGAATTTCTGCGTTCGAATTCCCTGTAAGCTGTACACATTCATGTGCATTAATGTGGTTATAAAATATAATAAAAATGTATATAATATAATAATAATAATATACTAGTGGACAAGCCTGTTATCCGAATTAAAAAACAAATTTATTCACAAAAAAATTGGAAAATGTATCATGACTATCCAATAAAATACTATTAAAAAATTAAAGCCATCATTTTAACTAGAAGTCTCAGTTCTGACGTGAATAAGGTTTGGTCTCATCATCTTCAACTGCTTATCCCATTATTTTTTTATAATAATAATAACTTCATTCTGAAAAAATACAAGATGGCAATACAGTTAAACAGTATCAAAAGGAGCGAAATCCAGAAAACTGAAAAAACTAAGATTTCTCGAGATTCTGCTCATCTAACTCCGGTTAAAACTTCCCAGGCACTGAACACCATACAAAAACAAATGAATATAGTACAAAACTATATAGTACCAAAAAAACTATAGCAAAACAGTACAAAAATAACTTTCTATTGAAACCCACTGAGCAAATTATACTTGTTGTATAAGGAGCCAGCGAGACAGTTCTCGTTTGAAAATAGATAACTTCGAACTTCCCCTAAAAGTGGATGGCACAGAATTATAATCCTTGAAACCTATGTAAGAGAAAGCTCACTGAAAAGCACTAGTACTATGACGAGGTGCTGAGATCAAATTTTAATGTTAATATCATGCCTTTGATTTGCAATTTGGATTTTTTTTGTGTAAATAATGAAGTTTTCTGCACAATAATACTGTGTGGACCAAACACGCTAGTTGCAAACATATTCTATTTTTCATGTTTAACTAACCTATATTTTTTAATCTTGAATTTACGTGGTCAAACTTTCTAAGTCCGTGAATGAAGCTTATACAGTCATTTTGAACCTTTTGCATGCGATACAAATCCTGTTCAACTAAGCATGGTCCGTAAGCAGCAAGGCAAAACCTGAAATGTGATAAATCAAGCGCCTCCGACAGAACAATCTTCATTCTGTGATCTAGATAATATCGATTGCGATATAACACATTCAAAGAGGAAACCGCTCTAGCTATAACATTCGAGATATGGGTGAATATAACTTAAATTCAAACACTTGAACTTATGATTTACACTTTATTGACTACATAGCATGACGCGTTTCGTCGTTACAAACGACTTCTTCAGATGCTTATGGAATAATGTCTAATACAGAATAATGAACAAAATGATAAAGGCGAGGTATGGGTACTGAATCGCATAGAATTATCAAAAGTAGCACCCAAAACTTTCCCCTCACTCACAACATTTAAACGTACATTGTTAATGTAAAGATCTATCAAATTTAATGGGATACTTTTACGTTCGGAACCAAAAACAAGAACCTTGGTCTTAGTTGCATTCAAATTCAATCCATAGCTTCTCGAAAGAGTGAAAATTGCATTCAAGTCAGTATTAAATTTTTCAACTGCATCAATCAAAAAAGATGATTGTCAAATGATTGCAAAAAATCTGTGACATCTGTTTTTCATGAATAAATAATAATTGAGTGTTTATATTAGAAGTACAAGTTCACGATAAGATATGAGAAATCCCCAAGAAAATTGAATGAACATAGAAAACATGAATAAATAATAATTGAGTGTTTATATTAGAAGTACAAGTTCAAATTGAATGAACATAGAAAACGTAGAAGGATGATGTATGTACATTTAATCTCTAAAATTTGATATATTATAACAAATAACAGATTTATGTTGATACATTGGAAGTGATATTCATCGATTATAGGTATTTACTTGCATCTTCTACACTTGCATTTCACTTCTTTTTCTTCAATTTTTATAGAATCCTGTACCTCTTTCAATATTTTGGCGGCATTATGGAGACGAGCTAATTCATCTTCAGTTAAATTCAGATGTACTATATCAGTGATTCCGTTTGATCCGAGTACAGCTGGCAGAGAAATGAAAATGTCATCTTCGATACCAAATTTACCTTTAGCGTTTACTGATACTGCATAAATGCTCCCTCCTTGTGTCATAAGGGCTTTAGCAATAGTTGCTATTGACATTCCAATGCCCCAGTTAGTATAATCTTTCAATTCTCGAATAGTTTTAGCTGCTCCTAAAACATCTTTCAGTAGAACCGACCATTTTTCAGTGTCATCGTCCGTTCCAAACTTCGGATTTATTTTTTCTATACGAGTTCCTCCAATATTAACTGAAGACCAGATAGCGAAACTATGTTCTCCATGCTCCCCTATAATCCACGCGTGGATATTACTAGGATTAATATTGAATTTCTTCGATAACTCTACCCTGAATCGTTGAGAATCTAGAGTAGTCCCAGCACCCATTACTTTGTAGGCAGGAAGACCACTCGCTTTCCAAGCCACATAAGCCATGACATCACAGGGATTTCCCACGACTAGTATCATAGTGTCTGGGGAATATTTAATCAACATTTTGACGACTTTGACAATAATTTCTGAATTTCTTTGGGCCATAACAAGACGGGACTCGCCTGGTTCTTGTCGAACTCCAGTAGTAATGATACAAAGTTTTGAGTCTGCACTGTCTTCGAAAGTATTTCCTCCACCTATAAGGGCATTTCTCAGGAATAAAGAACCATGCTGTAAGTCTATAATTTCCCCTTTGACTTTGTCACCTATTGGATCAATCAAAACCAAATTGTTAGTTACATGTTTTCCAAGTAAGCTTACAGCTACAGCCATTCCCACATTTCCAGCCCCAATTATGCTCACCTTATGCGATAGATTTTGTACGTGAGGCTGTTCTTTATAAAACATTTTGCCCAGCAAACTCATTTTGAATCTTGAAAAATCAACAAAAAAATATATTGGAGATACTACTCAAATTTTTGACGTCTATTCATTCGAATTCTGTCAGATACTTGGACGTAATGTTTTTTCCGTGGAAATGAAGGAGATGGTTCGTTGTCATATGAACGAACTATTATGTGTAACTTCAAAAATTTCGTGTTCCGCAGGCGAATAATTTTTTTTCACGACAGAAAAAGCTGAATATCAAATACAGGTAAAAATAAGATTTTTCACTGTGTTTTTTTCATTGAGCTTCGAGAAAAATATCCATTTCAATTGAATACAATCTGTTTCAGTACTTCCTACGTGATGCGTGTAAAACATATGGGCAGACCAAAATTGAAAATGTGTTGCTTTGGTTTTGTTCATGTACCTAATGTCCTAATATCAGTTTTCCAACAGTATCTATAATTTACAAAAGTCGTCTTACAATTTCATATGAGTAATATCTAATATTAGTTATTTCCAATGTTGATTACACAATCAAAGAAATACTCATCTTAAGATGAATATGATAATCGTAAGAATTTGCCAAACTTTTCATTATTTCCCCATACTGAAAATATGCTTGATATTTGAAATACATGTACTCACTCTGGAGTAGCGCCCATAGCATGATAAACGCGTAGGATTAGCAATTTACCATTCTGCAGTGGATGCAATTAGGGGCTCATTATTCGACGAATAATTACCTCGTTAACTACTGACAGCATACACTACATGCTACGAATAGAATTCTGTCACATGTCTCATTAGTACTTCCCTGGAATCATAGGTTTTACCGAATATTACTTTTGAAATCTAGTCCTTTCCAAACCAGGACAACGTTATTCATTTAGGAAAAATATATCATTATGTCACAAGGGTTAAACAAAAAAATTGAACCGAATTTTTATATATATTAATTTTCAAACCCGTTACAGAAAAATTTAAAAATTATCAGCAGTATCAAAAGTAAAGCTATTGATGAGAAGAGCATATTAACAGTTGAACTTTACAAACCATAATATATGTTGCTATATATAACACATACGTATTATCAATTCTGGAAAAAAACAGCTGAAAAGGGGCATTTGTTACACCATTACCAAACAAAACCAATATTGAAAACTTGGACTTTTATGAGTGTACTGCCGGCTTCATCTGAAATAGTAGGAAAACTTATTAATTTGCAATTACTGAGACATTTAGAAATCAAATAATTTCTCCATTTCAGTCAGGATTTATGAGCGGATACAGCTGTTCCTCGGCTATATTGAAAATTACAGATCATATATTCAAAGCAGACGGTGAGAGATAACTGACAATATTGATTTTGTTTGATTATTAAAAAGCATTTGAAACGTTGAATCATAATTTTTTATATGCCATATTATATTTCAGAGGAATGAGGGAGCAATCATTAGATTTAATATAGTCTTATCTATTCAACAGGGTTCAAGCAGTTGAATGTACCTCAGGGTTCTATTTTGGGTCAAGTAATATTCCTATTTTAGAAATAAAATGTTCCTTCTGCTTTTTTAACATGCTCTCAGCATTATTATGCCGATGATACTCAGTTATATCAACATTTCTCTTCTCATTCTCTTTACCCTAAAAGTCATAAAAAAGGGGGCATACAGAAAAAAATAGAGTGGGTACTAATCGAACATTTTACAATATTTCATTCATACAAAGATTAATATTTTATTAAAACCTAAATTGTGTTTATACAAAAAATAACGAAAATAAAAGGTTAAAATTTTCGCTTATAACTTTTCCTAAAATGTTCAATCTGGAGACATTCTCGCTTGATGCTCCAACAGAGGTCAGCTATCATACTGACATCCCATCTACCTTGATACCTTGCCTCCATGACTTTTAAATCTTGGTGTAATTGCTCACCCTGTTCATTACTAACAGCGCCAAGATTTTCTGGAAAATTAGCAAGATGGCTATGAAAGAAATGCAGTTTGATACACATTTTACAGCCAAGCTTTTCAAATCATTCTAAGAATTCTTGAACAATTTCGACGTAATTCTGGGCTCGTGTGTTTCCAAGAAGGTCCTTGACAATACTTTTGAATGCCAGCCAACCATTCTTTTCGAACTCGTTCATTGTTTCTATGAAACGTTCATCTTCAAGAAGTTGCCGAATCTGTGGCCTATCAAAGACACCAGCCTGTATCTTCTCATATGACAAGCTAGGAAATGCCGAAATGATATACTTAAAAGAGTTGTGTTCAGTTGGCAAAGCTTTATCAAATTGCTTCATGAGATCTAGTTTTATATGCAAAGGCGGAGATATAATGTGTTTTCTGTCGACAAGTCGCTGAGTTAGAATGTTTTGATCCCCAGGTTGTAGATCCGATCTTAGCGGCCACTTTGACTGCACCCAATGCTTCTCACGAGCTCTGCTGCCCACATACATAGAACAAGTAGTTTTCGTACAGTCTTGATGCTAAAAGTTCTGACGCTTTTTTGGGTAGTTCCAAATCTCCCACCAAGTCATTTAACTCATGCTGATTAAATCCTTTACGAACAGAATCATCGTCAACTTTAAAATCTTTGTCACTGGGGTCACTTCGATCGTCGCTCAACTCATCTTCTTGTATTTCTAAAGAGGTTAATTCTTGAAAAACTGGCACTGGAATTTCAACTGAATGCGACAGGGCGTATAGCTATCGGTAAACTAAGATAATCTATTATATATTTATTTTTTTTTGTTATATCCTGCAGTTTTACTATACAAAAGTAACAATAATTGGAGTGGTCAATGGGTTCTCGCCAAATCATTGGTATACCAAACGGAAGTTTACCACGTGTTTCTTCTGTCGACATTGTCACCCAATCCAGTATGCGCAACAACTGTAGAAAAAAAACTTGATGTGATAGAAAAAAAACTGATTGAAGTTTTGGAATCAGCACGTTAATTTACTAAGGGTAAACATCCTAAAAATCTAAGTCAATAGAAATTATGTTACAAATTGTTTTCCAGTATAAATTACAGATTTTTTCAAATAATCACTGTTTGAAGCTGAATTTTGTCAAGTCGGAATTCAGAATCTATTCTGCTCGATAAACGGACGCAACGGAAATATTTTTTACGGCAATATCTTAATAATATTGTTTTGGACGACAGTGCTGCAAAATTTAATGAAAAAGTGAAAAATTTGGGTGTATGGATAGACCAGGACCAGCATGTGTTTACAGATGGCTTATGCATCTTTAAAATTGTTGTATTAATAAAGTATACATCGTCTTGATAATTATACTTTGTTGTGCAACGTTATAGTGCTGTCAATATTAAACTTTTGTGATGCAGTGTATAATTCATGTTTAACTGAGTTTAACTCTGCTAGAATACAGGAACTGCAGAACTCATGCTTAAGATGAATATTCGAAGTAACGAAATATGAATGTATAAGGAACACATTAAAAAATAATAATTTGTTGATGCAGGATTTTTGAAATTTGAAGTTTATTATGGTTTCTTAATCTTGCTTTCGGTGGCATGTTTTGTTCATTTGTCCAAAAATATGTTTCTTCTCTAGAATTTTCATTTAATCTATGGTGTAGAAAACCATTAATGTGGGCTTGGTTCATTCTGAAGTCTATTCATCAAATCTTTCCTCATAGTGGGGGTTAGATGGAAGAGCGTTGTTGAAGTACGTTGTTGTTACAATGGGCTGTATACTGAATCTCGCAAGGAATCTCGGAAGGAATGATTTTTTGATGTAAAATATTACAATTTATGCCAATAGAGATATTTATTATTTTATAATTATTATATCAAATAAAAAAATGATAATGAAAAATGAATTTAAGTAAATAATTTCATCTCCTAGAATTGATTAACTTCCTGGTTTTCATCCAGAAGTGTATTTTGACTCTAATGTGCTAAAGGCACAAAAGAAAACGAGACAATTCGTTGCATTGTACTCAAATGATAGTAAATTAAGTCAGTTTTCCTGTATAATTCTCAGATGATTGAAGTGAAGAAATTGGGAACCACTGGTCCACTATCAATTTGGATAATTATACTACTACATAATACTTAGCTAATATTAATTTATTTTTGGATGATATCCGTTTGAAATTAACGAATATCTCAATCACCTATTTGGTGTAGCTTTGCCTGATTTGAATATTTTTTCTTTTGGTGACGCTGATTCTTCTGTTACAGGTGTTCACAATACCTCGTATAGGGCACTAGGTTTAGGCCAGAGGCCGTACATAGACACTTCTTTCAGTACACATTTACGGGACCTAGAAACTTATAAAAAACGCGGTGTGCCATCATCACAAAATAGTGACGGATCTCAGGGTTACAAACAAGAACCTCAAGGTAAGAAGCTCAAATCTGCCGATTAAACGAATCACAAGAGAAACTCATGAATTGGTACCATTCCTCAGAGAGGGTAGACAGCAAATTTTTGAAACTTATTTTCAGGACAAAGTTGATTGAATATTCGCTAATCTCTTTCCTAAATATTGTTTATTAATATTGTTTATCATATTGAATGAAAACTACTTAGTAAAACTGCCAACTCAACATCTGAAAATGGGTTCACACCCCAAAACTAATTTTCAAGCAATTGATAAATTTATGCTACGCCAAGTGTGTCTTGTTCAATATATTTACTAATTTTCAGTGTCTCTTATGAAATTAAATTAACTCAATTAGTTACAATTGTTTGACATGTATAGAGTGTATTTTATTTTTATTATCATTTCATATAAATCTTTCAGTTTGTTTTCATTGAAAAGATTTTCTGTTTTTCGTATCTCATTCAAAAATTTCGTTTTTTTTTCCAATTTGCAGCTATCTAAATCGTATTACTGAGGATATTCTCAAAATCACATGATCATGAGAAATACTTCAATGAAATACTTCAGAAATACTACAATGAGACTGAAATACGATATTTCAGTCTCATTATCGAATTGAGGATTTTCGATAGTTATCAGAAATCTGACCTTTTACTGGGGTCAGTAAATCTATAATTTTTTCTTAGATCCTAAGACTTAAATGAATAAGAGACACTTCGAAGTGGGTTTCCAATCGGCAAAGGTCAATACTACGATTTTATATTGACCAGGATATTTGAAAATAACCTGTCTAACCTAATTCTTCAATCAGTCACTGGCTCATGTCACTAGTAGTAAAGCTACTTCAACGAAATGAAGATTGTTACTGAAAACTGTACTCAAATTGCGTTCACTTGAAGTATAGGAACAAAAGTTGCGTTAACTGGCACAAGATACACCAGAAGGAAATTTATTCCTGAAAAGTTTCTTATATGATGCGGATTTATAAATGGCCCCGTGTTTCCACCTTACGTTTTCGAAAGGTACTTTTGCTCTGCCATCTCTATAAATTGTCAATATAATGAACGATTATAGTTGATGCCTTTTGAGCAATTCGACAGATATGGACGTAAGAATACTTCCAAAAGAACGACGGAACGTGGTTTACCGCAAGCACTAAGACGTGCACTGTGGTCAATTCATGTCCACATACCCACATGCAATGGAGTGGGATCAATAGATGTAATTTTAGCTGAAAATTTTAAATTTTCATTTGATTCGTCAATAGGTACTAGAATTCTTGAGTGTAGTAGAATGATGTAGTAGAAACATGAATTGGGCTGACTATATATAGACCAATTGTGGCAATTTTACTTTGCTTCCGTCACAACATAATCCAGCAGATTCACCACTCTATTTTAACGACTAACAATACCTACAAATTATTCTCCTTTCCCTAATTGTTACCGATTTGCTGGCACAATAATCTATTGCCGGATCATAGTGAAATGCAGCTCGTTCCAGAATCACAAGAGCGTCTGCGGAATCACTCAATTTCATTATGTTGTGCTCGCTGTTGTTGTGTTTGATGTGTAGGAACTCGTTGCATTCTAAGCTTATCTACTTCATGGTCACTCACTAAAGAAAGCAATTCTGACATAGCAATACGACTATTTTCTTGATCTGTCTCTTGAATATGTCTATCGCGAATAGCACGTCAGATAGTTGTTCGCATATTTGATTGACTGCGACGACCTAAGTTAGGTCGTCACTCACAATGATATAAAGATGCACTCTTTGTCTGAGGTCTCGATCGACATAGAGAATGGATCGACATATTAGTTTGTTCTCAAATGTCAAATATTATGTTTGCGTTCAGAAATTTAATTTGTGCTTTTTAAAACTTTAAATTAACTTAAGATTTATGAATCTACATAAAAATAATCTGATAGATAGTTAACAACTGTACTTTATCTACCAACTGTATTTATCTGAAATTAAGTTTATTTTTTATCTTCTGATAATAAATATGTAGTTAGAAAGATATAAACTTTCCAATAGGTTATTCATTTTAAACTATTCTTTCAATTTGATTTCTGCACGACGGGGAACATAACAAAGAAAAAACACAATGGTTGTTTTTAGTCAATTCCAAGAATTTTCATAATAATTCACCTTTTAAACCTTTTCTGAACTTCCACAAATAATTCAAGACCAAAATTAACCAAATCCAGCGGTCCAACCGTTCTCGAGTTTTAGCGAGGCTAACAGTAACAGTAAATCATTTTTATATTATAGTTATTTATATATATATATATATATATATATATCATTTTTATATATATATATATATATATATATATATATATATATATATATATATATATATATATATATATATATATGTATATATATATATATATATATATATATATATATATATATATATATATATATATATATATATATATATATATATATATATATATATATATATATATATATATATACGATATGGTTCAAATAGCGTAAATTTGAACCATATCATATTTCATACGCATTAAACTACATGTGCCTCGAAAAATGAATCGTACACAGTATATTTAATTCCTTTTAATATCGACTACTCCTCAGTTTATTCATTTGCTCCGTGAAATTCTTCACTGTATATTGGTTTGATATTCTTGATTTTAATTTGGTAAGTACATTCTAATGTAATGTTATTTAAAGGTTCTAAAAGAAAATTTGTTTTCAATATTCATCTATCTCCGTGAATAGTTCCAATTCGATTTAAAACATGAGTGATTGTAAAAGGTTGCTTTGCTATTGTAAATATGTTTCCTTAGATTTTTCATATTTATTCACAAGAGACAGGAATTTACCAGAAAAAATTTTTCCATTACTTTTTGTCAGCAGCAATTTTGTAACCAAAACAATTACATATTTGTGTCCAAAATTCTTCTCATCGCCCATTGGCATCAGAACGAAAATATTGCACCAAGTAGAAGCGAGGATGAAAGAAAGAAGAATATTTGCTATTCTCAAAATAGAACCATAAAGTACCGCACACTTCGATTTGCAGCTTTCATTTCTCATGACCTACTAGACACCCAAACAGACACTCGATCGAGATATTTTTACATCTCCAAAAAATTCAATTTTACGATATACAATTAAATCCCTAAATACACCATGAAATAGATTGAACTTTCTTCATTCTGTATAAGTCTAGTACTATTGTGAATAATAAAAATGAAATATGAGAGAACGTGATATATCTTCGAACCATTGGTAGCTCCATCTGAAATATTGTTTCTGGCTTAACACGTTATGAAGTAATTACGGGTTGTGAGAATATCATTTCTCGACGATATTAGATTCTCGAACCAATTGAATCGAACTATTCTTATTGGGCGCCAACATGGAAAATAGACAATTTCAGTTCGTTCACTTCTCAACGGAAGTTTTGTTTCGGCAAGACACCGTTTTAAGAGTATACGCCTTCAGAATTAGTGAAGGAATATCAGTTGGTAGTCATTGTGTTTTTAGGATTCAATTTCAATTTGAACGCAAATTATTACAAAAATGGATCTCAAACCTACCGCCAAATATTACATCGTTGTTTTATATAATACATTATCATTTTGTTGTAATTATGCATTAATATAGACTGTTATATGCTTATTTTAATCAAAAAAAATAGCTGAAGAAATCTCTTCAACTACACTTCTATTTAAAATGATAGACTCTCTTGTCTCATTATATTCAGTTAACATTTTTGATTAATTCAGTATTGTTCCTCCTTCTTACCTGACTCAAGCAGAGGAAAAACTTGACAGTTACAGAAATGGCTCATAATTCTGGAATGTATGTAACGTAATGTGCTCCAATCAAAAAAATGTTACGAAGTCTAGAACTGTGGAAGCTGAAACGGTGAAAATATTTTTCAATGTATCTTGATTTTAAAATCAAGCAAATAAAAAAAATCATAATCAACAAAAAAATCAAAGTACTCGTAGTGTAAAAATAACTCTAAACTCGTGATGTGCAAAACCAATAGAACATTTTGTTTATTCAGTGGTTCTACCACACTTTAACTCCGGTTCCGAAAGGCCAATGGGCTTGTAATTTATTTATATAAACCAACAATGAATCTCTTATTATAGAAAAAATACACTTTGTTTTCTACCACTGTATTGATTATTATGCGACTGCAGTTTCGTAGTGAAGGGTGTTTTTTTAGAGGTATAGAACTTTAAGTTGGCATTACTGTTGAAGATGGCGACCGATTCAACAGCTGAGAAGTGATTTATATGCTCAGTTTAGTTTGGCAATTCATCATGAATAGACTCACGATCATCACGCAAAACGAGATTGCCGTTGTTTCCGATTTTCATAAGCGAATTTTGTTTAGCGATGAAGCGCACTTCTGGTTGAATGTCTACGTCAACAAACAAATCTGCCGCATTTGGAGTGAAGATAATCGTCAAGTGTATGTCAAAACACCGTTACATCCAGAAAAACTGACTGGTGCGCTTTATGGGCTTTATTGGTCCGTACTTCTTCAAAAACGATGATGGCCAGAACGTCACAGTCAATGGTGATCGGTATAGAGCCATGACTACTAACTTTTTCATTCCTGAATTGAACAACCATGATGTCCAGGAGCTGTGGTTTCAACAAGACGGCGCAACGTATCATACAGATCGTGCCGCAATGGATTTATTGAAAGACACGTTTGGTGAGCGTCTTTCACCACCGTCTACCGCCTAATTTCACGTTTTGGACCTTCGAATTGGCTTCCAAGATGTGTTTATATGGATTCTTCAATATCTCGTTTTTTGCCCTTTGAAGCAGAATGTAACTTAAATTATCTGCGTCTGGAAAGGTTTGCCCCAAATTTAAAAAATGTTTAGCTAGTGTTTTTCAGATTGCAAAATTGTTAATGACCTTTCGATCTTGCAACGAAATTTCTGCCCTATGTATTGCACTTGTTTCAACTAAGTACATAATCTCCGCTTTTTTCATTCGATGTAGTTTTATCTCCAACATTATGAAATTGCAGTTATCGAATAAATATAATGATAAAAACAGAAGTATTCTTCTCAAAGAAATGGGCGAATTCAACCATTATTCAGCAGGTCTCCGCGAATTAGTCGGGAGAAGACCCGACTATGGTGCAGTAGGATTCAGGTTCGAACCCCGGTGAAGGCATGAGTTTATCTTTGGGTCTATGATTTAAGTAATTTAATGATGAGGATAATTGTTGGGTAATGTTCATTGATTACAAGCTCATTGGTTGTTCGGAATCGGCGTTAAAATGCTGGTCCATTGAGTTTAAAACAATTCAATATTTAATATTTTATAATTTAATTGTATAATTTGAGTAATAAATGAACGCAATACTCTCGAAATCTAACACACTATAATTGGGTGTCTTCCCCACTAAGCGAGGGATGCGACTGATATAAGGTGAAGTACTATTGAAATGTCTATAGATTTCACATTTGAGTTTGCAATCTTTTTGAAAATAGAAAGGGAATTTTATGAAGGTGTTCATGGGTTTAACAAAGTGTTTCGTGAAAACTAGTACTACTCTTGAGATATTTATATGAGAAAACTGACTCTCTTACATAATGAAATATATTGAACCAATATATCTTGAACTTTTAATTAATATAATAAAAATTTTTGTTGGAGCTTTAAAAAAAATGATTTCAGACATTTTATGCAGGTCAATTTTTCAGTTATGTTCTGGGTGGGTATATTTTATTATCAACATTCATAGTATTACACAATATTTTTTTTATTAATAAAAGAATGGCCTCGTAAACCGTCATTAGCCGACATAATTCAGTCGATCTGGTAGATTTTATGAAAACTGAAGATGAGTTTATAGTTGATAGGTGATAATCCTTCAAATCTTCGACAATTTAGAATTAAAATACACAGGGGAATACACATGGACACATTACGCCAAGGGACTAGTCAAGGCGATTTTATTCTTCATACATACACAAAGAATGAGTCACGGAAAGGACAGGTACGTCAAATGGTTAATTACATTGTATTTGCAACGAACGAGTATCAAATTTTAGGTCAATATAAGTCACGTGATTGAAAAAAACTTTATAGATGTCTAAGTTGTGGGGCGATAATAAAAAGGCTGCATTGAAAGGCTGATTAACTTTATCGTTTTCTGTATATTCTGTAGTAGTGTTATGCACTTATGTCTGTAATTGCTACAGAATAGTAGTAAGTGATCTATGTTACCAATTTCTCTACAAATGCACAAATTATCTTGTTACAAACCAATTCTATGTAGATAAACGGGACTAAGAAAATGACTTGTTCTCAGTCGACTCACTGTCTTGATATAAGCTCTTCCATACTGGGCGTCTTTGAACCACACTTTTGTTAACGGATTTGGCTGTATAGACATGTAAAATTTACCTTTATCTAATATTTAATAGTGTTGGCGTTTACTTGAAGAAAACTTCAATAAAGAAGTGAACATCATTAAACTAGTGTCAAAAATTCTTCAGAAAAACCTCGGAAAGCTCTACGATTGGTATTTCCTTATCAGTCGGATAGAAATCGTAATATAATAGTTTAACATACTTTGGAACCGTCAATCAAAAAATCAAAACCTTTTTATAAAAAAACATAATTTTAATATTTCATTTAAAACGAACAATAATTTATCGAGACACAATAAGAACAATAAAAACAAAATTAAAGGGGAAGACAAATCAGGTGTTTATCAATTGAATTGTGGACATGTTCCTGTATATATATATATATATATATATATATATATATATATATATATATATATATATATATATATATATATATATATATATATATATATATATATATATATATATATATATATATATATATATATATATATATATATATATATATATATATATATATATATATATATATATATATATATATATATATATATATATATATATATATATATATATATATATATATATATATATATATATATATATATATATATATAGGTAAAACTAGTAGCAATTTCGCTACTAGAATACAGGAACATAAATATAGCATCGCGCATAATGAAAGTAATTCGAATTATGCTAACCATTTATTAACAGAGAACCATACTTTTGATACGAATTTCAAAATTTCACATAATATACAGAAAAGTAGTCAATTAGATTATTGGGAAATAGTGGAAATAAATCGGCTTAAAAATTCTGGAAATTTGCTCAATGAACAGATAGACTTAAACAATTCACCCTTGTTAAACCTTTTCAGGTAATGAAAATTAGATGTCAGAATGGAATATCTTACGTAAAACCCAAAGTCATAGAATCCCAAATTCCTTGATATTTATACCTGTGTTTTTCAAAATGTTATTATTCTATATGCATCTGAAGAAGTCGTTTGTAAAGTGTAAATCATAAGTTCAAGTGTTTGAATTTAAGTTTATATTCTTTATCTAATGATTGAAATTCATGTGTCCATTTCCTCATTATCTTATTTTTGTGAACTACATCTGTATATACGCACTTCATAGGGGTGGTTCTGTCTCTACAGGCAGCTTTTGCTGCGTTGTCTACCATCTCATTTCCTAACACACTTTGATGTGATTTAACCCACATGAACTCTATCTCGAAATCTCTCTGATTTAAGTTGTGCAAACTAAGGAGTATTTTTTATGTATATAAAATAAGGAGTGATTGAATCCTTAAAGACAAAAGCAGACTTTGACTGTCTGAGATTACCACAACTTTGCGATTTGCTTCTATATGTTCCAATGCTACCGAAAAACCAAGTAATTCCCCATAAAAAATTGAAAAATAATTTTTCAAAGCAATAGTATTGGAAGTACATGTACTCGAATCATAAATTGCTTGACTAAGGCATTTTCAATAAGAACATGACTGAAATTGAATTCTCGTTTAACTCTTGATGAAACATAATTACATATTAAATTAAATTAAACTCTTGGCTCAATATTTCACGATTATATTTAACAACCTGAATTTTTCAACATGTTTTGAGCGAATACTGAAAATGAGTCTTGACAATGGGGTAACGCTCGAAACATGTTGACAATTCATGGTGTTAAATAAGATCGTGAAAAATTAAGCCCAGAGTTTAATTTAATTAAATAAGAATATAACTTAAATTAGTTGAGTCGTGTTAAGTTTTATATTGTTAGAACGTTTAGAAGTTTTCAAATAAGAATTTCGGAACATAAACGTAGCTTTGATAATCAGAAGACAGATTCTCATTATGCAAATCATTTGATTAATGAAAATCATATATTCAATTCAGATTTTGAAATTTTGAATACCGCAAACAAGGGAATGAAGCTTAATTTGTTAGAATCACTTCAAATAATAAATACAAATATTCTGGCAACCTTTTGAACAGCCAAATCGGTCATACCTCAAGCCCCCTTCTCAATCTTTTCAAAATTACTTAGTTTTCTATATAGTAGTTCAGTATGAATTCATCCCTTCCACCTGTTATCTACCTGTTTTCTCTGTATTTAAGGTTATATATTGTATGTATTCGAGAAATTGTCATTATTCTGCACGTAGCATTTGAAAAAGGTGAAGCTCATCGAAACGTACGTCATGCAGTATTATTTTTAATATATGTGTAAATCAGTTTAACAATTGTTTTATTTTGTTTATCGATTTACATCAAGTATCGGCCTCATCAATTATTAATTTCGAGTTAATTTGCTTGTCAATTTTAACTAGAAGGTTAGTCCTAATGTCTCATTAGGCTAACTAGCAGAGATAATCTTAATGTCTCATAACATATCTTGAAACATTTCTCTGAACAAAACTCTTATGAAGACAAGAATATATTCACGAAAGCTTGAGTGAAGATAACAAAGTGTTACCTAACTTTCTTCTGTTTATCCCAAAGAAACTGAATTTTGTTAGCAAACCAGCCTGAAAAGACTGACTGAATGAATAAATCTGAATATTGTTTCAATAATAAAGTTCGGGTATAAAATTGAAAAAATTCTATTCACAATTTCTCGACAATTATTCCATGCATACTTCCGTTGAAGAAATATATTCACGTTTTGTGAAATTGAATAGAGCGTTAATAGCAAAAAGTCAATATCTTATAAACTTTCATTCATGCTCAGAATCGTTTAGAATTGAATTAATTTTTTTTCGATAAATCAGGAACTCACGCACTTCCTGTAAAGAATACAACTTTTCATATTTGATATCACAATTTTTCATCTGTTTTATTGTAGATAATAATCTACTTTATACTATTTGATACGCATCTTGAATCAGAATTGTTCGTAATTGATATTATTTGTATTGTTTGTATAATAACACTATTGACCCGCCTCTCTAATCGATTTATTCTGTTTTATTTGCGCTACTTTTCACGCAAAAATTCACTCATGTTTTCAATGCAAAAAATATCCGTAATTTCACAATGAGAGAGTATAAACTGAAATTCAACTAATAAATTATAAAAATCAGATTTCCAATAGAAGTAGTTGGCCGAGCAATTTCTAAATGAAATACGGGAGTTATTAACCATGAAAATCGAAAGTTTCAGAATCTGCCAACCGTTAATTTCAAATTAGAGGGTGATAATTGATCTTTTGCAAACAAATTTGTGAAGAATAATTTGCCAACTTGATATTTTGTTATTGAAAATGACCGTTTCGTAAAGAAGAATTGCTGTTTTTTTTCATTCAGTTGACATTAGTTAGACAATGTTCAAGCACTCCGATATCGCTTTCTCGAATTCGATGCTTCAGAAAATAACAATATTCTCTAATTCATCAATTTCTTGATTGTGATTACTTGCTTTGAGAGAAAATTTTGCCTTCTGTTTTCTCTTGACATTCGAGCATAAATGATTACAATGAATAAGTCTACAACGATTATATATATATATATATATATATATATATATATATATATATATATATATATATATATATATATTCTATATATGTATATATATATATATATATATATTCTATATATATATATATATATATATATATATATATATCTACTTATCTACTTATCTAAATATCTACTTATTTGTAGATTCCTGATGAAGCTAATAAATTTAGCGAAAGCTAGAATGTTTTAAAGAAATAACGTGTATTGCTCTCATTCTGATTGTTTATCCCAATAAGAAACTTTAAATTGGAATTCATACAAGACAATCAATATCTTCAATATTTACTTATATATATATATATATATATATATATATATATATATATATATATATATATATATATATATATATATATATATATATATATATATATATATATATATATACCTATAATATATATATATATATATATATATATATACCTATATATATATATATATATATATATATATATATATATATATATATATATATATATATATATATATATAATATATATATATATATATATATATATATATATATATATATATATATATATATATATATATATATATATATATATATATATATATTTTATTTCGAAAGTTTTTAGCAATAACAGGCTTTTTCTGATATGAAAAACTTTATTTTTGTTAACGTTTCGTTGTTATATTACAACTTTGTCAAAACTAATGAATAATTGAATTTATGAGTTACTATAGATATCGAATGTCCAACTCATTTTTTAGAAAAATCGAATTAGTTTTTTTGTATCTTCACTTATTGATTTTCATTATCAGAGGAATATTTCTGGCTTAGCATTCGCTTCGGAAGATTTAGTCTTCTTCACCATGAGGAAACCTCTGAAAAACTCATGGTAAGCCAGGTGATTCTAATAAGTATGATTCATATTCACATTTTATAATTACATATAGTTTTTTATATACTTATCCAGAATATGTATATTGTTAGTTTATGTGTGTAAAATTGAAGGTAGATCTGGAAAAAAATGATTGTTGAGATGTGATGTTTGGTGATTGTTGTGTGTTTATTTTACGAGTGTTATTTGTGAGGTTTACTAAGTTGTTGTAAATCGAATTAAGATGTTTAATGTCTGTTCTTTCATTTACTGTGTTTTCTAAATTTTTACGAATGTGTTACATTTCTAAAATTTCTCTACTTTTTTTTGTCCCTTTCAGTTGCCAAAATTTGTGATCATTTTAAAAAAATTTTTGTAATCATAAAATAAATCAATTTCAAGATATATATATATATATATATAAATATATATTTTATTTCGAAAGTTTTTAGCAATAACAGGCTTTTTTGATATGAAAAACTTTATTTTTTTAGTTATTGCTAAAAACTTTCGAAATAAAATATCTTAAACAGGCAATAAATCAATTTCAAGAAATATATATATATATATATATATATATATATATATATATATATATATATATAGTTGTAATTATTATTTTTCTCGCGGTTATTCCCACTTAGGGGAGTGCTAGAACTCGAAATTATCATTTTTAAACCTTTAGCTGTTACCTCGCAGAAAGCCAAAGCTCTGAATAATTTTTTTCCAATTCATTCGAGGTTCCCGCGATTATTCCTACTTAAATTCAATATGCAAGTTTATCACGGAAATTAGTCGAAACTTTTTCATATTGGTCTCGTCAGATACTTTTTTATGTCTTCAAGTCACTTTGTGCCGTATTTGCTCTTTGTTATTACATGGGGTAGTTTCATTGTTGTTCTGATTTTTTTCGTTATTGTATGTGTGTTTTGGTAAAATTCGTTCCGAGGTTTTTTCATCTAAATGCCGTTTCTATCACTATTGTTTTAGCTGCGTATATTGCTTCTAAAATAATATTTGTGTTAAAATTCCTTAATGTTTATACTGTTTATCAGAGTACGCCCATGTTGAGTTATAGGCCCTTTTTCGTTTTTGAAAAATTTCACGAAGTGTTTTACCAGGAATCAGTTATTTGCAGACAATAAAGTTCATTGATCTTTCAGTGAAAAATTTTTTAATATAAATTGAACAAAAACGCTCAGTCTTGTTTCGCAGAATCATATTAATTGCTTGATAATTGTTTAATGGGGTAACACCCTATTTTCAGAATTTGAACTCCATGTAAAACTATATTATCAAACCTGTTCAACTTTTAAAAATGTGATGTTATTCCATTAAACAATTTTCGAGCCTGTGTTTTTATGAATTTAAATTTTCCCAAATGCAAACAAAATATAGTACTATTGCTATAGGGTTAGTATCCTGTAACATTTGCCGAGTTCGCCTAATAGTTCTTATAGAATTTTTCCGAATGTTTCGAATTATATTACTTTTAACACCAATTGTTGTCTGTGAAGTCTATAGACATTCTCAAATTATATCTCATACTACCAATTTAATTTTCATCGCAAAACTAAATACAAATTGAGGTATAGCCTGATATTCCTTTCTTCACATCAACAGCATGAAGTCGATGTAATGAAAATCTGTAACTGGTGGAAGTATCTTATTTAAGTTATTTAACGAATCGTTGATGTGTAAACGCCTGCAACCGAAATTCAATCCCATCTAGCAGACTACTCTGTTCTCCGTTACTGGTGTAATGTAAGATATATTTGCCGCACCAATGACTACACAGTAACGATTTTCAACCATCTATAATGACTTCTCGGCATACCTGGAATATAGGATATCAATGCTTCTGTTGAAGTATATTTTTGACCCCATTTTTTTCATTGCGTGGATATATTAACCTTTTGTTTTGAGTTGGTGTTCCAATTGAATGTAAGAATAAAAACACGATTGATCTCAAATACTTGCATCGCATTTTTGATCAACAAATCTTGATCTAAGCAAGGATGATTTCTGTTCCAATTTTTTCAAATGTTTAGTTACTGTGTTTCTTTTTACTAATATCAATTCTATGACATCATAAAAAAGTTAAGTAAACTTAACTGATGCGGCAGATATTACCGCTTTTTCTAATAATCCATGAAATGAAAGATCTGATACCATTTAGTTTGATTTGCCGCTTCGTTACAAGTTGGTGCTAAAATGAAATGAAGGAAATGGACAATGATTCCTATATGGTTCAAGACTTGCAGATTGGACTCACAAATGCTGAAAGTCAAAGACGATTTCATGGATTCTTTTTCAGTTTCAAGGAAAACGTAGAAAGGAAATTTCATTGTGATAGTGTATCAATGGTATTGCCTCCCATTATAAGACAGCAGCAAATAGACAGCTTGGGTGATGCTGCAAGATTTGATAACTTTTTCATAATAGTTGAACGTAACGAAATATAAAATAAAATTCTAAATGATTCATTTCACCATAGTCTAATTCTGCGAGCATGTTTAGAAGTCCTTCATTTTCGATTCTGGATGTCGACCAGGAGATGGAATGACTTATGAAGAGCTAAGCATCAGTGTTAGTGAAATGTTAGACTTTCCGCCCAACAACGTCCATCAGATGCACTAGAACACCAGTTCATCAACTGAACGTGACAGTCTATACCAATATGAGGAATTTATAAGTATTTAATTCATTGGCAATGTGGTATATAACGCATTCAGTCCTCAACATAATTCACTATGTATTGAAACAAATAAATTATTCAAAACCTAGTTATAAAGCAAGAACCAACATCTTATTATGAACGTGATGCCAGATTTTCCAACTGTAGCAACCTAAAATCGAAAGAAATAGTCCTTGAGACTATAGTATTAGCTATGACAATGATGTTCCTATACTATCTTCGTTTAACTAGTGTAAGATTAAAGATCGAATTCCTAGAATATTACGCAATATTCAATTATCAAATCAATTTGTGCTAAGGTATGTACGTATGAGTGCATAAAAATCTGAAAAAAGCTGATATAAGAAATGAAGCTCATATTGTATGCCCTCCATAGAAAGACATAACCAGTGGAACAGTCCTATAACGTCAATGATTCATCGACCATTTTCCGTGAGAATCACGAAAGTGATAAAAGTGGTTCTGAAAAAAACACACATTATAACAAGGGGGTTGGAACATCAAGTTTTAATTCTTTTTTCAATAGTTGTGGTCATCAGTCAAAAATAACCCGCAACTTCAAGGTATGTATGTCCAGATATTTTCATCAACTTGCCCCATTTTATAGAAATATATAGAATTGAAGTTTATGATCTGAACATTTTGAAGAATCTGTGTTGATAAGGGGCTGGATAACTTGTAAGCCAGGCCACATATCACCAGTGGTAAGAGTGAAAAAGTTCTCATTACATCGGGGGATTAATGGTCGACCACTAACCATAAATAAATTCATCGAGATATAGGTGACTGCCTTTGTCACTCACTTGTTAGCTGAATATTTTACCGAATTACGAAACAAGTGAAAGTGTTGTGAAAATTAATATATCTGGCTTATTTTCATAAAAAGGAGTCGTTATATCCTCAAATTCAACCTCAGTTTCAGTTGTCAAATCTAACTTAATTTTGAAATTTGCAGAACCTAATGAAAGTCAAAGGAATCCCATAGATTTCTGAATCAGATGGGCATAGATATATAAATATCTTTTTAAATTTTTTTATTGATAGTAGTTATATTGATATCCATAACATTTTTGGTTCTTCAATGTTTTAATTAGGGTTTATTCTTATCACGTTAAATTCGAATACTTTCAGTATCAATAAATGGCATGTAAAATCAATTTTATTCGAAGTTCTACGTTCCTATTCATCCATGTTTTTATAGATTACCTAGTTAATGTCACTGTTTTTTATGGAGGTGAAGGAATGTCAAACTCCATTATCAGGATGAATGCGGAAATTTTTATAAGGTGCTATTTTTGTTTGTGCTCCCTGGTCATGAATAAAGATATGTAACAAATATATTTCGTTTTATCTTCAGCGTACAGATCGATCTCGTGCAATCATTACATTGTATGTGTCTAAACTTTCATTTAGTCAAATATGTAGAACCATGGGCGCACCTGAGGTTAGACAAAGATGTGTAATGGACACCCTGAAATGAATGAGTGTGTTATATGTTAAATGTGTTTATTTTTTGGAAGTCAATAAGAATTTTCACAACTTTTGATAGGAATCCCATCCGGCATTTTGAAGAGATTCGTGTTAAACTTCAGCGGTCAGTTGCGTTGTGTCTTCATTGCTCTCATTTTTTGCGGGAACTTCTTCTGTGCAAGAGAGAAGCCCACAATTCCCCGTTGGACTTCTTCCCCCTCTGGGCGTCAAAAATGTGATTCTGTGTGTTTTTTCTGAGAACCTTGTCTCTGTATATGACCTATCCAACGTCGCTTGAAGCTCGCCACTATAACATCTGTTTTCCTGGTTTTGGCACGTTGTGTAACTCTTTTATCCTTGAAGATCTAATTCAATTTCTCAACAGATACCCATGCCGAGTGAATTCTACGTTTGATTTCCGCATAATAAATTCATATGTAAGTCGATTTTTCAGTTAATCGATGTCGGTAAATCTTTAATGATGTGAAAGTATTTCGTCGATGCTTAGTTCTCTGTTTTCCCAATTTATTTGTTTAGAAATTTATTTGGGCGAGGTGATGTTGCTCGGTCGTATGCTTCTGCCAATTCTAATTCTGCTTATCATGTCATCAAATATTTCTACTTGTGAAACTGCTTCGTTGCCAATGGTCTTCATGATATCTGAGATCGTTGCCAATGATCTGGCATTTTCCATTAAATAATTTTATTAATTATTGATGCGGCCGATACTTGGAGGAAATTGATATACACAATGAAACAAAAATTTAATTTTCTCATATTTGATAAAATCCAAATTTGTGTTTTTGTATTTTTCATATTTTTATATTTTCAATCTCAATATATTAAGGTATTGTTAATTGTCATGTTTCAAATGCTTGTGATGAGGGGATGAATAAAGTCCCGAAAGATTGAGCTGAAAGAAAAAGAGAAAATCTTTACATATATATATATATATATATATATATATATATATATATATATATATATATATATATATATATATATATATATATATATATATATTGAGGCATTATGAAACAACGATTCTTCCAGAAGAAATCTACGCAGCTGAAACAATGGCTATTGACGGTCATTCAAGAATTAGAGAAATAGAAAAACCAGAACGCAAATTCTTAGAAAGATTTACCGGCCAATCAATAGAAACGCCATTTGAATGAAAAGACCTCAGAATGAACTTTATTAAAAGACTAATACGATAATCGAAGAAATCAGAAAACTACGAGCAAAGTTCTATGCATATGTCTACAGAATGAAAGCGTCCAGAATACCGAAGAAACTACTCGATATAATTATGAAGAGTAAATGCGTAACAGAGTGGATGAAAGAGGTCCAAAAAGATATACAACAGATCAATATAAAAAATCTCGAAGATCGCACTGAATGTCGCTATAAAATCGCACATGTGAAGTTTGAGCAAAAATCAAATCGCCAACCTGGAATGAAGATGAACGGAAGAAAGTGCATTCACAGAGGATGAATCGTTTTTGGGAGGCAAAAAGATTGAACAAAAGTCCTAAGAATTGGGAATTCAAGTTCAATCGCTCTCCTCATGAGGAACCAAAGGCTGCCCTAGATGAAATCACTAGCTACGCCAATGCTTACAACTCCTCAGGCATGAAATCAAAAATACAGGTCTGATCAACTAGATCCGTACTTTCGACGGGGTGTTGAAGCGTAACATACTACAAGATCCACTTTTTATCATTTCGATGTTTTCATAATAATACCTTTCAATTTATCGATTCTAGACTGTACGGTGCGATACCATAAGAGATACTGGTAGAAGGTAAGATTGACCGGCTCACTGGACATGAGAATATTACCATGGGGACTTTGACTCGACTTAGCATTACATCGATCTTATGGATGTTGTAGGATTACTAACCGGAAATTGAATTATAACTATCGATTCAATCGATCAAAAATTCGTTTCGCAGAACTGATTTCTTTATTTAATTGGTGAAAGAGGACCGCTGTACATAATGTGAATATCTCAGGGTTTATAATTTGGATGATTTGTATTTCTATTCAATAAATAAAAGCTTAATATTCCTCATTGTTGATAATAATTATAGTCAACGATCAATGAAATATTTGCTTCTCAACAATTTAATTTTTTTACAATCTACGTGGAAACTTTTTATTAATGGGTTTTGGTTTTTAACATAAATGTGTATGAATTTGGTGCCTGGATAGACGGATGTTATATTTTTTGGGGTAGACAATATTTTGGACCTATAATTGAAACTGTATTAAAATCCTCCAGTAGAGTGAGTTGTTTGTTTGACTTTAGTCTTGTCTTCTAGTCTTGTTTTTGACTCTAGTCTCTAGTCTTGTTATTGTCTCTAAGTTTTGCCTGTTACGGCATTATCAAGTATCGTTTTTTTTTCTATTTGAATTAACGTGTCTCGACTACTTGGCCATTGACGCATGGTACAATTTTTAAAGATTCATGTAATAACAGATACTTGCTATCATGTAATGCTACAGATACTTTAATATAATTAACAATATATTTGTAGTGAAATTAGATGGAACTGTATTATTACTTTATTACAGAAGGTTATAAAGTCCACATTTCCCGATAAATTTTAATGTAACTTCAATTTTGGTCGTTGTACTCAGAATGT
Source organism: Henosepilachna vigintioctopunctata (assembly GCA_030704895.1). Lineage (NCBI taxonomy): Eukaryota > Metazoa > Arthropoda > Insecta > Coleoptera > Coccinellidae > Henosepilachna > Henosepilachna vigintioctopunctata. Next base: position 11,147,616 of record JARQZJ010000091.1, read on the forward strand.
TATTGATATTGTGTTTTAGTCCTAGTTGGTTACGAACTGCCTCATTTTTTCGACATCAAATGAGTATATGTTTAACTGTAATGGGGATATTATCACAGTATTCGCACTGGTTGATAAAAATTACAGTTAGATATTGCTACAACATGCGAAATTTATTTATTTATTCATTTACATACGGAAAACCCATTTACGAAAAATAAGGAAATACACATAATACCCAAATACAGCGGAACTGCCTAAGTGATGTACAAAAACATAGGTCAGCATTTACATATCGATTACCATAGTATAACATTCTATTAATTCGTGCATTGGTCAAATAATTAGTACGACAGCTGGAGTACGCAAATACATTGCCAGTTCTAGTTCTTCTGAAAGGAACGTGAAAGCCAATTTGACCAAGCAATTCAATAGAATCTTTGAAATTATTCAAACATTTGAACAAAAAGACCAAATCAAATATAATTCTTCTTGAAGCCAAGGTTTGTATACCTAATTGAGTGCGAATAAAAGTTGCTGAAAAATTTATACGAAGTATTGACCTCCTGAAAGATATATATATATATATATATATATATATATATATATATATATATATATATATATATATATATGAAAGAAATTTATTCTGCACTCGTTCAATATACTTCGAGTCCACCTCATAATGAGGTGACCAAATAATTGACCTGAATATGGGTCAACATTAGGTCTACAAAAAGCAAAATAGAGTAATTTTATAGTTGATTCGTCAGAAAACTCAGCAGAGTTCCGACAATTGGAACCAATCATTCTAAATGCACGTTTGGTTATTATTCTAATATGTTCCTTGAACTCGAGTTGATAGTCCAAGTTTATTCCAAGATCATTAATGAGATTAGTACGCTCAAGCCTTGCACCACCAATTGAATACGGATACAATATTGGATCATTGGTTCAATGGAAAGTAATACATCTACATTTAACAAAATTGACATTGAGCTGACGACTCGAAAGCCATCCCACTACAGCTAGCAAGTAGGAATGAAGATCAGCAGCATCACCAACTGAAGAGATGGACTTATAGATTTTCAAATCATCGGCAAACAACAAAAATTTAGAATACTCAACAACCAAAGTGATATAATTAATAAAGAGAGAAAATAAAAATGACCGAGGTGACTACCTTGTGGAACACCTGACGTAACCAAAACCGTCCTGGACCTGAGATTTTCAATTTTTACAACCTGAGTTTTATTTTTCTAATAGCTCTCTATCCATTTCAAAAGACTACCTGTAAAACCCATCGATTCAACAACAAGGTCCAAGATAGCGTGGTTCGCTTAGTCAAAAGCTTTAAATATGTCAGTATAACCAGATTGGTTAAGCTGGATTTTCTCCTCATAAATCTGTGCTGCTGAGGAACAATTATGAGGAAATTTGTTGTATTTACAATAAATTCAGAGATGTTAAGACATCTACCTTATTGAAGTTTCATTTAAAGTGAAATATTACACAGTTGAAGTTTAATCTATTAATTTTTGAATGTTGCTAGGCACGTTTTTCTATATTTACACAGTTATATTGAACAATTGTGACGTAGATTTTACCACCGGACTGTTGGAATCAAATTATTATCAAATTGCTCGATGGTCACGTTGTAATATTCAACAATACCAGAAATACCATGTGAAAAATAAAGAAGTTTATGTAACAATTAATCCGATATAGTCCGATATAGCTGGCCATTATTAATAACGCACAGAAATTATGAACATTTTAATTTTTTTCATCGCCGGTGAATTTTTAAAGAATGCGATAGTAGCGAGCTTCAAAGTTGTTGTTTGAAATCAAAACTTATTGAAGAAGATAATTTGCGAGAGACCTTTACTTGTTATTCGTACTTCTAATTGTTTCTTTCATTGTGTTAATAGCATCAACCAAGTTGAAATTGATCTTTTTAACGAGTGAAAGTCTTATCTTTCAATGCTCTTTATAAACAATTTTTCTATGAAACTCTGAACTGCGAAACGATGTCCGGAAAACTCTAGACTTCAAAGGGAACAAATGGTAGCTTTTCTTCGTATATGTAATTCTGTAAGCCGATTTGTAGTTGTTCGGCCATCAGGATTTAATGAGCTTCCCCCAACTTTGTTGTGTTGTTTCCTCACTTCAAACTAGAGAAGTTCAACACAAGAAGCTTATTGTTGATTGAATAAGCATATTGGAGATATGAGTTTATATTTGTATCCTGCCATCTCAGAAATCTGCTAGCGACACAATTTAATTATTGGTGTAGCAGATATTTTGACAGTTTCTCACCCCCACTTTCTCGGTTTCAGTACCCCGTTTACCCTAAATATCGGTTGTCATCCACTGAATTTGGAATATTCACCTAGTAAGCTGTTGACGTTATTATTAAAGTGTCACAGGTTCTTAATTGGTTTAATATCGTTGCGAATGTTCTTGAAGCTTCTGAGTCGCTGATACTTACTAAATGAATGAATATCGAAAAATAATCAACTTCGCAATTTGAATCAATTTCGACTACCAATACCTTCGTATGATGATAAAATTCACATGAGTATTTGTTAATTTTTTCAGTACAATATTTTTCGAAATTATAATAGGAATCCATGAATGCTAGACAGCGATTTCAATCTTCAATCTTCTCTAAACGTTATTTGTATATAATGTTTACTGCAGAATTAAACAGTCTGTCTGGGACTTCCATTACGTCCAAATGCTTCCATCCACAGAATCAGAATTTATAAAGAATTTAAGTTTAAATAAGACTAACGTATTTCATCATTATAACTGTTCGAATTTAAGTTGCATTTTTCCTACTATTTTTCCTAACTATTCGTGAAACTACATCTTTTAATCATAGAACTCTCAATAGGACATCTATTACTATTCAACAACTTCATTGTTATTTTCAGTAACTCAGAAAAACATTCAGACTGTTTATAATATACCCTTCAATAAATATTGCCCTATATTGCGGTAAATGCTATATAGGACAAACGTCGTCAAAAATCTTGAAGAAAGAATGAAACCATATTAAACACAAAACTCAAATAACAGCCTTACAGAAACATAAAATAACTGAAAAACATGATTTTGATTACAACAATAAAAAGATTTCAGCAACTGAGAAAGACAAAAAATGTAGAGAAATTTAAGAAATATTACACATTTTTAAAAATTTTATAAACATAGTAAATGAAAGAACAGACTTAAAACATCTTAATTCTATTCACAACGGCTTGATTAACCTTACAAATAACACTCATAAAATGAAAACACAACAATTACCAAACATCATATCTCAAAACTCATTCTTTTCTGATCTACCATCAATTTCATACACATAAAACATAAAAATATTTCAATATACATATTCTGCATAAGTACATATATAAAGCTAAACTTTGTAAAATTATAATATATGTATATATAAATCACACTCATTTTAATCACCTGGCTTACCATGAGTTTTTCAGAGGTTTCCTCATGGTGAAGAAGACTAAAATTTCGAAGCGAATGCTAAGCCAGAAATAATCCTCTAAATAATAGAAAACCAAAAGAGCCAATTTGATTTTTTTCAAAAAAATAAGTTTCACGTTTGATATCTGTGGTAATTCATAAAATTCAATTATTCATTAATTTTGACAAAGTTGTGATATACAACGAAACGTCAACAAAAATATAGTTTTTAACATTTAAAATAGCCTGTTATTGCTAAAAACATCAAAAATAAACTATATTAAACAGGCAATTAATTTTGAAAAAAATATATATATATATATATATATATATATATATATATATATATATATATATATATATATATATATATATATATATAACCACAAAAAGATGAATGTTTATAATAAAAATATAAATATCATTTTGTATTTTTATTAATACCACTAGTAAAACAAACCATATCTAATTTATTTATTTAATTGTGTTGGCGTTTATTTGATCAAAAATCCATTATAATTGAATATAAACTAAAATTCAAAAAATTGAACTTTTGAAGATATTAGAGTTTGAGAATGACCGGAAAAAAATCGTTCTGAAATTGTTTCATTTCAATAAAATGATAAAAATCCCCATGCATTCATTAAAGCGTAACAATTGACAATAATAGCAATATTGTCAATCATAGTATTTTTTTGAGCCCAACTAAACAAATTGATCAAGTACAATAATAATGACTGGTCTGTCACTTTTTACTTTTCAATTCATTGTTTTGGTTTTGATGGGTCAATTTTGATTTCGCCTTGACGAGAATTATTTCTTTCAATAATATTTCATGATTCTCTAAGCGTGTGTGAATATATTTTTCAAGTAGCAAAGAAATAGTAATTTGAGTTTTCAAGGAAGTATTTCTCAATTACACAGTTTATATAATTTTTCGAGCAACCTCAATTCTCATAAGAAACAATCATATTTATTGCTTGATATTGATAATTTTCAGATTTCTGAAGATCAATCAGTGATGATTGGAAACATCGACAGAATTTAAATGTAGTGAACGTGAAATTAGCCCCCATTCACCCATGCCGTTATCAATACTATGTCTACAAATTGCCATATATCCGCAATATAAAAATCACATCAGAACGTTCCTCTGTAATGCAAATCAAATTCAATTCACACGAATACTTAAACGATTTCTCACTATCACACAAAAGCTAACAACTATTTTACTGCTATGATAGGCGGCCGATGCTAAACGACTATGTGGATTCTTTTAAATCCGTTGTTGTATTTTAGTCCGACTGTAAAACGTCAAACCACAATTTCATTCATGAATCCCGGCATAGAATGACGGCCTTTCTTGAGGCTAATAAACCACAATCACTATAATGGTTAACTAGATCTAATTGGTGGTTCTCCGGACGGATTTATGATTTCTTTTTCCGCGGTGGTGATGTCTTATTGTTACGTAAGATAATGAGTTAGATTTTTTCGGCAGACCTGCCTGGTCGTCACGAAGTGTTTACGCATTAATAATAATATGGGTTGATATACCTATCATAAAACACATATATACAGTGTGTTTATTATAGATGTATCAATATTAGAATATTTTGATTTTTTATTTCTGTCTCACTGTTTTCATTGTACACCAATTCAACCTGGGTTTTTTTATCTTTAATACGAATAGAAATAGAAAGCAGGAAACGTAGGAACTTGGGAAACAAAAATGTTCGTCATTGTGATTCAGAGAATTTGATATTTTCTGAACAAGAAATTCCAATTATGAGAACAGATAAAAGATATCGCAGATAAATTCATAATAAATTAATGTTTTAAATAATAAAAATCACTTTCAATAATGAGATCACTTTTTCTCCCCAATTTCTCAATCAATCAACTTGAACTGGGCTACGCCGTTTTGAGGAGAGACGATTTGCTGAAAACACAAGTCAACGATTGCAACCAATTGCGGGATATGTCGACAATGTTCACTTAGGTTTATATATATATATATATATATATATATATATATATATATATATATATATATATATATAGGTTAAGTTAGGTAATTCAAGTATTAGAATCGCATGACCTTTTCTCATAAACAATTAGCTTTCGATACTTGTTTTGAATTTTTCATCAGGATGCTACCACTAAATCCTCTAATTAGCAGGAAAAATGAGAATGAATGTGAAAGAACAACATGCCATTAAAATTCCAAAAAAAACCGAAAACATCAAGATAACGTATCTAGGGCAGTAAATATCTTGTTACTTTTGTTTAATTTTGTTACTTTTTCTTTTAATTATGCCATGATGGTTGTACGAGATTATATGGACTCTGAATCAAGAAAACTTGAACCACAGAATGGGATGAAATATGAATATTGAACATAAACATTCTTCAATATCCATTACAGGTTCTGAACTCAGTCTCTGAATCTTCTATGAAGACTTCTGAGTCTTTCTCGATGAATTTGGTTTTATTCAGATTCATATAACACAGACCTACAACGATTATGGTGCCGGGGATTCAAGTATGTTCCATATGGCGAAATCAAAAATGTTAGCGGTTTTTTTCTATCAGCTCTAGTTCTCGAGATGAAATAAAAACACTTTTCACGCAAAAAAAATTAATTTTATTGGCATTAAACTTCAAGAAATTGCCTCTTAGATTGTCTTAAGATCACTTAAATTGTCGCTTAGATCTCCTAAATTATGTTGGAATTTGTCTATATGACTAATGAGATAGTGTAATTTTATACTCGTGTAATATATACAAACGACTCACAGTTTTTGTAATCGATTCACGATGATCTTTCAGTCTATATTCACCACACACATAACAAAATATATCAGGATGGTTAACACTACATCTAGACGAGCAAGTAATAATGAAATAGTAACAAACTTTATCGATTTTATCGTAGTAATGACTGTTTACGAACAAGACCGGTAAACATTTGAAAAGAGGTTAGTAGAAAAAGTAGAGCTGATGAGTTAAAATAACATATGTCAGTGTATTGTACATTAACTACTTTATTGACCATAGGCACAAACTGAGCTGCACCAAAAAAAATTGTTTTTTGTAGGCCTGTGTAATATAATAACCGAAATCAAGAGTACGAGTATCTTATAACAATGAATATTGAAGAAAGAACATTTGCTAGTACATGGTTATATATTTTGCTCATTGAAATACTCAATTATTCACTGTTTTAGACATTGTTACTCCAGACTGCTATACATCATTGCAGTTTCTTGAAGGACCTATAATTAAAATTATTATTGTCATTATTACTTCATTAACTCGCCACCCAGGTATCGCCACTTACATCCACGAATCCCACATGTTTGGCGAAGAAATAAAGAAATAAATTAAGCAACTATTGGCGGTATTTTTTCTCAGAAACGCAAACATTAAACAGTCAAATTATATAGTCCGAATCTCGAAGAAGGTTTCGACAAATTTCAGGTTAGATTTATCCTAGCCGCCTTGTCGAGGTACCTATAAGTATCTACTTCCCCGTTTGACATTAGGAAGAAGAATTGATTGCCGACTACCTGTTGCCACACACGAAGTTGTGGGGACCTTTGGCGACATTTATATTTTTCAAAATTAATGCGATTTTCAGAAACTGATGAGGAATAAAATACATGTCAGATGGTGGAATATTCATCAATCTAATAACTCCAAAGGAAAAAATATAACTCAAGACAGATTGATCGAGTTTGAATACCCCACTATTTATCAAAATGATATATTTGTAGATAATAAACCAAATTTAAATATATATGTCAATAATAACCTTGAAAAAACTGCATTGTAAATCAAAAGCTAGAATAGTATTAAAAAGGGGTTAACAAATGTTAAGCAATAATTTGATATTATTTGTCAAACCAGGCTAACTGTTCTTATTCAATATATTCAACAATGTTTCATCACGAGATCATCGAAGATTCAATCAAGTTCATTAAAAAAAAGAGCATGCTGATTTTTTGACAGTTTCACAATGACAAAAAGGATATAAAAATGTAATGAGTTAATTCATTTTTCTGAATTAACTCATCAGTAAAAGTAACATCAGTACAAGTACAAATAACATGTACAAGTACATGACTATCTAATTTAAACGCTTATACTTTTCGAAAAACTATATTACTTGAGCTCAAACGAGTTTTTATGGATTTTTCAAGGAATAAATGTAATTGTTCTGAAAGGAATATCCATCCAGTATTTTTTTCATATAATTATCGAAAAGGTGAGAGAATAACATTTTTGAATATTTATTTTATTTCTCATATTTTGATATTGCCAATTAATGTAAGTTATTTCTTTGAAATTGTTAACGAGGCCACAATTTGTAGAGTTAATGACAAATCAAATTTTCAATTCGTGTTGCTGAAAAAAGAATGTTTTGGTAGAAATAATTGACGAACAAGAAAACTTTCGGGAAAAAAATATATATATATATATATATATATATATATATATATATATATATATATATATATATATATATATATATATATATATATATATATATATATATATATATATATATATATATATATATATATATATATATATATATATATATATATATATATATATATATATATACTATATATATATAATATTCGAATATACTATGTCCAATGTTTAAAAAACCCTTATATACAAGTAAGTATCAATATCATTAAAAATAAAAAGATCGTGTTTTCTTTTATCGATTTTTTATGATGCATACATAAGGGGTTGAATTTCATGGGAATTTTGAAACATGCAGGCGTTTTCGTAAGCCGATATAGTTCAAGAAACCTTAAAGGATGCCTTTTGTACGGTAACTGCTATCGACTTGAGGAAGTCAGTGATTGAAGTTCGCATGAAGATTGAAAAGGAACTGGTTCCTGAAGCTTTCGAAAATAAAAAAGTCGGTTCGATCAATAATGAACCCTTTGAGCGAATTGAGTGCACGTGTTATATCATGATGTCAAAATAATTTCGAAGTTAATTCGAAGAAAATACCGATAGTAACTTCCATTTGAAAATTTAATTTTTCATCATTACAATTTCTTGGGCTCTAATGTTCGATGTGAACAGATTATTATTTCGTGAAATGATTAAATATGTATTTGTGATTAACCTCTTCTACTCCTAGATCGAAGTTAGGAATGTTTATCTGCAAGCATACAAATTCATCCACAAAAATATAAAGCGTATAATCAAATTTTAAGTTTTTCACAAAAACAGTTGAAAAAATAATGCAATTATGCTCTATTCATTGCATCAATTATTCCATCAGAAATTCCACCAGGAAATTCACCTTTCATATATGTCGTAATTATATAAAGTTGCTGCATTAGGGAAAATTCAACCGTTAAAAATATTCCTTGAATTCATTAACATTCTTAGAATCATTGAAAATCAGATACTATATGTATTGTCAAATGTCATGGGTATTTTTTGATGAAGAAGGAGTTAGGTACCAAAGCTTCCCAAATTATATTTCAGACGAAATAGGTTATAAAAACGCCCACTATTCCAAATATATTGAAAAGTGTTCATCTCGACGCAATATCTACCCTTTAAAATCCCCAACCCCATCCCTAAACATTGATATTGAAAATTTTCTATATTTTTCTCAGACTGACATTATATCCCTACACCAAATTTTATGTAGATAATAAGTTGAAAATTGAAAAAAAGGAACATTCCAATTTTATTCATTTTATTTTCTTGTGGAATTTGATTGAAAAAAATAATATAGCTAAAATTTTAAAACGAACGTACTATTGTCGAATTGTATTGATTTTGCGATAAGTAGTAATAAAAATGATGTAATGATTAGGTAAAAACTGTAATATCAAAAATAAATGGTAATATCAACTTTGTAGTATCCTACATCTTACTAATATTATAATAATAAAAGTTAATAATTTATTGAGGAGGGAGAAACGTGTTCAAATTCCATGTCAACTTACTAATAAATTCAACACGAAATTTCAAAAAGATTTCATATATTGTCCACTTCCAATCCAATAATGTTTTGGTATACAATACTTTCATCATGTGGATGAAAACTCTCTTCAACATGGATGAAAACAGTTTTCATTCAGCTGATGAAGGTATTATATACCGAAACATTATTGTAAAGGACAATAATATAATAATACATGAAATATTTTCGAAATTTTCAAAAATGTGTTCAATTTATGAATAAGTTAATAAATATTAAACATTACATATTTTTACGAAGGTGTGTTACTCAATCGGCCAAAATTGACCGACATAACTGAAATTTGGCAACTGCATAAAATATAATTTGAAACAGCACATAGACTGTTTTCTATCTGAAATAGGATTTTCGATCCTTGGATGAAAAAAGTAGCCACTTGGTCACAATTGTAACCCATATAACGATATTTAAAAAGAGAATTTCATGCTGAAAAACCTTCAGTATTTCGTCAACCTGTTGCAGGTGAATAATCAATATTGCTCATCTTTTTCTGATTATGGCTCTCAGAAAATACAAATCATTGTATGATTTATGAAACATTCAAATATGGATATCTTCAGAGATGGTTGACGAATAATATCGTTCAATATTGAATGGTAATGCAGAATCGTACATGCCCAATCACACGTACATGATTCAGTAGATTTTACGTTCACGTCTTTCGTTTGACACATAATTTGTATTCAGACAGCAGAAGATTTACCGCAATCTTACGTCAGAAAAACCAGAGCTTTCAGATATTATAAAACTAGAAAAACATTCAAATTTGTTTTCACTGAAATGTGTGCTTTTCCCTGTCCAGAATTCTTTATTGAATTGTTAAACTTACCGTAAAATTTTGAATAATTGTAATTGAAACCCTTTTATTTGCAGTGTAGAATGCAGAATAACTGATTTTTTTCCGAATTCGTTAAAGTTTGTAATCTATTTTATGAAAGTTTATATGAGTTTTTCAACTCATTGTTGTGGTAGATTAAGTATACATAATATTAATGAAATATTTATCGCATCGACTGCCCCGTGCGGGTAAAATCGGGTTTAATGCATGATAATATTTCAACTATATAAATGGTGGGACTTCGGCAGGCCATTTTTTCACTTCATCTCTACATTATTTTATATGAATTTCGCATTTAGTACTTATTGCATTAATTGTTGTTTGATTTGAACTTTTTAAGAATAATTGAGCACGAAATATAAGATAAATAAAAACACCCCAACGAAACAAGAACTATGTATATATCGTTATCAAACATAAACTTCAAAATCTTTCCACTTTCCTTCAAAAATCCCAAAAAAAAAATTTATAACCCATCAAGAGAATGAATTTATCTAGCAAGCCTGTGGACTTATAACCGAAGCAGCCCTTATATTTACTTATACTGTGCTTTTTGGAAGTAATTCACCAATAAATTTGTATAGAAAAAAAATACTCCTCTCTTTCGTGAAAGCTTAATTCGTTCATTCTCCTCCTTAAAAGGAGTGATGTGATCTCTGTTAGAAGAGCAGCACACAAATCTTATACGAGATGCACAAATGCCACACATTTCATGCCCAAAACATCTGAGAAAATTGCATGGCATGAGCCGAATTGATATGCCAACATCCTCTGCAACTTTGCTTATAGTGATTCAAAAATTTTCCACGACCATTTTCTTCACTGTTTCAATATTTTCTTCGCTTGTTCACGTGGTTGCAACTCCAGAACGCTCATCGTCATCAGCATGTTCTCGCTCTTTTGTTAAGCGCTTGTACCACTTATAAACACTTTTTTGGGATGAACTAGACTCGCCAAATGCCACAGTCAACATTTTAAAAGCGTTGTAGACTTTATGAGACTTATTTCAGATCTGCTTTGCCATAAGATCAACAGGAGATTACTTAAGCGAAGATGTACAGAGAATTATTTATTTCGCCAACTTTGAATCTATCCTGCGATATGGGATAATCTTCTGGGGAGCTGTAAGTGATGTTGAAGAAGAAATTTTCAAAATTCAGAAAAGAGTTATCAGAATAATGTATAATAAGAGGCAAAAGGAGTCATGCAGAGGATTAATTAAAAGAAACAAAATTATGACAGTATATGGAATTTATATATATGAATGCCTTATATTTTTAATGAAAAATAAAAAAAATTTACTGTTCATACATCAAATCATTCTCATCTAACGAGAAGTGTTGATATTCACTATCCCCATCATAAACTCTCTCTTATAGAGAAACATCCATTATACAGATGTATAAAAATTTTTAACCAGCTTCCAGATGAAATAAAGAGAACTTACACTATGAAAGGATTTAAGAAAAAAGTTAAAGATATGATCATTACATTGGAACCGTACTCACTGAATGACTATTTAGAAAGGTAGAAATACCATAAATTCAATTCATGTGTGTTGAGTGGAAAATGAAGATATAGGACTTATAAGATTATGTTGAAGGTTGTAGTTCTGACGTCATTTTAAGTTCTCTGTTGGTTTTTTATTATATATGTAACCTATCAGATAATTTGAAATAAAGAAGTTTATTATGATTATTATTATTCCATTTTAAACGCAAAATGAAAACAGATTCTTCGATCAATTTTTTGCATAATTAAAGAATCTAAGAACACACAAAAAAAATGAAGAACCGTTTCAGTGGTCAAAAACAAACTACTCATCCAAAGGGGCTGAGAATATCAACATATGAGAAACGTATATGTACCAACATAAGAGAAACAAAATTTCGATAATCGAATTCAAAATTCACCTTTTCTTTTGAACAGACCTCGTATATATGAGCTTATTCTTCAAATACTTCAAAATGTAAATACTTAAATCATTTGGATTATTATTTAGGTACCTAAAAACTGACAACTGCAATACTAGATGAGTCTTCTGATAATATGGGCCATATTGTTATCCTCAGCTACGGCATATTTATTGCTATCTGGTGGTCGTCGAGTGGTGCAAATTGGACCATAGCTCTAACACAAAGCGTTAGCTTCACGTATAATAATAATAATAATAATAATAATAATAATAATAATAATAATAATATTTATTTTAGCATTAGCTATTACAAAATCATACATAAATTCAGATTCAAAATATATTATTCACACTTATATGTTTAAAACAAATTTAGCTAATTTACGCTTGAATACCTTAAGGTCACTAATTGTGTTTATGGAGGCAATTCAATAAATGCGTTGAATCCTTCATAAAATATGCTATTCCTATGTTTAGAATGCTTACAAACTTGAATGTAGAAATTGTCAGCATTTCTTGTATTATAACTATGCACATCACTGACACATGTTACATTTTTCATTACTTTATATGGGAACAATATGTTTTTAATTCTGAATATAAATATATATGTTGCAAAAATTATTCTCTGTTTAACTGACATTAATTCTAACGAATTTAGCATGCTTTGGATTGGAGTATATCTATTACATTTCAAAATTGTTCGCATAGCTCTATTCTGTAACTTTTGTAGCTGTCGAGTTTTTTCTTTACTTCATCCCAATAACAGAGTAAAAGAATATTCAAAGTGTGGCATAATTATGGACTTGAAGAGCAATAACTTCATATATGTGATCAGATTTTTTCCAATTCTTTTGAGAAAATTGATTTTCTTGGAGATTTCAGACGATATCAAGTCGACATGATCATTGAAACTCATCTAACATAACGCCTAAGTATTTAACAAGTTTTACCCTTTCAATGTTCTGGCTTTCAATTTCAATATTTATATTTTCATTACTATTTACCTTAAGAATTCTACTTGTACCAAAAACTATAATTTTAGACTTTGTTACATTCAGCGATAAACTGTTATCGCTTAGACATTCATTTATTGCTGCCAAGTCTCTATTGATCCATTCTGTTATAGTCTGGATATTTTTACTACTAACAAAAATTATAGTATCATCTGCGAACAATCGTAAAGAGCATTTTTTTACATGCAAAACAATATCTTCAATGTATAAGGAAAATGGACAATATAAGCACTGGACCTAAGACCGTACCCTAAGTTACGCCAAAATCAACTCCAATGCTGTCCGAAATAACACGAATTTAACTTTTTGAGATAGCGAATGTAAATAAGAATTGAACCATTTGTTTACTAAACCTTCAAACCCAATTTAATTATGTTTTTTCAACAGCAATGATATTATATTATATGATATAATATTGTTATAATATTTAATAGTGTTGGCGTTTACTTGATGTAAATCCATTATAATTGAATATAACTTAAATTCAAACACTTGAACTTATGATTTACACTTTATTGACTACATAGCATGACGCGTTTCGTCGTTACAAACGACTTCTTCAGATGCTTACAGAATAATGAATTATTGGATTATTCTGTAAGCATCTGAAGAAGTCGTTTGTAACGACGAAACGCGTCATGCTATGTAGTCAATAAAGTGTAAATCATAAGTTCGAGTGTTTGAATTTAAGTTATATTCAATTGTTATAAAATATGACATAATATTGATATATATATATATATATATATATATATATATATATATATATATATATATATATATATATATATACTAAACCACTAAGTTATTCTAGGATTTTTTGAAGTTATGCTACTAAAAATTATCAAAAAATATTCGACTTTTGGAAACCTCAGTGTTCTATGATAGGTATGAAAAAATGTGAAATTTTAATATCAAAAAAATTATATCGTTATTTTATATATGAAAATCCTAATTTTAAAGTTTTTGTGTTTTTGTATTATTCATCATATATATTTTATTTGTTCATCAGTTGAAACAAATGCTACTACCGTGATATAATATGAGGAGTGATTTAGAAAGTGCTCTTTTTCATGTTCTCCGAGTGATTTCAGTATTGAATTTAGAAATAATGAAAGAATTATGAAATACCTATATATAATTAACCGTAATTATATCATTATCAACGACAATAAAAATTTTATTTCATATTGTGCTTATTAAAATGTTTTATAAGTATTCATTATTTTACGAAAACAATTTAATAATTATTATCAATATATCCGAAATGGAGTACACTCCATAGCTCATAAAATTAATTACATCTTTGTTTGATTTTCCATAATTTATTATTGATACAGTAGAACCCCTATTATCCGAACATCGATCATCCGAACTTCTGATTATTCCGTCTCTTTTGTTCAAAACTTCAAAACATTTGAAAATGTTTGGAAGTTGCAACTAGTCATGTTACAAGTTTATTCCCGCCTCGCTCTCATTTGTTTGCAGGAAAGTGTTTGTTATTGTTTCATTTTCTTTAATAGAGTTCATTAGAAAGGTGGTTTTCATTTGTGTTCACGTTTTGTGTTGGAAATTCAAAATGTCCAAGCGAAAAAGAGTGTTGTCTCTGGAAGATAAAGTGAAGATAGAAAGTAGTAGTAAAACATACAAAAAACAAAGTTAAGTATAAAAAATGTTGTAAGTACACCAAAACTTTAATTTACATAGCTATTATGTTATTCGTTATCTATCGTTATAGCTCGTTTTAAATATATCTTATCATCTAAACGACAACAAAATAAGAATCTACAGAAATTCAGATATTCTTTGATTATCTTTGAAATCGATTATCCGGATTTTTGATTATACGAAATACCCCTGGTCTTATTTGATCAATCACCATTTCCTCAGCATCAATAACTCAGCATGCCAATAACTGAAACAATTTTCTGTTTTTCGTAGATGAAAGAGAATAGATGCTATGGTATATAATGAATGGTGAATTTGATATACTTATTACTAAATAACTTAAGCCTAAATAACTTGAGACCACTTATAATCTTTATGGAGCTAGAAATTTTTTTTAGTGTCCTTCAAAATCCAACAAAAAAAAATGTTCCTAAATTTAAACAGTCTTCGAACTTCGATTTGAAAACTGTCATCTGTGGTATTATGAGCATGCACATCACATGTTTCAATTTCCATTACTCTACTTGGAAACAATTTATTTCAATTCTAGCTATAAATAAATATACAGCATAAATTAAACTCTGTTTAGCTGGCATCAGTTCTAAGCAGTTAAACATGCTTTGGATTGGAGTATCAATTATATTTTAAAATTTTTCGCATACTCGTAGCCCTATTCTGAAATTTTTGTAGAGTTTTTCCGTTGCTCAAACCCAATAACATAGTGAAACAATATTCGAAAATGTATATTTACTATCGACTTTTTTTTCGAGGTTCATCATCTTTGGACAATACCCATTCATATAATTTATTTATTTAACCGCTGAAACTCATTTACATACACAAACGTCCATGTCTTACCCGGGATTCGAACCCAGATCACCCTCGTGAGGTCCTGTCACTTTTCCACTGCGCTACAGAGATTACTATTATGAACTTAAACATCAATCATAATTCATAACATAATAATGTGCGACATAACATACTTAATAAAATTTTTTCTTCGTGTTCAACAAGTTTTAATGATTTTATAAAGTTTGCACTCTCAAATTGAGAATATTTGTGGGTGATTCACGTTTGACATTCGAAACATGTGCCTTCAAGGCATGAATCATTCAAAGTGAACTGTTGATGATTTGCGAAGGCATTAAGCTGGAGAATAATTATTAAAATCAACGTCTTTGAGTGAGAGAATAATTTATTGTTAATTGATGAATGTAAAACTCGCAATTTGTCCTATAATTGTGATTAGTACATTTAGGAGGGGAAGATTGGAGGTCAGATTGGATAAATGACTTGCAATTTATCAATATAATTCCAGATTCCCACAGAATCTAGTATCACTTTCATAATGTTTCATTAAGTATGATACTTTTGAATGATTTATGGATTTCCTTGCTACTACGTAATAATTTATCATGTTGAAAATAAATCAAACGACTTGGTTTTCACCGAGTTGATTATCATGAAAATTAAGACAGTACTCCAGACAAAAATGCACTTTGCTTCTAGTAATTATATTTATAATATTGCTCCTGCAGTTTTGTAATATTACTACATTTTGAGACACATTCATAAAGAAATTGTAATAATGTGCTCGAAAATGTAGTCATACCTAACAATAATAATAAATATAGTTGATAATTGATGAGGCCGATACTTGGAAAAAATTAATATCCATAATAAAACAATATTTAGAATTTTCTCATAATTTAATATAAATACGCATGACGACTTTTCGAAGTACTACTTCTTTATCAAATGCTGTATTAATACTATGTGTAATTTCACAAAGAAAATACTTATAGCTATTTTCACAGAACATACCAGGTATGATCTATGGCTAACTTGGAATGAGGACCATAGAATACAATGATATTTAACAAAAGGATCGTATACCGAGAGATGAACACAGAAAATCAATTTCTTAGGACAGGTATTCCAAAAGATACAAATATACAACAAGATTTCTAAGGACAAATAATTTGTATCTTTCCTACATTTAGTTGGAACACCCGACTTAAGAAATTGATTTTCTGTGTTCATCTCTAGGTATACGATCCTTTTGTTAAATATCAGTGTATTCTATGGTCCTCATTCCAAGCATAGAACATACCTGGTATGTTCTGTGAAAATAGCTATAAGTATTGACTTTGTAAAATTACACATAGTATTAATCCAGCATTTGATAAAGAAGAAGTACTTCGAAACGTCGTCATGCTTATTTATATTAAATTATGAGAAAATTCTAAATATTGTTTTATAATATATTGTTTTTCAATAAATATAGTGATAAAAGCAAAGTGTATATGACTTCATTTTACTCTGCATTATCACAAAATAACAGACGAATCTATTCAATATTAAAAAAAGTATTTTACTTCGATGTTCAAGGAGATTTCTTTGCTAGGTCATATCTAGAACATTGAGATTTCAGATTTACCATAATAAGAATATCATTTAATATCACATTGATATGCCAATATTTTTATCTTGAATCCATAATGATGGTGTGGATACATTCCTATGAAGGATGAATAGAAAAAAATTTTTCTGCTTTTCATGATAATAGTTTCCTCAAAAAGTTTTGAACGGGATGTTTTCAAGTTCTTAGTTCATACAACTATTACATTAAATTGAGTACTCAAATATAACTTTTCAAAAACATTTGAGGATTGTTGAATTTACTCGGGGTAAAATATTTGGGGAAATGGAATCTATTCTCAATTATGAAGATACGAATTCAAAAAGTCAAAACAGTGACACTCTGTCGTTCTGTTCGATCCTTCCAAAAATTGAATATGTGTTCAAAGTGAGGTGATATATTAGTTCATTCAAGAATATGTGATAGTTGAGATGGCTATATGAGCATGTTCGACATCACGACACTGTCATCCATCAAGCGATAATGTTAGAGAATATGAAAAGTGATTCCTCACTTCATGAAGCGGTGTCTGTTTTGTTCTACAAATAACTCATCAGTTCTGACTCGTCGGTTGGTTAGATGAGCAACGATTTTAATCACCTTCTCATAACTTCGAAGTGAAAATTGCCAAGCTCAACCATGACACGTATATATATATATATATATATATATATATATATATATATATATATATATATATATATATATATATATATATATATATATATATATATATTTAGAGGTATAGAACTTCAAGTTGGCATTACTGTTGAAAATGGGGACCGATTTCACAGCTGAGAAGTGATTCATTCTCAGTTTGGTTTAGCAATTCATCATGAATAGACTCACGCCTGAAAAACGCTTGCAAATAGAGCAAGATTGCCGTTGAAACGAGATTGCCGTTGTTCCCGATTTTCATAAGCGAATTTTGTTTAGCGATGAAGCGCACTTCTGTTAGAAAGGCTACGTCAACAAACAAAACTGCCGCATTTGGAGTGAAGATAATCCTCAAGTGTATGTCGAAACACCGTTACATCCAGAAAAACTGACTGTTCGGTGCGCTTTATGGGCTGGTGGAATCATTGGTCCGAACTTCTTGAAAAATGATGATGGCCAAAAACGTTACAGTCACTGGTGATTGGTATAGAGCCATGAATAATAACTTTTTCATTCCTGAATTGAACAACCGTGATGTCCAGGAGCTGTTGAGCCAGGAGAATCGTGCCACAATCGATTTATCGAAGGACACGTTTGGTGACCGCATAATTTCACGTTTTGGACCCGTGAATTGGCCTCCAAGATCTTGTGATTTCACAACACTAGACTATTTTGTGAGGGGCTATGTAAAGTCATTGTTCTGTGCGGATAAGCCACAAACTCTTGACCATTTGGAAGACAATATTCGCCGTGTTATTGCCAATATACGGCCACAAATGTTGGAAAAAGTAATCGAAAATTGGACGTCCAGATTGGACTACATCCGAGCCAGCCGTGGCGGTCATATGCCAGAAATCATATTTAAAATGTAATGCCACAAGATTATCTTTCGAATGAAAAAATTCTTGTCAATCGAATGATCCATCGTTGTTTTATTGCAATTTAAAGTTCTATACCTCTAAAAAAACACTCTTTTATATATATATATATTATATATATATATATATATATATATATATATATATATATATATATATAATCTTTTAACCGTTCATATTCAGTCAAGGCCTTCAGAGATTTTCAAAAAAACTTGGCTTTGCTTATATACTTCATTGTTCATTGTTTGCCTCTCTATCTAGATCTCACTTATCATAGAATGAGTGTGAAGTCACTATTGTCCAAGAATTGCACGCAAAATACCTTTTTGCCGAATGATTTTGTTCATATATTTCCAAATCTTCTTTTCATCTTATATTACCCGAGCCCTATGTTTGAATTTACTGTTTCAAAAGCTATGTATTCTAATCAAATAATGAAATCTCAACTGATTCAACTATTTCAACGTATTGAAAAAACGATTTGCTAACTCAGAAATTTTTTGGTGTACAAGTACATACATTTTGGAATATAGTCTGCAGATCTTTTGAAACTAAAGTTCGGCACCACTAGCCCACATCATATTTATGTGAAAATTCGCGATACAGATAAACATCCCCCAATAAGGAACCACCCTTTTATGTGTTCAAATCAAAGAGCTCAAATCGTACGTTGAAGATGAAACGTATGTTTTACAACATATTTTTCAAAAATTGAGCATACTAAATTGATTTATGTGTACCGTTACTGAATAAAGAAAAAGCATCGCATTCATGATGCAACTGCATTAATTGTAGTTATTCTTTCGAGCTGTAGGTGTCGTCATAATTGCCCCACAACAAAACTAAGAATAAATACCGATGTGATTCTTTTTTATTATTTTACTACAAAATATGGAAATCAATATTCAGAGAAATTAATTAATATACTTAGATAATAATAATTCCAGGCATTTTTGAACTGGCAACCTTGACGTCATTGTTGGGAAGTTTTCTCAATGTTAAATCGAAATTAAACACAATGTTTCGTTTTACAATGAATAAGCGGTCAGTCCAAGTAATGAAGGAGAAATTACGTTGCGATGTAATAATAATCACGTTTATTCGCAACTTGAATTTTATTTATATTCTCCAATTAATATATGAATACAATGATCACACTTTCTATATATTCAATTATTGATTACCATACAATAGACGAATTGAAATCCATATGGTCTTGAATAATAATTATATCTTCTGATTCAGGTATTTTCCCAACGGGGAAAATTGAAACTCATCATCATAGGTAAATTTCATCAAATTTAAATTTAATCAGTAAAATACCTCCTTTAAAAAGCAATATTTCGATGAATTGAGAGATAATTCTCTTTACTCGTTTAGCTACATTTAAAAGTCAAACTCTATTCGCGTTTAGTGAACAAATTTATTTGATGCAGTTAATATTTCTTTTGTCCTCGCCTTTGTTCGAATGTTTTCAGTTTATGTTCAACTTTTTGTGTCTTTTTTCACAAGAAAATATGGGTGATTTTTTAAGCGTAGTTTTTTTTTAATTCGAATGAAACACCCAATTTGTCTGCGGCTCCGTATCAAATGGTCCATTCGGAAGGTCCAATTTTGCGTCACTTTTTCGAGCATTTCGGCCTGTAACCCACGAATTACGCGTGTTATGTCATCCCGTAAGGCTTCGATCGTGTTCGGCTTGTCCACATACACTAACGACTTTACATAACCCTACAAGAAATAATCCAGAGGCATCAAATCGCATGATCTGGGCGGCCAATTCACAGGGCTATTTCGAGAGATAAGTTACTCACCAAATTCGTCCTTCAACATGTCCATTGTTTCACGAGCTATGTGGCATCGTCTTGATAAAACCACATGTCAACCAAGTTCAACTCGGCCAACTGGGGCAAAAAAAAGGTTGCGAATCATGGCTCAATATCGTTCGCCGTTGACGGTAACTTCAACGGTCATCTTTGAAAAAAATGGACCGATAATGACACCAGCCCATAAACCACACCAAACTGTTGTTTTTTCGGGATGTATCGGCAATTCTTGTATGGAATGTGGTTGTTCATCACTCCAGATGCGACAGTTTTGTTTATTTACATATCCGTTAAGCCACAAATGAGCCTCATCGCTGAACACAATTTTTCGATAGAACAGCGGATTTTCATCAAGCTGTTTTAAGGCCCATTCACCAAAAATTAGACG
This sequence comes from Henosepilachna vigintioctopunctata, assembly GCA_030704895.1. Lineage (NCBI taxonomy): Eukaryota > Metazoa > Arthropoda > Insecta > Coleoptera > Coccinellidae > Henosepilachna > Henosepilachna vigintioctopunctata. Next base: position 11,168,717 of record JARQZJ010000091.1, read on the forward strand.
TTGTGGTAGGTCATTCGGCTTCAATTGTTGCAGCAGTTGAATTTTATAGGCTTTCAAACCCAAATCAACACGTAAAATTTTCGATGTGGTCGAGTAACACGCATGCCCAAATGCTGAGAACGGCGACGAATTAACATTTCACGATCCTCATCAACTGCTACGTTGTACGCTACGGCTGCAATGTTCTCTTCAGTACGCACTGTACGCATGCGAGACAATGGTTTAATGTCCAACGCAGAAAACTTGGTACGAAATTTGGTGATAACAGCACGAATTGTTGATTCACCAGGTCGATTATGACGACCATAATATGGTCGTAACAAGCGATACACATTTTTCACAGAGCACCAATTTTGATAATAAATTTCAAAAATTTGCAATCGTAACTCGTTCGTAAGTCTTTCCTTGATGAAATGGCAGAGTATCCTGAAAACTTTTCACTTTGACAGATGAGGTTTGGATGCCATTACCAACCAGTGCCGCAACCTGAAAAACTCTTAAAAAATCACCCGTTATATCTACTTCTATTCGATTCCAAGGCGACATTATTCTTTGAACTTCTATTTTCGATAAAACATTGATGAATATTATTGTAAAATAAGTTATTTAATCGGTAAAACTTTCTAGTAATAAAGAGTGCCATCTATAATTTTATCTCAGTAACAACTATACAGACCCTATCCCCTACGTGACTCATTTTTTGTGTGTCTATGAAGAATAAAATCGCCTCAACAAGTCCCTTTGCATAATGTGTCCATGTGTATTCCCCTGTGTATTTTAATTCTAAATTGTCGAAGACTTGAAGGATAATCATCTATCAACTTATCTTCTGTTTTCATAAAATCTACCAGATCGACTGAATATGTTGGCTGATGACAGTTATCGCAGCCATTCTTTTATTAATAAAAAAAAAACTATACAGACCGATAATTCACCTGTTCGTAGAAGTGCTGTAAACTCAATAATAAACTCGCTAATAAACTCAAAATTTGTTAACATTAAAATAATGAGCATTGAGTTTGTTAGCATTAATCATTGCATTCTTAATGAGCTTTAAATTTCAATATTTGAGTTCATATAAAGAGTGGGTTCGGAAATTCGGTACTGAACAATACCGAATTTCTGTCAATGTTTATCAATAATCCATAAGTTACCACAACTTTTTTTTAACATCCAATTGAAGTGGAATAAAACCAAACTATAGTTTGACCATAGAGTAACTAGGTATGGTATGTATGTTTTTATGTAGTGTTTGTGTTAAGTGTTTGTGTCCTTACACAAACGTGAAGAAAGTTTTCAACCAAGAGGTCACGTATTAATATATAGAAACCAAAATTTTTGTTTTGTCTCCTGTAAGATAAGATGAAAATGCCCCTTATACGTTTTTTTCAAAACCTATAATTTACAGACATCGATTTGTCATAATTTTATTATATGAATCGATATTATCTTTCATGGTACCACGATGACTATCGATTCCAAATTCAGGATAAAATTTCGTCGTTCAGAATAATCTTTGAGTAGTTACTGTAAAACCGACGTTCCTAGAAAATAAAACATAATTTCTCAGAATTTTGCGTCTACTTTTTATCAAGATTGAAGAAGTCAGGACGTGCAAGCATTCTCACTATCAATTTGTGCTTCCGGTCTCCGGAAATCTTGCAAAATATCCTATGACAACTAAAGTGATATACTGATTAAACGTTTTTACTTGAACATGGAAAGCTCTTATCTTTGAATTGATATAAAAATAAAAATGACTTTATCGAGTGATAAACGATTATATTCTGGACGTTTTCCATAGAAACATGTGATAGACAATTATTTGTCAATCTTCATGAGGAAAATGATTGAGGAAATGATAAATTCTTTCGAAAATAGATTCAAGAAATTTTGAGTTTTCCTTCTGAAGTATTCAAACTGAATTCATAGGAATTATTTTATAACAATAGATAGCTGCAATTAATTTAATCTCTTTGGTGATATACGATACAGGATACTTTATACTATTGTTATTTGTCGGGTCAAAATTTCTTTGTAATCTGTTCAAATGTATTGTATTCTACATGAAAAATACAATAAAAAAAAAGTTAAATGTAGTGTATATGTACAAAAAAAAACAATAAATTAAAATTAAGACACTTGGCTTCAGTTTCACTAAATATACAATGTCATACGAGTAAGGCAGAGTTTTCAATATATTTAGTGAAAATTAAGGCAAGTGTGTTAATTTTGATTTATTGTTTTTAACATAATGTTTCACCAAGAGATAAACGAAACCTCCTTGTCATTTATTGAAAATATTGTTGATAATAACCACAAAATTGAAACTGGTTTTGTGATTTAACCTCTTTCAATAGCACTAGTACATTGTTGTTGAACAATAGTGTACATATTGATTTTGGTTATATTGTTTATCTGGTCTTGTATATTTTATTCTACATTGTTCCATATCTGCCAAAATTTTTTTAAATACTCATGTATCTCATGTCGTTTTCCATTATCGTTATTCCTCTTCTTTTATTTATGGCTCTTCCTTTCTGTGGTCATCTTTGTTTCTTTGTTGTTTTTATAATCCATGATCTTGCCTTTCCTCAAATTTTCGTCTGAACTTTTTTCCCATTCCAATTTTTTTTAGATTGCTTTCATTCTTCAAAAGTATCTTCAGAATAATGTCAAAGTTATCCATAAAAAAATAATCATGTAGTGAACATGCAACTCAATCTGGTTTCCCGAAGATTTCTTCATGAATTCTGGCAAATATTCAAAATCAAAACTCTTTCAGCACAAAAAGTCGAACATGTTAGTTGACTACAAAACTTTTTAAAATCGAGCTTGCTGAAATTCATAGTAGTACATTTCGAAAAAATACTCTAAAATTTAATATCAGACATCACTATCTGAGTTTTCTAGCACAATATTACAATATTTCGAAAGCCTTATAAAGGCAATTTAAATGTGATATTCCCCTACGTGTAATAGAAACAAACGTCATTGACTTTCTCTAAAGAAAAATATTAATGATGGTATTATTAGTAATATTTGTTTTCGAACTGACATTGAAACTATTGGCACTGAGTCACAGCTCAATGGTTTCCTTAATTCCTTTTTCCATTATATTTGCTGAATAATGCGATTATTATTATTTTCTCTATTTATATGTTTACAGCCAATGGTGTATCCGTATGGTTACACTGAAAGTTTGAGCATCGAAAATTCTATGCGTGTTTGAGAGCTTGATTTTCGTAAAATTCGAACATACTGTTTTTGCGTCCGCTTTGCGGCTTCCCTAATTGATTGTATTGCCTTTCAATCGTATTATAGTGGTAGCAAAACAAAAGACCACATAAATTTCATGCACCGCAATTCTGAATTAGATAATTATATTTCATAAAGGTATCAGTTTTATTTTGTAGATTATTACATCAGTAATTCACACTCAAACACAGAGCGGAACTCTAGTTTTGAACTTCTTGGTTTTCCTGTTTGATAGATGTGTAGACCTCTTCAACTATTGCATTCAAGTAGTTAATAACATAGTACCAAAATCGGTAATAAGTTTTGTTATAAAAATTCTTTATTTCACTTGAATTTCATTTTAGTTGCTGAAGAATATTTTTTCGAGTCTACATCTGCAAAGTTGTTTACCTCGTAAGCTCTTCCTATGTATTTATTCGAAATAAATTTAATAAAAAACACTAGGCTCAATTTAACAGAATTATATTAAAACTCTTACGAAAAAAATAAATTAAAATAAATTAAATTCTCTTATTAAAAAAACCCTCATACTAACCGAACTCTTACCTTTGTGAAATATTTATGTATATCATCATTACGCCATAAATATTATTATTATTATTATTTTTATTATTATTATTATTACTATTATTTTTATTATTATTATTATTATTATTATTATTATTATTATTATTATTATTATTATTATTATTATTATTATTATTATTATTATTATTATTATTATTATTATCATTATTATTATTATTATTATATTATTGTCTGACAATTGTTTTGGGGGTTTTACCCCATTTTTAAAACATTAACTGGCTTCATAATATACCAATGTTTCTTATACCATTCACATGAAACCATGTTTCACCAAGAAATCAGCGAATATTGAATTAACTTCAATTGCTCAAGAACTTCTTCTAATTTGTGAACCTACTAGAATTTTAGAAACTTCTTCTAAATTTTCTGAATTCTTAATTAAACAAATTCTTATAGGCCTTTACGTACCGCTCAAAAAAATTTATTTAGAACTGTAACAGCCACTGTTACAGTGTCAGGTTTTCACTGTATATTATAAATTATCATCGAAATCTTCGGTAAAATCTCCATTCTAAATATAAAAACAGTTTGAATAAGCGATTCTACTTCAAGTTATAGCTGATAAAATTTTCCAACATGCATTAATGGAATTCATATTCGTTCTTCATAAATTGCATTATTTTTCTTCAATAAATGCAGTAACGAAACATTCAATATTCGATCAGTTTCTATCAACATAAGTAATAATCTTTATAAAGTATGCCTTGGAATTTCCGTGCAAAAATGTGTTATCCTTGAGATGAAATAATTTTCCTGAAAACCATGTGAATATAAACTAATTTGCTCGTATAAAGACTATCAATCGGTCTCAGTGCCGGCGATAGGGACGGGCAAACCGGTAGGGAGGGGGATGATGGATGATGTTGCGCGGCGGAAACCTCAGAGGGCGGAAAATGTCATGTAAATCTTTCAAATTTTGTTGAAACGGGGAACATATTGTCTACTTGACCGGGCCAGCAAAACTGCTCGCGCCGTCCCTGTCGATCCATATATTGAAGATATAATTCAATTTCTCCCACACATTTATATAAAGAAAGTTAAATATTGAAATGTTTTTTTTCAATAAACATCAAGAAATCTCAAAAAACGATAAGTTTATATTTCTTGATGTCTTTGTTAATTATTTCATTTCCAATACAAAACTTGAAAGTGTTTATTTCATATAATTCAACTGTACTGTTTCAACTATAGGGACACGTTTGTCAAATCGCAATTTAGTATATATATTATATTTATATATATTTATATTTATATATATTTATATACATATTCTCGATGATTTGAATCACTTATCAATATAAATATGCATTTTTCATCATTTTTATTCAAAAATATAAAGTTGCATTTCAGTTGAATAGATCACCCCTGAAGATTAACAGAGAGTCTTTCGAAGTCAAACATTATATCTAAAATTCTTCAATTCTAGTGATGAACAAGAGTTAGCGTTAAGTAATGATTGATTATCGTGTATCTAATAACCACGAACATCATGAACTATGCAAGGGTCTCACCAAAACCAATATCTTTGCACTATAGTTCCCACGACTGGACTAGATGAAAAAATTATGTCTGCTACTTTACTATGGAAGATTTTCTGCTCTGTCGAATTCGTTTTCTACACTCACTCTGACAAACCGCGAAGAAACAATAACAAACGAGATTCTCATTAAGTCATCGGGAACAATTCGCTTGTTTTTTGATATAGTGGAAGCTTATAGTAACTTCCAAATCTCATTTCACTCAAAGTATTTTATAGAACCACATTCCTTGATCTTATTTTCCGCATTTTTTCAAAGTGTTTTCAATTTTGCAGATCATTCTGTTCCAACTAATGGAACCTCGTCCCATCTAACGAGCTCGTGGAATGACTATCCCCAGTATACGTCCTACAGTTCCCAGTCAGGGTACTACGAGTCCCATCAGGAAATATTACCAACTCCTGGTCATCTACCTACAGGTATGTAGTGCTTATTTTCATTCATTTCCTAGACATAAAGAAACTGTGTTGAAGGGACATATTTTCATTCTAATGGCCTATCAGTTTTAATGATATTAAATATTCATCAAATATTAATGAATAAAATTTTCAAACGATTTCAATGGTTAATACTCGTATATAATATTTTCACAAAAACAGTTTCACTTCAAGAGAAATCAAATACTAATCAGTATTTTATCAGCTCGATATACTTGATAAAAATCCAAAAACATAACTAAAATATAATGAAACAAAATGTATGATTTTAATCATATTTTGTTGAACATAATATTACTTATTGTTTCACCAACTCAGTTGCTTCTTCAGATGTAAATGATAAACTTAGTTGATGCAATTAATGAATGAATACTTCTATTGAGTAATTATTGGCATATTACATTAATTTATAAATTTATAAATGAGGCGAGGGTAGTTATAAGGTTTTTCAAAAAGTTGATTCAATATGAAACTCATGAATTCAGTAAACTTTCTCAACAAAATGGTCGCTCTAATGTACAGATGATATTGGATACAATTGTTGGAAATCAAATTTCACTACTAAAATAAATTTAATAATTAAATTCAATAACCACTTTCATATGCTCAGTATTCATTGACAGTTGGAAGTGGTTATTAATAAAATTTTCTATTTATTCCTGTTGTTGTTCTCAATGACTTCTAACAAACAAAGTTTATTCCTTGTGGCTCATATTCAAAATTCGTTAAGAAAATATTGTTTTGTTACTAAAGGTGAGTTGTATTAGTTGAGATAATTTTTCTTTCAAGTACCATCTCTTATTTATTGCAAAATTTCTGCATTTTTATCCGATATATACCTTGGGACTTGTACAACAAGTGGTATATTTGTTTGCATATTTTACAGTTTAACTTCAATTAAAATAGTTTCTTTGTACACTTATATCAAAACATTGTCATCAAATTCCTAGCTAATGACCCGTCTTGAATATTGGACAGATTTTGGAGATAAGATCATGGATATATTGTCAAGTGTTTCCATCCAATGCTAATCATTCATATATTCTCATGATAATCACTCATAAATGTGGATGAGAATACTTATAAACCATTCTTGATAAACTGTTCAATTACATTTTTTAGAAGTATGCCTGTAATTTATAGAAATTGTTGATCTTGAAAAACATGGAATTTTGTTTTCTTCATCTATATATTGAGCTTACACTTGAAAAAAGAGGGGAACTCCAGTCTTCGGATAAAATAGGTTAGTTGGGAAAAATCATTGTGGTCACTATGCTTGGTCGAAACACGCACACTAACTAGCAAATATTTAGAATGACCTGTCTTCTAAATATTGGATAGATCCTGGATTCTCTTTGTGTTTATTCACATCTTTGGAGAAGAATGCCCGTAATTTGAAGTCGTTTATCTTGAAACACAGGAAATTTTTTCTATCTTTACCAAAAAATGATGCTCATATCCAACTATAGGGTGATTTTTTGTGCGTAGTTTTTTTTTAATCGAATAAAACACTCAATTTGTATCAAATATTCAAAATTTTTATTGAAATTGATAACTTAACCTTTTCATTTATCTTTTAGAAATTACTTCATGTAAATGTTGTCCGCAGCTTGCTATCAAATGCTCTATTCGGAAGGTTCAATTTAATACATGCCCATTTGCTGAGAACGGCGATGAATTGATATTTGACGATCCCCATTAACGCTGTACGCTACGGCTTCAATATTCTCTTCAGTACGCACTGTACGCATGCGAGACAATGGTTTAATGTTCAACAAAGTAAACTTGGTGCGAAATTTGGTGATAACAGCACGAATTGTTGATTCACCAGGTCGAATATGGTCGTAACAAACGACCATATTCAACCTTTTTTCAAACATTTTTCACAGAGCACGAATTTTGATAGTGAATTTCAACAATTTGCAATAGTTGCTCGTTTGTAAGTCTTTCCATGATGAAATGGCAGATTATACTCAACACTTTTCACTTTGACAGATTTCGTTTGGATACCATTACCAACCAGTGCCGCCAACCTGAAAATCTTAACTCTTGAAAAATTACCCTTTATAAGCTAATTGTTATAGCAAAACATTGATATATCATTAATAATTGTTTTTTTTTCAGTACTTCCAGAAGTTCCTTCACAGCATGAATACATCACGACGTCTCTCACGTCTCCCCTTATATCTCCTACGCCTATGTACAACAGCGCGAAACCGGATTTAGAAGCTATTATGCCCAGCAATCCCAGGTACTCCGACAACCCATACTGTCCCAATAACTGGACGTCTCCAAATCCAACATATCCCCAAACCTACGCCTACGATTCTCCCACAAGCAACCAACAATACTCTCCAGTTGTTGCAATCTATCCTCACTTATATTCCACAGTGAATCAAAATCAGATCCACGTCCATGTCCATGGCAGTTCGGAAAATTTGGATAAGTTTTTCACAAGTGCTGAGGCACTGAGTGGCGCCACTCCTCGAGCAATAGAACTGGCGTCTGTTCCTTCTACGGATGTGGTGCCACCTGTCGCCGGATCTCTGCAAGAAAGTGAAAGAGAGCAACCGAATGATCCGAATGTATGGAGACCGTACTGATTATTTCCTTGTAGTTTTTAATTATTTAATGAATATTATTGTATATAGTTTTATTTTTGTAAAGTATTTCTTATCGAAATTATAGAATAATATGTCTTTCAGAGTCTCACGAAATTGTTTTTCGTATTTTTTCTGAATATACTCTACTACGAAAAATGGATTAACTTCGGAGCTGTTAACTGCCGGAAAAAGCTTTAGATAATCAAATTCAAAATGCTTTGCTTTCATATAAAAAAGTGATGTGTAACTTAATACATTTATTCACAAAATTTTGGTTACACGGTAGGTAACTAATTATACTTTCTATGATTTATTTTTCAAATTTTCAATCAACTGTCGCTTCTGCTTTCGAAATTATGTGAATTCAATGTTTTTAGAAGTTATTTATGAAGATTTTATACTGAATTGTAATTAGTTATTCTGCTTGATAATTTTCACAACATTGTTTCGAATTATATAAATAATAACCATTTTTCTGGAGTTTTTAGAAGAAACTTTCCCTAATGTCAATTGATCTTCCTACGCCTACAAAATCAAGTTGAATGTTATTTGTTATGAAATCGATTTCTTCATATTTTCCGGTGTTGAAAAAAAATTGAAAGACACTCATTTTTGTATCGGATTCACTAACATTGTGATATACCAATTGAAAATATGGAAAAATTCAACACCTGACCATGTAGGATGTAGGTTTCATGGTAATGATAAGATTTTTCTCGTCAAAATTACTTTTGTATATTTCTTATGCGAAGAAGAGCATATCAAAATGATTGTGATTGTTAATAATTTTGAAAATGTTTATATTTTGAAATTTTGAGCGAATTGATGATAAATGTTCTTTATATTATGTAATGTTTTTCTGTATTCCTTTGATCCCGAACATATAAGGAAATAACTAGTATAAATGTTGACAGTGTTCAAAATGAGAGCATATCAGCATATCATATCATGCCGGTTTTAATATCTGTGTAACCTAATGCAGCGGTTCCGAACCTTTTTAATTGGTGGAACCACCTATTTTGAAAAATTAACTTTGAGGCCCACTTACACGTGGGCCTCAATACACGTGAAAATGCACGAGAAAAATAAAAAAAAAGTGCAACGGATAAGGAGAATATATATTATAACCAATATACCCCATCTATGGCCTATGACGTGTAAATCTCAGTTAAATATATATACAAGGATTAAACAAACAACAATTTTAAGAATTCATAGATAAAAGAAGTTTTTTCATTTTGTTTTTATTTTTTATTATTCTTTTGACAAGAACCCGCGGCCTAGTACCACACTGCCCGCGGCCCACAGGTTGGGAACCGTTGACCTAATGAAAAGGAACCCAGGGTTGCAGAGCATCTGCAGCACAGCACATACTGGAAGAACTAATTCCACCGAAAAATCTCTAAAGGATGAGCTATAAGAAAAAAATCATTCAAACTAGATTTTTCAAATTAGAGCGAATCTGGGTTTGTCGATGGTTAATTTTCAAAATACGACAATTTTTGTCATGATTCAAATTCAAAACTAACTTCATCTCCCTTCCGTATCCAATCCTTTTACATTCGGCAAGCTCCGTGAGTTTTTTTGAGATTGAACATTGAAAATTTTCGAACAAAATATTTCTGATATTTTTTACCTCGTATAGAGAAGAATTTTTCTCCTGGGCCATCCACTGGAAACATTATTATAATCACAATGAGTATAGTCATAGATTTCTTAACACTTTTGAGGAGAATATTTACTGATTTATTAGAATATAAACCGACATGTAATTTCACTCGTAGAAGTTAAAAAACATTCTTTGAATCGTTGAAAAAATATCTTCATGCAACTTCATTTCAGTGAGAAATTTAAAATTTGACACTTAGATAAATCATAGACTTTGTTATTGTTAAAAGAACAGATTACAAAAAAACGCAAGACCAATTCAATGATGTACAATTTTCATTAATATAAAAAGTGTATTAGGTATTCCTCTTTAGGGTGATATATTTTCTCAACAATTGGACTTCAAAGTATATCTAACTTTTTAAAAGTAGATTCGGCATCTCGCTAGTATCAGTTCTTTTATAGTGTCATAAACTCAACAACTGGTAAGACAATAGTGTTCTTATATTATTATGATTTATCTCAATGCGAAGAATTGTCAACTGCAATATTTGAACTCATTATCAGTTAGGTTTAATATAATAAATATTTCATATAAAAGTCCCAGTTTTTGGTTGAATATTCGTCACGAAAAACCTTATATTATATTAAAAACTGAATTATATAAACAACACTTAATTTTCAATTCATAAACTTTAAAATGAATATTTTGTAAATTTTCAAAATGTAATATTCAAACACTATATATTCGAAATATAATTTCATCTTTCTTCAAGATCGTGAAGTCTTCAACAATAGTGATCTTTATGATCTTTTATCAATGTGATTGAAAAATATTAGGGATCAATTTACCAACATTTCGCGGGAAATTTAACATTATCCAAAAGCTTTATTAGTTGTTGAATTCGTTTCTAATTTTCTGAAGAGCACTCATATAATCATGCAATTCTTCTGCTCAAGAATATCACAGAGGTTTCAACGCAAAGTACTCAACTTTTGTCCGATCACCTGGTTAAGTAAATTTTTAATAATAGATACTCTCCATTTTCCATTCACGGAGAATTTCGGAATTTTATTTTAATTGACTATATGTGCCACTAATTACTCGAGAATATGCGTCGAAACATGTAGAGAGTTACTGAAATCAAAATCCGCAATATTTTAGAGAGGAAGGTCAAAGAATTATTATTTCTTCGAAAAGCTTTCGGAAATATTGACAGGACATTCGAGGAAATGATCAGTTTTTTACATAAGCAGCATAGATATATTTGATTTGAATACTACATATTTCTCAAACATCTCGTTACTAATTGTAATAAAATTGCTTTCATTTTTTTTCATATCTTTCCTTGTGAATCTGGAATTTTGGAAATGCGAAATTGAAGCAAATATAGGATTACAGAAATGTTTGGATTGACCTTAAAAACACTTCCTACTCAGTTTAGAATTGACAGCAATTTGCATTTATTTTAATTTATATTTGGAATGAATGGAAATCAATTCATTTTGAATTTCCATTGATTTTGTTATCTCTACATCACTCATCAATTTGAACCCTGTTTAACCACCATAGTCATAGGCATACCAAGCGTCCATATCTACCCAGGGAATCGAACCTAGTACATTTGACTCACAAATAAATGAATTAATGTTCAACCTCATAATCCACAAAGGTTTGCTGACCCTGCAAAACTTTCTCCAATACAGTAAAACAATTTACGGTCTTTTGGGCGAAATCAGAAGAGTTCAATGAATTAAATATAACTTAAATTCAAACACTTGAACTTATGATTTACACTTTATTGACTACATTGCATGACGCGTTTCGTCGTTACAAACGACTTCTTCAGATGCTTACAGAATCATTCTGTAAGCATCTGAAGAAGTCGTTTGTAACGACGAAACGCGTCATGCAATGTAGTCAATAAAGTGTAAATCATAAGTTCAAGTGTTTGAATTTAAGTTATATTCAATTATAATGGATTTACATCAAGTAAACGCCAACACTATTAAATATTCAATGAATTAATCTTACAATGAACAAAACACCTCTAATTTTTGTTTAAAAAAATTAAATGAATTGGAATAACAGGGAATTTGCTGAAGTGGTTCACCTCATATTCAAGTATAAGAGTTCAAAAAGTTAAATTCAACAATTCCATGTCCTCATCTAGTGTTAATGAAAATGGTATCCCACAAGACACAGTCTTAACACTCGTCTTATTCATCTGATGTAAAAATTATATTATTGACTAAGTCCGCCATTGTGAAATATAATTGTTTGCTGATGACATGATTTTATATATTCCTGGTGAAGAGTTGAGTACATGACAATTTCAGTTGAAAAGATTTCGAGAAATTGCTCGTATGGTTATGCAGCGTTCATTTGCACTTGAATGTAAAGAAATTGGAATACGAAAACTAAATTAGTTATAACTGAGGTTAGTATCAGAATCATCAGGATCTCCATCATAAAAGCGAACAAAATGATTTAAATATCAGGACGTAATGATTTATAAGTAAATATGAAATGAATTAAAAGTCAATGAAATAATAAAATATGTTGAAATGTATCAGATAATATGCCTTTATATGTTGAATATATTTCAGTCAATGCAGTCAAATAGACATTGAAATTATTTCATGGTAAATACATATGGTACACATTTTATTTACGAATCTATAATGAGTAGAGGTCTCGTTTCGCATAATAATCTACCAATCAACCTCAAATACAGCGAAAGATATAGAATATTCAAGAAATCTTCTACAGTACATGTGAAATTTCGTTTGACAGCTTATTGAATGATTATTTTGTTTTCAAAAGCTCTATTCAAATTGAGATATGAATATTATGAAGAAATATATTCTCGAATAACTTTTATCAGATTTCAACACCTTATAATCATTTCCAATATGTGATTTCATACACGATTTTTATTTTATTTAAATTATTGATTCAATTTTCCGATCGATTTCTACACAATCTTGACATTCGTTTCCAAACCATTAGATAATTTAGATTCTGATACAATATTTAGCAGTTATTTTATAGATTCACAGAATTTGGAACAGGTATTTTGTGCAAAGTATCTGGATTTCACCTTCTAAATAAATTTCTAATGAACGCGCAACCTTTTCACGGCATTTCCGATTGTCATCTCCTATCGCCGTTGTTGGAAATTCTTAGCCTAAAGCTATCGGTAATAAATTTGATTATTCATTCTTCATAAGAGGTAATTTATATTCATCACTCGACGCACCAATGACTAATAATGAAACAATAATTCGTACGTGAACCCAGAACGCATTTATATACACTATATAATGTTTATTATATGTAGACACAATAACGGAAACCTTTACAGAAATGTAGTTGAAAGTGAAACCGAATTTAATCCTTAAGCAAAACTTTTTTCGAATTATAAATATAGTTTAAATCAATAAAGCATAGACACCAAAAGTGTAAATAAAAATTGAAATTCAATAACAGGTAATAGGCAACAATTAAAATTGAAAAATTGTTGTTTACCATATATAAATAAAAGAAGAGATTAAGAATTCGCTTACTGAACCGCAAAGAAGAGAGGATCAGATTGAAAGTCATCAATATATTTCCGATTATAGTTCTTGAAACTATGTTCGTCTTTTAAGTATCGCCAACTATAAGAATAAAAAACTGACCAATAGATTTTCTTTTAATAAAGTTGACTGAGTGTTCGCTGATCTATTGGTGAAACATGGTTTATAATCAAGACTTGACAATTATTTCGTGGTGTTACTCCATTTTCAGAAGTTAGACTGAACAACATTTTTTGACCAACATTCTTATATACCTATACGTCGCAAGTCTATTTCAGGTAACGGTGTATAGGTATATAAGAATGTTGGTCAGAATATGTTGCTCAGTCTAACTTTTGGGGTAAGTAAAATGGGGTAACACCCCGAAACAACTGTCAAATCTTTATTATAAATTTTGTGAAACCTAGCCAAGTGTTTTTTATTGCAAAGATTATCTTTTATTCCAAAAATTTTCATATCTACACAGAAGAGAATACTGAATGGTCTTTTGCTCATCTTTTGCTGAAAGGAATAAAGCTGGAAATTACTTTTCTGATAATTTTATTGTTTCTGCTAATACAACTATCGAACAATCTCTCTCTTTTCTCTGCAAGGTATAAATATATAATATAATATTATTGAGCAAAATCGTCAAAGCCCCATCTCATGAATCAAATTACTAAGTGAGGCTGATTATACAAGAGACAGAAACACGGAAAACGTATGAAAATTACGGGACTACAATTTTCCAGTGGTAATTGGCTTCAAACCTATAACAATGTTGCAATTGGAATAGCTTGTAGTATGTATAAAATGAAATAATTTATAACCATTATTCATAATAGGTTATGAAATAGGTGAAACAAACACACTGAAATGAAAAACCATTTCACTTAATCATTCGAACTAGGGATCATGAAGAGAGTTTTTAATATCGAAGAAATCCCTTTCCTTAGAAAATTAAAACCACCAAAGAGTGGTAATTTTGGGAACGATAGGTACGACAAGGGTATATTCTGTTGCCCAACATTAATATCGTTTATATCGTTATCGATTAATGATGATAACTAATGATATCGATCGATATTAATGACATGAACAAGATGATTTGCTTAATCGCCTAGAAAACAGAATCAGCTTTGTTTATCTAAGGTTAAACAATGAGAGACTTAAAAATTTGTGAGAGACTTACTTGATTTGATCTTCACAAAAAGGTGAAGATCAAATGAAGTAAGTCACTGGTCAACTAATCCACGTACAATTTCACCAGGTAGAACATTCGGAGAATACAGAAAAAAATGGAAATATATGAAATATGGAAAAAGACAATATGGAAAATAATAGGGATAGAAAGGGTATTTTAATTAACTGAAACGGAAACAAGACAGAGTCACTAAATAAGAGAAGTTCATTGAGAAGTTCCTTTTCCTTATTTAGTAAAACCTCTTTATCAAATTTCATTCTTATTCATTCACCAGGGGACCCCCAACTTCATATAAAAAAGGCATAGATCCTTATGTCGTTATAACCCTATTTGAATGAAGAAGATGAATTACTGCAATATTTGTCGAGTAAAAATGCATTTCGTTTTAAAAACGCATAGATCACTTAAATATATTGGAGCAAAATTTATGAAAAATACCTTGACAATATCAGTTGAAAGCTTGTGTCATTTATTGAGTAGATACTTTTCGTGCTACAATGACGTTTTACTCTCCTCCTCAGAATACCAATGAAAAAGAACAAAGAGATATGACAAATATGTGGGAATATGTGCCACACAACAGCCATCATAACTTAGGTGAGATAGACAACAAGAACATTGAGGTAGAGAATGAAGAACCCAGCAAAGAAGTCATTGTAGAAGCAGTTAAATTCTCCGTTATCGGACTTTTGATGACCGCAGAATTTCAGAAATGTAAATATATTGTGGAGGGCTTACGGAGAAGCTATCCAGAAAAGTATCAAGAACCAGTAATAGTACCTATGATGAACTTAGAGTGGAACGACTTTTTATTAAATGTGAGTAGTTTGAAATTGAGCCATTGTTCAACAATTGTCCTTTACTCTATCGAAGTTATGAGTGCTTCATTCAATTATTTGGACGAAAATTTGAGTTCATTTCTTAAGGTGGCACTGATTATTTTCACTTAATTTCATTTTTTTCCATACATTCTTCATTTTCCTGGAGATGAAATGCATATATATTCCTCAAAATTAAATATTCACTCCTTAAATGAACTGAAAATTTTTTTTTCAATATAACGAACCATTATCAAAATCTCTAACACATGGTATGATTCTTCTTCTATTACTTCTACAATATTCGCTCAATTTTCAACTATCTTTTATATTTTTCTTTTGAAACGTAGTACATATTCTTTTATTTGCTAGGTGCAAATGCATACAGAAAGTAAGTTATTTGTAGATATCTTAAGATATCTAAGTTGAGGTTTTATTGCGTTCATCATCATTGTTCTGCATGTTCGTATATAACCCAAAAGTAAATTACTTTCTTCAGTGTTTTCTTCTTGAACTTCCGGAAACATTTTTCCTAGTGAAAAGACAGGATTACCTGAAAAAGGTTCAGACAACTTGAGTAACGCAAATCAGATTGTGATCAAACTTTAATGGCACGAACCCTACAGAATATTAGTTCGATATGTAATGAGCAATTTATGTCAAAAATATGAGAGAAGGTAATTCAAACGAAAACTCAGAAGAGCACTTTGGCTTTAGTACTTCGACCCTTGATAGAGCAATAGACAAAATTCTTTTGAAAGGACATGATTCATAATTCTTTTCAACAAAAACATACCTTTGTGTTATATGTAGGTACTAAATTACTATATTATAACGACTGAGAGTCAGTAAAATAAAAGTTCCTGGGTTCCTAGTTCCTGGGTTTTACCTGAATGTTTTTTAAGGAAATATTTCATAGATATATAGCTGGGAGTACTTATTCACAAATATGTTGTCCATATAGACCTCAAGGGCCTCATGGGCGACACATATAAGGCCCATGCAAGTTCAAATCTTGCATATGAGAGGAAGATAATATAGAAATCTAAGAATTCTCAAAGATGGTTTCCGTTATATCTGTACCTTGGAACCAGACTACCTTGAGTAACATTCGGACAACTTTTCAAGATTGAGACTTAGCACTGTTCAGCAAAAATTATCGACATTATCAAAATCATATATGAATAACTCGTTCATAGGTTATTTTGTTCAGAATCAGCGTATTTGGAATCAAATTCGTCTGGCTGAATCGCCAAAAAAAATTTCCTACAAACTCTAAAAAGCAATAAAAGTAATCTTTAAGCAGGCACAAATGATTAAGACTCAATGAAGAATGAAATTTCACATATAATGACATAATATCGTCTTCTTCTTCTTCTTCTTCTTCTTCTTCTTCTTCTTCTTCTTCTTCTTTGGCATCACCTTATCCTGTTATACGGGGTCGGCTTTCTTGATCTTGAAGCGCCATTCCTTCCACTGGTTAGCATCATCATCCGAGAACTCCAATGTCCCTTGGACATTCGTGAACTAAGAAGTTGGTGGTCTACCTGCCCCTTTCTTTTGTGTAGCAATGGAAAAGTGCTTTTTTATCATATGGTCTTCGGGACATAGCTTAGCAACACCATACCATCTTAGCCTGGACTCGGTGAGTTTGTCCGAAACCGGTGCAACCTTAAGAGTACCCCGGATGAATAAGGACATAATATCGTGAAAATTTAAAAATTTGGAATTACTTTCGACTGGTTCAAATGTATCGAACCACTTATGAATAAGGCAATGAACCACTTGACTATGAGGCAATAATATATGAAAGGATTGAAAATATTAAACAATAATCAATTCATAAAATACCAAATCATGAGAATTTCACCTGGTATACCTCACGAAGAATGAATGCGAAATGCTTCTATGATTTACCCTATCGAAAAAATAAATATTTGAAAATGAAAACTGATTAAGAATTTGGATTGAAAAGATAATGGAACGAACTGAAAGATGGAACAAGGTTTCTTCAGAAGAGAATTACTTTAGAGAAATAGCTCAAATAAAAGTAGGAAAGTGGATAAAATTCTATCAGATCTAAACAAAATTGTATAATAGCAAACGGCAAAACATCACCAAATTCTGGACATGTTCTTGGAATTTTTCTGAATCAGTTTTTCTTCTGAAATATTTCTTAAACATATATTTAGGTATCATTGGTATTTGAATTTCAGCCACTTGCTGTATGAAGTGAATGTACGGGGTTTAATGTAAGCAAATAAACAATAACTGCCAAAATGACTATACTGTAAATATTGTGCAAGTTGCTGGTTAAGTTCTTGTAGATGATTCTGGTCAGAATTGTTTGTTAATCTTCATTCTTTTTTTTATCATACACCAGTGGAATTGATCGAGAAAAAAGTGATATATGTTGAAAATTCCATATTATATGTCAATTTGAATATGTTACATCAACTTTTTCACATAAATTCAATCAATTTTACCTCTCTGAACCTATATTTTCTGAACATTCCTCAGGAACGCAGATCAAAAGGTAGAGCATCTTGGGCGTTGAAGGAACCAGTTGCAGTTTATCGCAATGATGAATTCATGGGAGACCATAGAACTCTTACCAAATATGTTTCTTCAAGATATATTCTACCAATGAAAAATTTCTATCGCTTAGGCAGAATGGCTCTGAAAAATCATATAATGGATATCATAAATCAAGGGGTATCTGTAAATAAAACATCGTATAGTCAAAAATTAAAGCATCGCATTTTGTTGGCTTTCAGAGGAGCTGCATATATCTCATGATATCGATAGACAAAGTCATCATAGGTACTATGCTTTTTATGGTAAGCAATAATTTGGTTAATAGCTACTAAAAAATATATATGCTTACAATCGAACTCCGTAGCTTAGTCGGTAGAACACTCGACCATGGTGCGGTGTTACTCGGGTTCAACCCCGCCAACGACATGGGCAAGTGTGTTTTTCTATAATTTAAGTAGTTTGATGAATGATATATGCAGGGTAATGTACATGAATTACAAGCCCAATTCGCCGTTCGGAACCGGCGTTAAACTGTCCTCTGAATTAAAAGAAAAAATATCATTCCACCAAAATGTTCGAAAAATTCCTTAAAATATGCAAAATTGAAGACGCTTTTTATAACAGAGAAGCGATTAATTTCTGTCGGCCTCTTTGTTCGAATGCGCTAATTTCAATTTTCATTACCAGATTATAAGTGAGAAAACAGTCGAAATTATACACCCAATAATAAGGACAACAGGGGATTATACTGCTCATGTTGATAATTCCGGTTATTCCAGGAGTTATACTCATTTGATTATCGGAAATGTGATATATTCGAGTACACTGTGAATTATTCGAATTCAAATTGAATTTTAGAAACATGGAAAATTTCCAATTGGAAAAATTGATTTCGGAAGTTTTTCATTTTCATTATCTTCGATAAGAACGAATATTGTTAAGAAAAATAAAAAGTAGATTTTCCGTGCAGCCCGCAATTGGAAGCAGCTGTTGACTCGTGTTTCGAGCTTGTTGGCTCTCTTCAGAACAACGAAGTCAAGTTTAAGGTGTACGAACCTGGAGATGTAAAAACAGCAACAAAATAACATTCCTTTGCAGGAACCTGTACTGAAAATCTACTTTTGTTTATGCTTTCTCCCGCGTTAAGCTTCTTTAATTCATATTCACATTCTCGGTTAAAAATTTCGTGAAGGATGAATAGTCTCAGGGTACACTTCTCGATGTCGGAGATCTTGGTTGATGTTCTGTGCTTTCACTGCAATTCGTTTTCTTCTGGTATCTCCGTTTTATGGGAAAAGCGCCTGAAATCTTTATTAATTCTCGTTGCAAGTTTCGTCTAGTCAGCAGTATTTATTGAGCGATTGTTTTATGATTGTTCTACAACAAGTTGGTAATGTTACATCGTCGACTCTGTTATTCATTTGCTGACGTTCTTCTATTTCGACAGCTTCCCGTATTATTCTTTTCCTAATCCCTCTCCTCGCCAGTTGTACGGTATTTTTGATCATTCGATTAATATAGGTATTGAACGAGCGACCACGTTATAGTTTTTTCTTTCACATCGTTTATTTATTTCACTCTACCAGAGATTTTTCTGTTTGTTTCAACAATATATTTTGCAGAACAATTTCAACAGGGGATGCTTGTTCAAATTGGTTCGCTAAGAGAATTTCATGGGCTTCTTTCAAGGAGATTTTGATTTTATATTTTAGATTTTATATTATTTTGATTTTTATTGTCTTATAAGGTTTATAAACAGGTTGATTGTTGTTTGGCGCAAAATTCGTCCAATTCTATCCGTAGTGTTTTCGACAAAGGTACGGTGAAACAACTTTTTGCATATCAAGAATATCACATTAGGCAAAATTATATTCCACTGCACGGAAATAAATCGTAGTTTCTCATAAATTATAAAAGTTTGATTGTTGCAGTTGTACGATGATCTGGTACCCAATACATGCCGTCTTTTCGTGAAGAGATGCAGACAAGCTCAAGGTGGATACACTGGTACCCCAATACACAGGTTTGTGAACATACTGAAATAAAAGACACTAATTAATGATTATTCTTCAATAGATTCGGTATAATAGAACACTGTTGGAATCACTGGATGTTTTTACGAAAAAAACCAAGATTCCCCTTTATATATTTATTACAATTATCGAAAAAGAAACGAGCACATCCTTTTTGGGGGCGTACATTCAGAAGTGTAGAAAGAAGGAAACGTATAGAGAGTATCCTGCCAGTGACTCGGGAGCGGATGGCGATCCAAGAGGGTGCTACGGGTTCCTGCGATATTTATTGCCCATTGAATGGTCATTTAAGACCAATTAAGTTCTTATCGTTTGTTGTGTCAAATAACTTTCTTCTTCTTCTCAGGCGTTCACTCTTGACAGAGAGGTCGTGTATCGGTCTTGTGCCACTGCGTCCCACGCAATACGGCGCACACTGCTCTATGCTTAGCGGCTCTGGAGTTTTCTTTGATGCTGGAATGCGTCACAGATTTTATCAGTTCTGTCTACCTTGTTGGAGAGCGCCCACGCGATCTTTTGCCCTCTACTTTCCCTTGGACCACCAATCGCTCGATAGAGTTTTCGTTTCGGGTTATGTGTCCAAAGAATTTAAGGATTCGCAGCTGCACACTTGATGATAACATTTATTTGATGTTTAGCTCCTTCAGAATCGAGACGTTGGTTAGATGTGCAGTCCACAGGATTCTGAGCAAGCGCCTCCAGTACCACATTTCTAACGCATCAATTTTCCGACGATCTTACATCCTCAATGTCCATGTCTCAGCTCCGTACAAGAAGATTGGAAAGACTAGGCATTTCATTAGTCGAACCTTTGTGTTTTTGGTTATTCTGCGGTCCCTTCAAATCCTTGTGTTATGTTGGTCTTATCACGGTTAATAGCGAGTCCAAATTCCGTAGCTGTGGTATCCAGACGACAAAGCCGAGTCTCTATGTCATCTATGTCTCAAAGAGAGTGGTATCATACTCATATCTTTAGGGAACCACATAGTTCAATATGCTACTAGCGAACCCCTGACATAGAGAAAGGTGAAGGAAGAAGAAATGATGAAAGTTGCTAGGAAAGTAGCAACAAAGTTGGTGAGTTACGTAGCGGAGAGAAGTAGAAGAGACTCACATGGCAATGGTCCTTACTATATAGCCTGAGATGTAGGCAATGGACCTACATTGAATTAATTATATAAGGGTATTCCAAAGAGACCTTTCAATATGATCGAAGATGAAAGTTTTGAATCTGTTTCACCGATATGAGCTGCGGCACCGATACACTATAATCCCCTACACCGATAATCCTCGCCAACTCTTCTGGTAAAAACACTGAAGATAATCACAAAATGGTGGGATCGGTTCGGGTATTTCGTTACGTAACGAAATTATATATCAAGAACTGCGCATAAGAACAGCTCGATTGATGTGGCGGTACACGCCACCCTTAATGTCAGGAAGACAGAGAGATTAGTCAAATGGAAAACAAAATCTGACAGAAGAAACACACAAAGTTGCCTAGCTGAAGACAGAAAAGAATGAACGAAACAAAGAGAGGTAGATGTCCAAGGGATGCTGATAGGGCTGAGTGATGATGATGAGGACGATATATCTACATTGATTACAGAAGGCGTTTAGATGACAAATTCTTATGTGAATATTTTGTTCTAGAATTGTGACACCAAGTTGGATCCAATGTGGTGGCTACCGCTTGAAAGAGGTTGTAATGCCATGTGAAAATTACGCAGTTTGTCATGATAAACGAGGAGTTCTGTCAATGTGCAATTCAGGCAATCATAAGAAAAACACAACACAGTTTATGATTACACTAGAAAAGACCTCGTGGATGGATACCCACTATGTTGCATTTGGGTGAGAAATATATGCATATTCTTTCTTAGACTGTTTTTTTCACGATTCATGTGACTCACAGTTTCACAGAAAAATTTTTCTTGAAAATTGATGTACAAGGTCGTATAATAAAACTGGAGGCACATTTCATTTGGGGGGCCAAGTGAATATAAAAGACGCGCTTGATCTCTGAAGTGACAAATTTATACGAATATTAAGTACTGTTGAAATAACTTATAATTAAATTCGACAAATTGAATGTAATGTGATTTAGACGCAAAAACTTTTCAGGTACTTGTTCTGGAAATGCTGTGTGTGAGCTCAGACATCATTTCTAGTTCTCCCCAATTATTAGGACTTAATAAATCGGCGAAGCTGTTAATATTAAAATTCAACAGCTTATATCAAACCCTCATTACATATTTTCAATGAATTATCTCAATGGTATTTTTCGAATACATATTATTCTAGTCGGTATAAATAATTCTGGAAATTATCTTGTGGTTTTCATACCCATATTATATACCATTTGAAAACAATTGAAGAACTTCTATTTTCGAACAAACATTTCTACCAAATCCCTTATTATTAGCACTGACTGAACTTGACACTTGAACTTTTGATTTAGACTTTTATTGACAACATAGTATGACGCGTTTCGTCATTACAGACGACTTCTTCAGATGATAATAGAATAAAAAGTGTAAATCAAAAGTTCAAGTCTTTGAATTTTAGCTTATATTGAATTATAATTGATTTACATCAGGTAAACGCCAACACTATTCAATATTATGAAATTTTATATACCCCCATTTTGCAAGACCAACTATTGCGAATGGGCAAACTCTTTTGATGGGCAAATCCAGCAAGTCTCCATAAAAGTATCACTACAAATAATACCGTACAATTGAGATTGTGAACCAGTTTAATTTTATGTAATCTTTCTCAAATTCTGTCGCTCAAATTAGGTAGGTATGTAATTGATTTAATGAAAGATTCTATGTTGTAATTTTTATGTGGTTTATTTTGTTGGAATTATGTTGTATTTTAATTTTAGTTTATTATTTAAGATAATGTTTCACCATGTAAAGTTAAAAGCCAACCATCGAAATTTTCATGAAATACAGAGTATTATGCCGGAGAACGGAGAAACAAGAAGCTACGTTACTTCTTGAGATCATAAGCACAGCTCGTCCAAGTTTAGTTGCCACCAATACCTCAGTATATCACCAATATCACAGTATCGAATTGTTTAACCACCTTTCATTAGGGCTGTCACTTGGAAAGTCTGAATTTTTTAAGAAGTGGTTATTCAAGAATATAACAGCATTAAGAATGTTTTCGAATATAAGCAATATTTGATAAAGGTTTATAAATATTTCTCTGAATTAAATATGTAGGTGCTAATACCAACTTGTCCAATACCTACTGATCTATACCTACCGTCTCAGTCATTGACCTAACTAGTGAGTTTACTTAGGTTATACCTACAATCGCAGTGATGTGGAAATGGATGAAATAAATGACAAAATAATAGGATATAAACTTAAACTCAAACACTTGAACTTATGATTTACCCTTTATTGACTACATAGCATGACGTGTTTCGTCGTTACAAACGACTTCTTCAGATGCTTACAGAATAATTATTATTCTGTAAACATCTGAAGAAGTCGTTTGTAACGACGAAACTCGTCATGCTATGTAGTGAATAAAGTGTGAATCATAAGTTCAAGTGTTTGAATTTAAGTTTATATTCAATTATAATGGACTTACATCAAGTAAACGCCAACACTATTGAATATGAGAAAATAATAATAAATAAGTCTTGAATGAATATATTCTTATAATTTCTTATGACTTTTGATTCAGAGGTTTATACTAAAGCTGAAGGAAAGGTTTCAATAATTTTCTAATAGACCCCCTAGTTGAATAAATATTCTTATTTATCTTCAGATTTTAAATTTTCATTCAGGCAACTTCTACATGGCGATTGGGTTCTCAGCCAAATAGAATCAGTTCCAACATACTATCAAGCGCCGAAAACAGAAGTGAAAATTGTCAAAGCTGGTGAATATAGCTTACAACCGTCTAAATTAATACAAGGAACAACTGAGCTACAAAGCTTTTTGGACAAGAGGTTGAAGTTGAAGCCGAAATCATACCAGAATTATTCAACAATTGATGAACTGAAACTCGAGAAAATTGTACATCAGAATGAAAAGAAAAGGGAATATTTGGACACAGATTTACGCCCTTATTTTCCTCTGGAAATGTTACCGGAGAATATTTTGGAGAGTTTCAATTACGTTGCAGGTATTTTAATTGCATTCGATTATTTTTGGGAAATAAATCTATATGTTTCCTTATATAAAATCTTTATAATGTTCCGACAGAGGTTGGTAACAAATTAGCGTGTTTTTGTGCGTTACCAAGGCCACAGATAGGTTTTTAAAATTTTTTTTATTCACATGTTTCAGACAAGAAATCAAGTTGTCTATTTGAAGTGGAGAATTGTACAAAATGTGGATGCTCACATGATGTGGGAAAATGTATGAGGGATAGCTCTTCTAGAAGCTCAATCAGTAGTTGAAAAGACATCGATAATTTGTTTTTGAATTTCTATGGACGTTGCGTAAAATTTTTCTAATTGTCGAATTGTGAACTGTTCGTTTTTAAATTTCATAAAATGTTGAATGCATTTTATTGTTTGATTGAAGCTACGCAACTAGTAATACACAGTTGTGTATTATGCCTTGCCAGGCTCCGGTAGTTTTGCTTCTATTCCAAAGATGTCGGGGTTAACGAGATGATAACAATTTTATCGCTGTAAAATAACAGTTTCCTGTTCTAAAAGTAGTAACGGTTTTACTCGTAGTGAAATATCGATGGAGAAGAGGATTTTGACATTCGATAACATTTCAATAGCAGTTTTGCGAACGAACAGTTGTGAGAGTAGTGGCAGGTATTAAAGTTGTGTATTTTGTAAGTGCCTTCTCAAGTGGATTATTAATAAAACATGTCTGACGAAATTGTGGAAAATGGACATCAGGAAAATGGGGATGTTCCAGAAATTGAGCTTATTATCAGAGTAAGTTTGATTTGATTTTTTGTTAAACTCTGGGGCGTGACAATATTATTTACAATTTGCAAAATGTTTTAGTCTTACAGAATATTGAATGACAATATGTAGTTAGTCGTTTATATAATGACCTAAGTCCTCAATGTTTTTTTTTTCTGACGAGTCGGCTTTGTTGACTTCGATGTTCGCATTATAAGAGGACATACATAGAATTGCATTGTCCTTGAAAGTGGCGGTTTTTTAATTCATACGATATACCAGTGGTCTCGAAATAGTACTGGAGAATGCATGCTTTCAGATGATATTAATAGAGTTTTATTAATAATAACTGTTAGAAAAACAAATAAACAATTATTTGTTGTAGTGTAAATAATTATTAAGTACTGTGTTTTGAATCATTGAAGGTCATATAGATAAATGCTATTCTTTAGTAATTTCCCAGATCATTAGAAAAATTCCATTAGGCTAGAAACTGATATCACAGACAACCTTCTTCGATTCGTATAGGAAATTATTTTTTGTCATTACTTACTCACTTTGTATTGTAAACGTAGCTGGAGTTAACTTCCTTCAGTGAGTAATTTCACATAGAAAATCAGTATGGAGATCAGAAAGAATACTTTCCAAGGTTTAGATTACTAGCATAACATACTCTCGATCAGTTTGCATTTTGAGTGAAACTTATTTACCTTGTTGACAAATATATTCGTTTTAATATTTAAAGATCGGCAAATTAAGATTTTTCAGTACATACTTTCATGTGTGATTTGAAATTATCACGGTAATACTCACATGAGTGAGTTTTCGAAAAATACAAAACCTTGAAGATTTCATATTTCGAAATTAAGATTTTCAATGACCGTCACTAGGAAATCTTGCTTTTTACATATTCTAAATGTATCAGTTCATAACTCCTTCAATACATTCAAAAAAAAACTGTCACTAGGAAATCTTGGTTTTTACATATTCAAATATATCAGTTTATAATTCTTTCAATACATTTAAAATACCTATTGATGAGATTTTTCTACGATTTCAATATCAATCTGAAGAAAAAAAACTATTATGTACTGATCATTGTTATATACCGAGTATTATCCATCTCTTGATTCTGGGAAATCAGTCATAATTATTGTCGATACTGTCGATAGTCTTCATCGATAAGTGATTGATTCAGTAACTGATTAGTGCCCGAAACATACGAAACATTACCAATATATTTACTATTTTTTGTGGAACTTATTTAACGTACTTTGATCGCAAGAAATACTTTATTTTCATTTAGTATTATATAATTAGACTACTTGTAAGGTAAGGATGCCATCATATGATCTTCATTATGTATTTGCAAAGGTCGAATTGCAAGGAATACTTGTTTTCATGGGATGAGTAACCTCTGACAAGTAGATTGCAGTAGGAGATGAAATGAGATGGAAATAGTGGAGAATCAGTCGTAAATTTTATTGAGTCATCGTGTGTTACATTGAAACACGCCTTATTACTTCTCTGATTGAGCTCAAATAGCTTTCTCGCCTGTTGATTAGTGATAACTTACATTGAACATTTAAGAGTTTTCAATTTCTTCTTCATATATTGGTGTACTGATCTTCCATGATACTTTCTATGGCTGCTTTCAATAAATACTCAATTCAAGTTTAATGAATGAATGTTTTTAATGATGTCCTAAAGAGGTTCAAATGAAGGATTTTTCGTCCCAAATAATAACTTCCTAGAATATTAAGTAGTCGATAAGGCAAGCTTGTCAATTTTGTTGGTAGTTATTCCATAAAAGTTTTGGTGTTATTAATTCTCCATTAAACTTTACTCGAATATAAATTAATTGAAGGTCAATACCTGAGTAAATCCGTTGCAACGATAAAATGGAAAATAAAATATTGTTTTCTAGATTTACACATTTATTTAACAATTGTGACGTATGATTCACCTTTACAATGCACTCTTCGTATGGAAAAAGACTTTCCCGTACCTCCCAATCCCAGAACTCCATCATAATGATGAAACGTCCGTAGTAAATTGAAATGTGTAAATCTAAAAAGCAGCGTTTTCTTTCCCATTTTGCAAATTTGTATATAACTTACGTGATTAACATTATGAGTTCTTCAAATTGCAGATGAAACAATATAAATAATAAAATAAGGGTCAAAAAATAAAATCAAGTATTTTAACCAAGTGTTTTGATAATGGGATATCAACAATATACTATGTGCGTGAAACTGGCCACCGGTTTTCCAGCGACCGTTTTGACTAAAGTGCGCACACACGCTACGATCGGCGGGATCTACTACAATATGATATTGCGAATAAATCACAATAAGCCAACATTTTGATGGAATTTTTGATGTGATTAGATGAGAATGAGTAATATTATTACGAAATAATCATTTTCAGAATTTGTTCAATCCATTTACGAAAAATATCATCACTTTTATATATAGGACAAGTGTTTTTTGTTATACCTTATATTTTTGAAAAAATTCATTCATTTTGAAAATTTTCAAATGAAATACACGGAAATAAACATTCTTAACGACATTTTTTCGTTTTCAGAATTTGTTCAATCCATTTACTACTCGCTTCACCCCTTTCAAAAAATTCAATCTCCCTTCATTTTCTACGCTGCTAATTTCTCACCAAGCCATCTTTTTGATAAATTTTTGATGCAAATAGATGTAAATGAATAATATTATCACGAAATAATCATTTTCAGAATTTGTTCAATCCATTTACGAAACATTTCATCCCTTCCATGAATATGACAAGTCTTTTATGATATACCTTAAATTTTTGAAAATATTCATTTATATTAAAAAATTTCGAATGGAATACATCGGAATGAACATTTTCAATGAGATTTATTCGTTTTCAGAATTTGTTCAATCCATTTACGAAAAATATCAACCCCTTTATAAATATGACAAGTGGTTTTTGTTATACCTAATATTTTTGAAAATATTCAATTATTTTGAAAACCTTTGAAAGGAATACATTGAAATAAACATTCTCAATGATATGTATTTATTTTCAGAATTTGTTCAATCCATTTACTACCAGTTTCACCCCTTTCAAATAATTCAATCTTCCTGCCTCCTCTACGCTACTGATTTCAAACCAAGCCAACTCTTTATGAATTTTTGATGTGAATAGATGTAAATGAACAATGTTATTAGTAAATATTAATTTTCAGAATTTGTTCAATCCATTTACGAAAAATATCATCCCCTTTATAAATATGACATGTGTTTTTTGTTATACCTTATATTTTCGGAAATATTCATTTATTTCGAAAATTTTTGAAAGGAATACATTGACGTAAACATTCTCAATGGGATTTATTGGTTTTCAGAATTTGTTCAATCCATTTACTACTCGTTTCACCCCTTTCAAATAATTCGATATTCATTCCTTTTCTACGCTACTGATTTCTAACCAAGCCAACATTTTGATGAAGTTTTGATGTGATTAGACGTGATTGAATACTATTGATACGAAATAATCCTTTCCATAATTTGTTCAATCCGTTTACGTAAAATATCATCCCCTTTATAAATATGACATGTGTTTTTTGTTATACCTTATATTTTCGAGAATTTTCATTTATTTTGAAAATTTTTGAAAGGAATACATCGACGTAAACATTCTCAATGGGATTTATTGGTTTTCAGAATTTGTTCAATCCATTTACTACTAGTTTCACCCCTTTCAAATAATTCGATATTCATTTTTTTTTCTACGCTACTGATTTCTAACCAAGCCAACATTTTGATAAAGATTTGATGTGATTAGAAGTGATTGAATACTATTGATACGAAATAATCCTTTCCATAATTTGTTCAATCCGTTCACGAAAAATATCATCCCCTTTATTTAATTGACATGTGATATTTGTTATACCTTATATTTTTGAAAATATTCATTTATTTGAAGAAATTTTGAAAAGAATGCATTGAAATAAACCTTCTTAAAGAGATTCATTTGTTTTTAGAATTTGTTCAATCCATTTACAATCAGTTTCACCCCTTTCAAATAGTTCGATATTCATTCCTTTCTACGCTACTGATTTCTAACTAAGCCAATATTTTGATAAAGTTTTGATGGGCTCAGAAGTGTTTGAATACTATTGATACGAAATAATCCTTTTCAGAATTTGTTCAATCCATTTACGAAAAATATCATCCCCTCTATATAATTGATATGTGATATTTGTTATACCTTATATTTTTGAAAATATTCATTTATTTGAAGAAATTTTGAATAGAATGCATCGAAATAAACCTTCTCAGAGAGATTCATTTGTTTTCAGAATTTGTTCAATCCATTTACAATCAGTTTCACCCCTTTCAAATAATTCGATATTCATTCCTTTTCTACGCTACTGATTTCGAACCAAGCCAACATTTTGATGAATTTTTGATGTAATTAGATGTGAATGAGTAATATTGTTAAAAAATAATCATTTTCAGAATTTGTTCAATTCATTTACTACTACTTTCACCCCTTTCAAATAATTCAATGTTCCTTCCTTCTTTACGCTACTGTTTTCGAACCAAGCCAATTTTTTATGAATTTTTGATGTAAATAGATGTAAATTAATGAAATCATTAGGAAATAATCATTTCCAGAATTTGTTCAATCCATTTACGAAAAATATCTTCCCCTTTATAAATATCACAAGTGTTTTTTGTTATACCTGATATTTTTGGAAATATTCAATTATTTTGAAAACCTTTGAAAGGAATACATCGAAATAAACATTCTTAATGATATGTATTCATTTTCAGAATTTGTTCAATCCATTTACAACCAGTTTCACCCCTTTCAAATAATTCAATCTTCCTGCCTTCTCTACGCTTCTGATTTCGAACCAAGCCAACTTTTTATGAATTTTTGATGTAACTAGATGTAAATGAACAATGTTATTAGTAAATATTCATTTCCAGAATTTATTCAATCCATTTACTACTAGTTTCACCCCTTTCAAATAATTCAATCTTCCTTCCTTCTCTACGCTACTGGTTTCGAACCAAGCCAACTTTTTATGAATTTTTAATGTGAAGAGAAGTAAATGAATAATATTTTTAAGAAATAATCATTTCCAGAATTTGTTCAATCCATTTACGAAAAATATCATCTCCCTTATAAATATGACATGTGTTTTTTGTTATACCTAATATTTTTGGAAATATTCATTTATTTTGAAAAATTTTGAATGGAATACATCGACATAAACAATCTCAATGGGATTTATTATTTTTCAGAATTTGTTCAATGTATTTACTGTCAGTTTCACCCCTTTCAAATAATTCGATATTCAATCCTTCTCTACGCCACTGATTTCTAACCAAGCAAACATTTTGATGAAGTTTTGATGTGATTAGAAGTGTTTGAGTACTATTGATACGAAAAAATACTTTCCAGAATTTGTTCAATCCATTTACGAAAAATATCATTCCCTTAAGGTATAAGGTGATGAGGTACAAAACACTTGTCATATTTATAAAGGAGATGATATGTTTCGTATATTGTTTGAACAAATTCTGGAAATGATTATTTCGTGATAATATTATTCATTTACATCTATTTGAATCAAAATTTCATCAAAAAGATGGACTGGTGAGAAATAAGCAGCGTAGAGAATGAAGGGAGATTGAATTATTTGAAAGGGGTGAAACGAGTAGTAAATGGATTGAACAAATTCTGAAAACAAAACAATTTCATTAAGAATGTTTATTTCCGTGTATTTCATTCGATGTCTTTCAAAATAAATAAATTTTTTCAAAAATATAAGGCATAACAAAAAACACTTGTCCTATATATAAAAGTGATGATATTTTTCGTAAATGGATTGAACAAATTCTGGAAATGATTATTTCCTAATAATATTATTAATTTACATCTATTTACATCAAAATTTCATAAAAAGTTGGCGTGGTTCGAAACCAGTAGCGTAGAGAATGAAGGAAGATTGAATTAATTGAAAGGGGTGAAACTGGTAGTGAATGGATTGAACAAATTCTGAAAATAAATACATATCATTAAGAATGTTTATTTTGATGTATTCCTTTCAAAGGTTTTCGAAATAATTGAATATTTTGAAAAATATTAGGTATAACAAAAAACACTTGTCATATTTATAAAGGGGTTGATATTTTTCGTAAATGGATTGAACAAATTCTGAAAACGAATGAATCTCATTAAGAATGTTCATTCCGATGTATTCCATTCGAAATTTTTCAATATAAATGAATATTTTCAAAAATTTAAGGTATATCATACAAGACTTGTCATATTAATGGAGGGGATGATATGCTTCGTAAATGGATTGAACAAATTCTGAATATGATTATTTCGTGATAATATTATTCATTTACATCTATTTGCATCAAAAATTCATCAAAAAGATGGCTTGGTGAGAAATTAGCAGCGTAGAAAATGAAGGGAGATTGAATTATTTGTAAGGGGTGAAACGAGTAGTAAATGGATTGAACAAATTCTGAAAACGAAAAAATGTTGTTAAGAAAGTTTATTTCCGTGTATTTCATTTGAAAATTTTCAAAATAAATGAATTTTTTCAAAAATATAAGGCATAACAAAAATCACTTGTCCTATATATAAAACTGATGATATTTTTCGTAAATGGATTGAAAAAATTCTGAAAATGATTATTTCATAATAATATTACTCATTCTCATATAATCACATCAAAAATTCCATCAAAATGTTGGCTTATTGTGATTTATTCGCAATATCATATTGTAGTAGATCCCGCCGATCGTAGCGTGTGTGCGCACTTTAGTCAAAACGGTGGCCGGAAAACCGGTGGCCAGTTTCACGCACATCAATATACTATGCTGTTCGAATTAATAAACCACCTTCTTCTAGACGTTCAAAGTCCACGCACGGTACTTTTTGGCCCATGCCAAACGTTTCTTCATCATTTTCTGGGTAATCAGTTGCTTTCTTCTTGGTATTCTTGCCTTACGGCCAACCTCTAGCAGTCGTTTCGCACAGTTGAGGTGCTCACCTCTACACCAGAAACCATTAAATCCCTTCGAAGATCAGTGCTTGTCTTTCTTGGAGTAGTTTTGGGTTTGCGGCCACAGTCTCCTTTTCTTTTTGGTGACGATGAGCCACTTTCTTCACACACTTTCATTTTTCCCACACCAACAGCTTGAGCTATATCTCTTACAGTCATTGATGTGTGTTCATTAAGCGCGATAATTTTGGAACGCTTCCTCGGAGTGATTTCCATCTTTGGGCAAGACAATACAGCACGTATCAAAATTGAAACCACCAACTGTCGCATCGTTAGTCTCACAACTGAATTGCTGGCGGGTTGAACCGGTTAGAATGTAAATGATGGTCAAGGTCGAATCCTCAAGTCACCTCAGGTAGTAAACAAGCAGGTGTGAGGGTGTTTGGGCCACCCTGGTACCCACATACTCACTACAGTAATTTAAACGAAGAAAAAAAATGTTTGTCCCAATTAATTCGAACAGCATAGTATATTCTATCAACTGTTTTACGAGAAGTGAATCAACATAAATAAATATCAGAAACTGTCTTTTCATATGAACTCGATTGTTGAAATTCTTGAAACAAGTGTGCTATTGTATTTGACTCTGCTGATATATCAGTGGCTGGCCAAATTGCCTTTTTCACAAAAAACAATACCATACTTGTCCTACTGTTTCGTTGAAGTTTCTAATGTCACTGAACTCATCAAAATATTTCACTGAGAAAGAGCATATCCATTTAATTTAGGTACTTCTTCATTCTCCATTTTAAAATTTTCATTTTTATAGTCATATTAAAATTGCGAAGTCATTCATTTTAGTTAACGTGCAAAACTATGCATAGTATTCATTTTATTGGAGATACAGATACTTAAATATACCTAAACCAGTGAAATATTTGGAAAGATACCATGACGTAATGTTAATAATATTATATCTACAGGACGTTGAAGTATTACAGGTTTGATGAGTTTCCACTTTTTTAATAATTGTTGCTAATACGAAGAATTCGTATTTGCCAAATTTTTATTCTTCTCGGACCTAAGAATTAGGCTTATCAGGTGGAGCTTGCCAACTAGGTGTCAGTTATTGACGATCTTCCGGAAATTTCCAAAGCAACTGTTAGATTGGTGTCGGCTACATCTGTATAAAATACTTGAATCATTCAGTATTTCAGGTGATAATTATGCTTAAAGACAAGCTGTTCAGAGCTTGCAGCTGCGTTGCGTCAGATGTTTATAGTATTGGTAACTACCGGGAAATGTTACTCATTAAAATGCGGTATATTTGAAAATGTATATTTTTCAGGGGTGACTAACTGAGTGAACCCCAGAACAACATTTTTACTGTCGAACCCTTTGCGCTTTACAGTTTTTTTATTCTGTCTCTCCTACGCAATTATATTATCTGCTCTGTCGCGATACACAATTCCATCAAAGGTGACAAATACGTCGGTTGATCACCATTTCTAAGTTTTTCCGTACTGTTATTGAGAATTTTGATTGCATTAAATTATTGAGAATACTATTTACCTGAAGAGTTTTCAAGATATCGGAGCCTTTCTTGTTGTATTTTGAGTACTTTTGTTTACTCTGAGTGTTAACTGAATGGATGCTAGAGGAAAGACTTACAAAAAACAGAGGTGGAGTTGATCCTTCGATTTAAGACAAAAGAGTCTCCAGGAAACGTAAAACATATATAACTGAATGGGTGCTAGAGGAAAAACTAACAAAAAACAGTGGTGGAGTTGATCCATTGATTTAAGACAAAAGAGTCCTCAGAAAACGTAAAACATAAATTTCTTTGTAATAGCTTTGAAAAATTCGAGAAATTAACTACAAAATTCGTAATTTTCTCAACATTTTCTCTTTTTATTCTTCTATTCATCGAGTCTCACGAATCTGTCTCTAGACTTCGTCTCAGATGGACATTCACTTTACTTTCTCAAAATTTGGTAAACGTAGGGTCGTCCTGACAATTTATGAATTACGTGAACTTTCGAACGTGATTGTTTATTTCCTCTTCGTAATGAACAGAGTATACAAAAATACCAAAACTTTCCCTATTTTAGTATTCTTTAATTCATTATTGGCAGCAAAGATTTAATTGAAAGTGATACACAATTATGTCAACATTCCAGCTATAAGTTTTGTGTCGATTATAATGAATTTATTTTATCGAATAAACAGACGTAATTTCTGAAATGAACGCGTTTCTGAACATGTTATACTCAATATTCCTACACTCAAACGTTCTAAATAATTTACCTAAACTTTTATTGAATACTTTCTATTTCATGAACGCATAATTCCTCACTGATATAGATGTAATTTTTTTAATTGCCATAATACCTCGAATCATTATGCAACATGGGAAACCACGAGCCGCTGTTTTATTGTTAACTCTCCTATAAAAATGTTCATTAATTGCGGACTAAACAGGAAATAAATATCATTTTACAGTTTCGTTGCATTCCTTTTTTGCCGAGGAAGTGGTTTCGATGCAGCTCACACTTTTATAACTGACGAATTAGATATGGTGAAGGAACAATATTGATTACTACCGAAAAAATTTCGTGTTTCTCACACTTAAAAACCTATTCGAATATGAAGAGATTTAGTTAGATATTTTATATGTTAGCCATCAAGATAATTGAATTAAGATTAATGATACTCGGTTCGATGTTCACGCATACTTAATTTTCATTAATGTAGAGTAGGATTGTAGAATTTCAGGAGAAATAATTAATAGATACCTAAATAAATTCGAATTTTTAGTCCTCGTTTTTCCACTATCTCGACATAGATTTCTTTTATTTGAATTAACGTGTCTAGACGACTTGGTCATTGACACATGGTACCATTTTTACAGTTTAAACAGATATTTTAGAGATACTTGAATATAATTAACAAAATATTTGTAGTGAAAATAGATGGAACTGTATTATTTCTAGATGTGTAAACTATACAAGGTTATATAATCCACAATTTTAATGTAACTTCAATTTGGGCCGTTGTGCTCAGAATGTCCTTGATATTGTTTTAGTCCTAGTTGGTTATGAACTGTCGCATGTTGTGGACACCAAATGAGTATATGTTCAACTGTAAGAGGGATATTATCATAATATTCACACTTGGGTTGTTCACCTGAAGTCATCAAATAAATGTTTCGTATGACTTATTCTTAGTCTCCTAGCTACTATTTTGTTTTGTCTGTTCAGGGCTAATCTTGTTTCTTTGTGAATTTTCGGTTGAATTTTTTGCAGCTTGCTGGTATCATTTTCCCATTGAATTTGCCATTGTTTAATGATTCTATTCTTTATTGATTGAATTAGATCTGTATGAACCACAACGTTTGTCGTGCTACCAAGATCAGAAGATTTCGCATACTTCACGGATTGATCTGCTGCTTAATTCCCTGGGATACCCACATGATATGACATCCAGATCATGGTAGTAGAGATGTTCCTGTTATTTTTCAGAACGTGGCATTTTTCTTGAATTTTTTGTACAAGTGGGTTTTTCGAATAATGTCAGCTATGGATTGTGTGGAGGAAAGGGAGTCTGTGACTACTGCAATTAGTGTCCTGTTATACAAGACTGAGAAGAGATCTATAGATGGCATATAATTCATCAGTGTGTATGCTACAGTTAGTTGGAAATTGGTAAGATTCAGGTGTATTTTGCTCGTTTATGATCTAGCAAGCTACTCCAAGTTCATCTTTAGATGCCTCGGTATATCTTATATCATCAAATATTTCGTTTCTCATCATTTCTTTGAATGATTGCTTCAATATATCAGGTGTTTCGTGTTTATCATATATGTGCAGTTTTACGTCCAGTCTTGGTTGATGTCTGATCCAAGGTGCATTTTCTGACGGAGTTATTGAAATGATAGAAGATTGGTTTGTTGAATCCTGATACATTTTGATAATTTGCTGGATCGAATTATGAATATCATTGAATGTATGTCTTCGAACGTCTTTGCTGTTTTGATCAGACAGTGTGGTTCCGAATAGCTCCTACCTTGAGGCCATATATAAGAAAAATAGATGGATATATATTTATTGTTGCAGTTCAAATTGTTACTTTTTTAGCATATATACAAATGGAGTTAAAATATGAGAAAACACAAGTCAAAATAAAACACGTAATTAAATCTCCAGTACAAAAGCAGCTGAAAATTTATCAGAAAAATAGTAGATTTTTCGGGGTAAGAACCCTTCAATAAATCTTGAATTTGGCATGGTCAGCCTTCCTTACAGCGATAGGTAACTTATTATATAAAATTTGAAGCAATAGAAATTCTTACCATTCTGTATTTTACCCAGTCTGTACGAGCATGCACGTAGATCTTGTTTATTTCTCGTGTCATAAATGCGAAAATGTTTTTTTGGCCTAACAATATCATATTCTGTCAGTTTATGACAATAAATTAGTCATTCGTACATATAAAGACATGTTAAAGTCGGGATTTCTAGCTGTGGAAATGCATTTCCACATCTGAATCGATAGTCCAGATTTCTTAATAATCTAATACACCTTTCTTTGAAGTCCAAAAATACTCCTTGCTCCAGAACAGCAGCCCCATAGAAGTATACCATATCTTCTATTAGATACCATTAACGCAAAATACTCCTTTCTAAAAGCTTGATACCCAAAATATGGCTAAAAATATTGGACTTCAAAATGATACTGAATAGAATGCAATATATAAATTGAAATTTCCTTTGACTTTGACTATCATTATTTAAAAATTTCAAAAAGCGTTATACTTTTTCCAATTTTGTATTTGAAATTAGAAATTTCAGAATTTAGCTGCAATGATTTGTTGATGACATTAAAATCATTGCACATTTGTTTCAGACCTTTACAGTTTGAATAAACCTGCCTTTTGGACTACAGGCGACTAATTTATCAGTTTTTAAACCCAACATGTAGGTACCTACTTGTTGTATTTTGAGTTGCGTTTTGTTTGAATATATTCACCTGTTCTTCGAAATTTGAAAAGGCAACGATGAGTTCCGGTGTTCTGCGTAAGAAGAAATCCTTCCCGTAAATGAGTCACTTGGTACATCTGGATGAATGTTTTAGGTGTAGTCCCCTGTTTTTCCTTTTATGTAATTGGATTCAATTATTACTTCATAAATGCTGAAATTCATTCAATATTTCTAGGCTATTCGTTTTCTAATAAGGGCTAATGACAATTACTGTTAAGGCCATGCAAGGCCTTGCTTCAATGGGCCATACCTAATGTATTGTTTTCTGTAGAAATAAATGATAGTTTCAATGTTTACTTTTATTACCGGATTCAAATTTTTTTCAAAATTGAAATGGCAACAAAAACACTGTTCTAAATTTACAACGTAGTATTGAACAAAATACGGTCGGTTATGGTTACGATTATATGGAATTGTTACTTTATGATATTCTATGAAACTAACGTGGATTTGTGAGTTGTATTGAATTAATATAGCAAAAAATACAAATATCCTCACAACATTTACGTTTTGGTTTATCTACTATTTGATCAAATAACTTGGAAGAAATATTTGTTCGTAGTTATCCAATATTTCTAATAGGAAGGAAATTTTTTAGTTACTTAACATTGTTATAATAAGTCATATTTTTTCCTACTGGAAATTCAACCATTTGTATTATATTCGTTGTATCCCCAAATTATTATACCTACTTATCAGGTTATTATAAATATTTATTTCCGGATCTGCCTCTAATCACGAGCCTTCTGATTAGGAATAAAAATAGAATATAGATACCTACATTTTCCTTCTGTTTACTCTTTATCGTCGGTTTACGTTCATTTTCCAATACTATTTATGTGAAATTTAATATCCATGGTTTTAACTAGTTAATTCCTTCCATTCATTTATACAATCTAGGTATATAATAATTATAAGTGTCTTTGTATATAGTTATATACTAAAAACTAAAATGAAAGGAATGTTGAAGCAGTATTTTCTTCTGAATAGATGAAAAAGGGATATCGGGTTAAGGTTGTTATTTTGTCTTTGAGTTGAAAATAATCATATTCAATAAGAGTCATATTATACAAAGGTTACATTTTGTAACTTCCATTTGAGCATAAATATATTCTGTAAATTTAGAGTTCAATAATATTCATTATTGAACGAAAGAGTTCAATATATATTTTATATTGAATAAAAAAAATTGAATAAGTTCCATGAAATTATAATAATTGCTTACATTTGTTTCGGTGTCTTACCCCCTTCTTTAAAAGTTGAACTGAACACTTGCTAGTTTCACTTTCGGAAATAAAGAACATGAAACTTACGAAACAATTGTCAAGCAATTGATTCAATTTTGTGACTTTAAGCCAAGTGTTCTTTATTCAATATATTGAACGATTTTTCTAATAATATTAAAGCTAATATTCAATCAACTATAAATAATGTACTCTTATATTTTACTTAGGATATTCTCCAATTAACTTATATTATAATGTTCTTTTGAATAATTTGCTAAAAAATTATCGAAAAAAGGTATATTGTACTTTGATATAGAATATCTACAGTGATAAAATAGCACGAGAACTACAAAATTATTTTTCTTGTAGTAAATTTCTTTCATGTTTTGAGAAATGACAACGAGCGTTTCTACAAACGCAACCTAGATGGCGCATTACTTCATCCAATTAGATGAAATTGTTTCAAAAAACTAGAGTTGTGAAATGTAGTATATTAATTGATATGGACGTGTGAAAATTTCAATGTTAGATGTATTGATGTGCTTTTGAATGATTCCTAAGATTTGAGGTGTACATTAATCTATGCATTATATATGCATACGACTTGCTGTATATTTCTGTCTTACAATCAATAGGTGAGGATTGAGGACGTTGCCTCTCATTTGTTGTAACTGATGAGTACCTTGTACGAAACAGTAACTGACTCACGCTATCAATAAAAGTAGGCATCGATGTCAATATTCTCTAACATTTATCTCTAGAAGGATAATGGAGACATTGTTGCATTGTTCATGTTTCACATAGCCAGCTCTGCTATAATGTTCTTTTGAATAACTTGTCAAAATATATATGATATCGTATGTATATATATACTTACATGTACAAATATTAAGAATTTTCAATAATAACGGGTAACTTTTTCATTTATAAAATATCACTATTGCAAATTCCAATATTTGTGAAGTACGTATTTCATGTTCAATAATACATCTCCAGTTATATTTCAGATCATATCTACGTAGAATTATCAAAGTTGTAATCCATCAATTGAACAACAGAAAAGAACAATGTTCCCCATATCAGCAAATTATTTTCGATAAGAGATTATTGTTACAAATACGTTGAGCACAAAATTCATGGAACAATCTCTGATTCATTCCTGTAATGTGTGACATTCGTCGTATTTTAAAGTTGCGGAATCGACGAATGTGAGGTCATATTTAATTTTTCTAGAATTTAATTGTGCCCAGAAACTGTCACCGTACATTCTAGGTGTTCAGCGATGATGTAAATTTGCCCAAAGATAAGATTGTTTGTTCTTGCGATAAAATTGGAAAAAAGATAATAGCAGGCACGCAAATATTTATGAAGAAAACAGAATGAAACTAAAGATTCGTACGTAAGTAAGGACGAGTTGTTATTAGAAAACTATCTGACTGGTTGCAATGAGAGATGAGTCAAACTTCTAAGAAATTGTAGGGATGGCGAAACTTTCAACACTGAGCACATGAGCTACTGAAGATAAGGAAGTAAAGAATTTGAATTAGTTTACATTTCATTTAGTTGATTTCAAACAAATTTATTACACTTTTATGTGAAATAGCTTAACACTATTACACATATATTGAAATATTAATGCATGAGAAAGTACAATATTAAAATACAAATCACTTAGCTACATTCAAGAGAAAACGTTTAATCCTCTCGATTTCAGTAGCTACTAAGTCATTTTCAGGAGATGAAATACAATTAATTTACCTCAAGATCGGTAATTTCGTAGCAAACACAATTCTCCTATATATCACCGACCAATTACCTATTTGAGAAATCCTATTCTGCCAAATTTCGTTGCTCAATTGAATCATCAGTAAAGACTTTGATCTAATGTTGGCAAGATATTAGAACAATCAAGAGAAAAAATAATTATTTATATGCTGATCAAAATATTTTTTGAAAACATTTATCGAATGTAATAAGTTTGATACATAATTAATTCATTATTGTCAATATATTCACCAATATTATCCACTTTTCTAAATATTACGATTAATTGGCCGAAAAGAGACTTATAGTCCAAGAGTCACAACTTGTCACATACCTCTACTGATATATCCCAATACGAAATCGCAAACCTGGCTGGGGAGTAGCGGGGCTAAATCCACCCCTGAATTTTTGAAAATATTTTTTCCCGAAAATATATTTGAGGCAAAACGCTATTTTTATATGTTGCAGTGTATACGAAAACAAATAAGCCAGACGATTTAATCGGAATTTTAACATTGCCAGGCGCGTGCAAAAATATTTTTCAAAAAATTGTAAAAAATATATTTGAGACAACTTGAAATTTAAATGGAGTATTATTCATAACTAAAAGATAAGATTTCCAAAAAGACAGATCATTTGGTGCTACTTTCCAGCTGCAAACCCCTAAAAATTTTTGGGGTTGATTTAGCCCCGCTACTCACCAGTCAGGTCTGCAATTTCATATTGGGGTATATCAGGAGATATGTATGTGACAAGTTTTCAGCTTGCCCCAAATACCTTCCCAATAATTGGTGCCAGCTCTCCTACTTTTTTTAGAAAATAAATAACTTATATAAGTGTGCCTAGTTTGAATCTAGGCACACTTATATAAGTTAAACATTACATTTACTTTCGATTTTGTTTTATAACCGGATAAACATGCCAATTTACTTTTTTAATTGTACAACACTCATTAAAACTCCGT
This sequence comes from Henosepilachna vigintioctopunctata, assembly GCA_030704895.1. Taxonomy (NCBI): domain Eukaryota; kingdom Metazoa; phylum Arthropoda; class Insecta; order Coleoptera; family Coccinellidae; genus Henosepilachna; species Henosepilachna vigintioctopunctata. Next base: position 11,209,805 of record JARQZJ010000091.1, read on the forward strand.
ACACATTATTCATTGTAAATTATTAAAAAATCGAATTTTCATCACCTAGTGGTCTCTCTTTTGAAATACGTGATGTTATTCATGAAATATATATTGCGTTTTGTGGTATTTCATTGCATCTTATTCTTTAAAATAATATCAATAGGTTTTTTCAAGTGCGTCATTCTCAATTGACGAGATAAGTGAAACTGGTATCAAAATACATATTATTATTTGAAAAATAAGTTGAAAGTTAGATAAAAATAATTTGTTTCGATTGCTTATATTAAAATTATCCCAGAAAAAATGAGAATGATTTCCTCCAATCGATTGGGCCGATACTTGATGAAAATTCAACAGCATAATTTGCAGAAAACTAAGGAGTTTGTAATTTTCACTATAATTCAGTCAAACATCACAATATTGTTTCGCTAGCTTCACCAGATGTAGATGTTCATACGTAATTTTCACTTTAATTCAGTCAAACATGACAATATTATTTCACCAACAGGTTGGCTTCATCAGATGTACATGGATAACATGTTTGATTCGTAATTTTCACATTAATTTAGTCAAACATGACAATATTGTTTCGCCAACTCAATGGTTTCATCAGATGTAGATGATATGAAACAATATTGTTATGTTTGACGGTATTAGAGTGACAATTAGGAACTACTTGGTTTTTTCAAATTATGAAAACGAATTTCCATTTTCATCTTTTGTTAGCTATTAACTAAATATCATTTACATAAAGGCAGATGATCTAATTACTCACATAACAAAATGGCTGGTTATCTCTCTGTTGGTTATTTTGTACAGACAACTGCGGAACAAAGAATATTTGAAATAGTCATTAAGTTAGAAAGTTGGCGTTGCATATTCATGCTCTTGTACACAATATACTGCATCACATAATGAACTGAAGTTGTGGATTGCTAAACATTCAAATCTTATCGAAATTTAGTCGTTTTTGTTAGAAGTAAAAGAATAGAAAGTAATTGGACGATAATTGTTGATATTATTGTTTCATAGGTTCTTTATTTTTCAAATGATTCTATCTGAATTTTTATCTGAAATTTATTCAGGTGTAGTGTTCAAGAAATGGAAAAACCCGCTCTAAAAAAATTGTTCTTCGATTTTTTCTGCGTTGCATTTAAATTAAGTCAAGTTTATCAACATTTTATTTATCAACATTGGACATGTAATATGAACTAAGAATGAGGCAGAAATAAAGATATTTTTTGTTGGAATAAAATTTTTTCTGTTTTTTCTCAAAGTTATCTTTTAACATTTTTATATTCGGTATCTTGTTAAAATTACTGTCTTTTTATTCTATTTGTTTTTTCTTTCAATTTTATTAACCGGATGTTTCAATTTTCAAATATAAACTTTAGACAGTTGAAGACCGATATCTCTTCGAGAAGTAACAATTTTGACTTTCATTTTCAAATCCATTATATTGACGAAATATTTTAATACGTCTTTCGTTTTTTGAGTCCCAGTTTTATAGTAGGTAGGTACCAACTGATGCAGATATGTTGTTCATGTGTGATATTGTACAGATATTTATATTTAACATATTTCCGTACATTGGTTTCCTCATTGTCAAGTAAAAAAAACAATTTCTATTTTTATGTATCCTTATCTTTTATCATAGTCCATGTTTTTATTTTTCCTGTGCGCGGCCATTTTTAATCATTAGTTGTTGAAGATTACATTAAAAGCTCCTTTATTAGTTCGATTGTCCTGGTATCTTCTGCCAGAACATCAGTAATAATTTGATTTTCTTTTTTGTTATTTACTGTGGTATTGTTCTTTGTATCGAAAAAGAATTGTTTATCGTTTAAGCAATAGTATTGTTGTGATTTAGATATCTTTTACACTTATGTCGCTTTTCATTGCTCTAAATCGACAGCGTCATCTCTATAAACTCTTGATAATGGGTTAGTAGCCCAAAATATTTGTCGAGTGAATTGAACCTTTTTTTTAGAATTTATTATCGTTTTCAAGTTTTTGGATTGCACTATACTTTCGTTAAATGATTGTTTGGGTCTGCAACTATAGGTATCCATGAAGATTAATTTCTATAGATCGATAAATAATTTCGTTTCATTGCTTCTAATCGACGGCGTCATCTCTATAAGCTCTTGATAATGCATTAATAACCCGAAATATTTGTTTAGTGAATTGAACCTTTTTTCGTAGAATTTATTGTCGCTTTCAAGTTTTTGAATTATATTATACTTTCGTTGAATGATTTGTTTGGGTCTGCAACTATATCCATGAAGATTGGTTTCAATAGATCGATAAATAATTACCGCTTTCTCTCCATTTTTGTTTCGAATATATATCCTGCATCATGTCTTCTTAATATTCCTAAAGTATTATTGTTTTAATGAATTTCATAATTTTAAAATTCTATTGATAATTCAAATTGGTTTTGATAGAAACTGTTTAAAACAAACATTGCGTACAGCCATTCGAAAAGTCCTCCACATAGATTGTTAACGACTGCAATTTTTGATTTAGGTACAATTGATCGTGACTCAATGTGGGGAGACACAATACACGATCCTACTGCATTCATTCACTTAATTTTAATGATGACCCCTTTAAGTAAATGAAATGTCATTGCACTATCTTCACACTGACGCAGTGTACGTTCTAATTGTTTCTTTACTTCATTCGATCAGTTGCTATATTGATATTCGTGTTCGTATCACTTAATCGACGTCTCAAGGTTAACTCTTCTACTTATCACTACAGTGAATTTTCATACAATACCGAAAACCTCTACAAGGATGTCCAAAAATTTTCATCCCGTTAATCAGATAAATGATTATCAAATTAATTTCGATAAACTTTTTTCTGAGATAGGAAAAATATCAGATATCGTCAAATAATGCATTGAAACTTAAGGAGGCCTACAAAAAAATGAAATATTATAAATCCCTTCGTACATTGGAGAAGTAAATGAACTATCATAATTTTTTTTTAGGTTAATTTTTCAAAACATAAAAAACATGTTTTTTTCTAATGCACATTTCCTTTCATTTTATTCGAGATGACAAAGAGAAAATGTTAGACCCATATAAAATAATCGAGGGAAATAAAGCATTATTATAATTTGATAGAGTAGTAAAAATAATTTACATATGAATTGAAAACTAGGACTAAGTAACTACGGCTAATCTCTGAATAAAATTCTGATTAAATTTGCTTATTAACGAGATTTTTTATACATACACACACATAACTATTAGAAAATGAGAGGATCTAATGTTGGAGGATTTTTCAATCTCAAAGCTTTTTTCAATCTCAAATTGAGCCAAAATTTATGACGAGTAATTGAAAAAGTTTGTGCGAGTTGAATTTGAAAAAATTCTTGCGAAACGTGCAATTGGCTTTCCTGACATTTTGACGTTTTTATATAGAAGATGAATTTGCTCATTTGAGGACGGTGTAAATTTCTTTGAAAATGTCAGCATTTCTTCCAGTTGAAAGGCTGAAAATTTATATAAACTTCTTTGTGACACTTTGGTGCAAGTTTTTCCTCTCAAAACTGCCATTTTATTGTAGAAATGTGGACCTTTTGTTCAGAAATTCGTCGCACTATATATGTCTTTATTTATTTAATGGTGTTGGCGTTTACTTGATGTAAATTGATTATAATTGAATATAAACTTACATTCAAACACTTGAACTTATGATTTACACTTTATTGACTACATAGCATGACGCGTTTCGTCGTTACAAACGACTTCTTCAGATCATAAGTTCAAATGTTAGAATTTAAGTTTATATTCAGTTATCTCTTTATTCGATGAAAGCGAAAATATTGTTGAATCTTATTATTTATTTAAGGGGTTAATTTTTCGGAGTTCTTTATAGATTTTCATATTTCACAATATTTTTTACATTTGGAAACCACATCTAAAATTATACCTAAAAATAATGACCAGTTGATTAACCTAGTATTTATGTTTTTTCTACACCATGAATTAGAAAATGATGATCTGAATAGTTGTTTTATATTTCAGATTATTAAGGTTTTCATCAAATTACGATAATAGTCTAATTAATTATCCTAATTGATCTCCAAATTATGTCTTTTTTCATTCGACCTACCCAAAAAATACAAAAAAATACGGTGTTGAACAGAATTAACATAGCATTTAAAACGTAGTTATAACACTTATCGAAAACTATCCAACAAAATCTAGTAAAAAAAATGAACCATGAATCAACATTTTCAGTGTTTCAACTGCTCAAATTGTTTCAAATTCAAGTTTCAAATTGGTCTTAACATGACACCTCTTATCTGTGTGTATTGCTCGAGGTTTCAGAGAAGATGAAATTGATATCTCGGTGTGTCTGTCGAAAAAAAAAAGGATTAGGTATGTACTTGTATTTAAATGAGTCGCAGTTTGTATGTTTTCATCCTTTGAGAAAGCTACTGTGTAAACAACGGAAAGCGTAAAAATTCACAAAGTAAATTCGAGTTGGCTTTTATTTTATAACAGCAAATTTATCGAATTCAGTAAAGCAAGAAAGTGATTAATATTATTCAGTATTTTCAATAACCAAATCAGTCTATTGTTATTAGTAACCCTTTCTGTTATAATATCTCTGGAATTATTCGTATAATTTCGGTATTCTAAATAAAACTAGCATTTTCAGTCACGGTTAGTAAATATTTAAACAGAATTTCATCATAGGATCGTAATAATTCCAATCCAGGCTTGTTGTACGAGCCGTTATCAAGAACGTTGGTAAATGAGCAACCATGAATATGCAGTGTGTTTAAATTAGCGCTCTTTAAGTACGTTTTAATAAAAACAAACATGCCTCACTACTAAATTTCCAAGATGTTTATCGCTAACGACGAAATATTGTTTCTTTTCTGGCTTCGCTTTCCAATTGCCCGTGCATTTCTACGACGAATAATAATTCAGTCCTTCTTCCGAGATACGTTATCTGAATAAAACGCGTCGGTGAGAATTGAAAATACGGATCGGATCGTAGAAATTACCCGGTTACGGTCATTTCCAATGCAGTCTGCGTCCTAGTTCATTTATCGACAACTGGATATGCCACAAGTATTCTGAATTTTTCGCATCAATGTCGGTCAAGTTTATTTGCGTATCACTGACCCGTATACGTTTACAATTATTCGAAATGTGCGTGTCGACGTTGTCAGGTCATTACACATGCTTTTATAAGGAAAGTAGTGATAGATTGCCAGGTTTTCCTTGTCAATGATAACCGTTGATTGATGATAAATCTTCAAATTTACCTGTGCATTTTTCGCAGAGATTATTGAAGTGAAAACTTTTTTATTGGTTGGGCACTCTTTGGTAGGGAAATATCTTAGGGGTTCGCGTCACCGACATGGTGCCCGTGTTCTGTGCGCATTGGACTCTTCAGATGGGTGAAATCTCGTGCGTCCGGCTTATAACAGTATATCTATAGTTATATAGATGACTACTTGGAAAATTTTCAATCGAATATTTTCATTTCTTAGTCCAGTTGCTCATAGTCCAGGATCCCTGGAGCATTTTGGAACTTGGTTGGTTGGTTTTGAAAATTGGTTTTGAAGGTTTAGTAAACCACTGGTTCAATTCTTATTTACATTCGCGATCTCAAAAAGTTAAATTCAATTGTGTTATTTCGGACAGCATTGGAGTTAATTTTGGCGTACCTCAAGGTACGGTCTTAGGTCCACTACTATTCTCCTTATGCATTGATGATATTGTTTTGCATGTGAAGAAATGCTCTATACGATTGTTCGCAGATGATACTATGATTTTTGTTAGTGGTAAAAATATCCAGACTATGACAGAATGGATCAATAGAGACTTGGCAGCAATAAATGAATGGCTAAGCGATAACAGTTTATCGCTGAACGTTACAAAGTCCAAATTTATAGTTTTTGGTACAAGTAGAATTCTTAAGGTAACTAGTAATGAAAATATAAGTATTAAAATTGAAAACCAGAACATTGAAAGGGTAAAACTAGATGAGAAATTGAGTTTCAATGATCATGTCGACTTGATATCGTCTAAAATCTCAAAGAAAATCAATTTTCTCAAAATAATTGGAAAAAATCTGACCACATATATGAAGTTGTTGCTCTTTAAGTCCATAATTATGCCACACTTTCAATATTGTTCCACTATGTTATTGGGATTGAGTAAAGAAAAAACTCAACAGTTACAGAAGTTACAAAATAGAGCTATGCGAACAATTCCAATACAGAGCATGCTAAATTGTTTAGAATTGATGTCAGTTAAACAAAGTATGCTTTTTGCTACATATATATTTATATTTAAAGTTAAAAACAAATTGTTCCCATATAAAGTAATGAAACATGTAACATGTGTCAGTGATGTGCACAGTTAGAATACAAGAAATGCTGACATTTCTACATGCAAGTTTGTAAGCATTCTAAACATAGGAATAGTATATTTCATGAAGGATTCAACGCATTTAATAAATTGCCTAGCTCCATAAAAACAATTAGCGACCTTAAGGTATTCAAGCGTAAATTAGCTAAGTTGTTTTAAACATAAAATTGTAAATAATATATTTTGAACCTGAATGTATATATGATTTTGTAATAGCTAATGCTAAAATAAATATTAAACTGTTTTCTGTGCGAAAATTCTGGATTGTGGAAGCTAACAGAGATAGCAATTATAAAATATGTCCACGTGCTTAATGTTTATTGCATCAAGCGCCGGCCGGAGAGTTCGACTATGTTAGAAAATGCTCGACTCTTTTCGGTAATATTTAATAATTTAAAACTATGATCCTACACTAATTCTTGTATATAATTTTTAAAGAATGAAATTGTTTAAATTTCAAAAAAGATTTTTTTACTGTATCATATGTGACGTATAGGAAAACGAAAAAATGACAATTCTTGTCGGACTAGTAATACATACTTTTTTTTTTTGTAGAACATTGATGAAGGTTTATGATTACCTTGTTATTGATACATGTTCAAAAAAAGGGGAGAGCCTTTGATGAAGCCATAGATTTCGTAGGACAAATATTTTTTCGAGTAATTCAGATAATTATCTTGAGACTTAACAAATAAAAATTCGGGTAGTAATACATATTTTCAAAATTATCAAACTAACACATTTCATGCTTGCTACCTCTGTTAGCTACCACAACCGGAGTTTCGTAGAAAAAATTCCAGGTCTTCTCATCAAAACTACTGAACGCTACTGAAATAATAAGAAGTACAAAACGTCTTAACAAAAATTTTTTGAATTGCCATTCGTTTCAATAATGCTGTCTCTTCAACAAGGACTGGAATATATCAAAAATTATTCTGACGAAAGTTTTCTCATGACACGGGGTGAAAATTTCAAACTTTCCTTGCAGATGTGATGAAAAGAACAATTTTTGTGGTTGTTTGTACTAGTTGAAATAGTTTTTTTGTGTTTTGTGTTTCACAATCGTGCTCGCCCATGCGTCAGAAAAGAAGTGATCGCACCGATTTGTCAATTTTTTTCCTGGTAAATAATTAATCGAATGTTCGTTCATTGGAAGAAAACAAATTAATGGCCATAGAATTTTTTCAGTTATAGAAAGCGAATTCTGATTTCCGGCATACTACTTCGTTCCACCCGTTCATGTATAGAGATGAATGGAAGAAACGGTTCATTTGGAACGAATATCTGTCGATTTAAATCAATTCAAAAAGATTCTCAATACAGTTAAGTTTGCAGTATCTACTTTTCGATTTTCTGAGAAATGGAGCAAAGGCAGAGAAATTAATTTTCTTTATTCAATTAAGAGAACACTGATCATATGATAAATAATATTTGATCGTATTTTCTTAGAATATTTCACTCTCGTTCGCTCTAGCGTTTTTCTCAAATGCTCTTATGTCTTCAATTATGATAAACAATTATCACTATGTTGAGATAATATATATATATATATATATATATATATATATATATATATATATATATATATATATATATATATATATATATATATATATATATATATATATATATATATATATATATATATATATATATTATATATAAATATATATATATATATATATATATATATATATATATATATAAATATATATATATATATATATATATATATATATATATATATATATATATATATATATATATATATATATATATATATATATATATATATATATATATATATATATATATATATATATATATATATATATATATATATATATATATATATATATATATATATATATATATATATATATATATATATATATATATATATATATATATATATATTTAATTATATAATTGAAATTGATTTATTGCATGTTTACGATAGTTTATTTTCAATGATTTTATCAATAACAGGCTTATTTTAATTTTAAAAACTTCATTTTCGTTAGCGTTTCGTTGTATATCACAACTTTGTCAAAATTTGTGATATATATATATATATATATATATATATATATATATATATATATATATGTATATATATAAAGTTTTGACAAAGTTGTGATCTACAACGAAACGTCAACGAAAATAAAGGTTTTAACATTAATAGTCTAAGAGCCAGTAAACATCTGAATTTACTCATTATCTGGCTTATTTAGAGTTTCTGGATGTTTTCCCATGTCCAAAGAGACAATGCAGGTATTTCTCCATGGAATACTGAGTAAGAATTTTCCTCTAATAAATATAAATTAAATCTGATAAATACATTAAACTTAGCCGAATTTTAATGTATTTCTCTGACACTCTAAGTACTTCCAATTAGTGAAAATTATTGCTATGTTTTGACAAAGCTTTTGTGTCTGTAGCGAAATGTTAACAAAAATCGCAGGTACTGAAAACGGATGTGAATCCGAAACCGGTCGTTATATCCGTATAGTTCAATGAAAGATTGTGATTTTTGTTTAACTCTATTCAGTTGTTTTTCTAATTTGAACGATTTATTCAATACACTTGGTTGAAAATCCATAAGTACACTCGACATTGATCACTAATACATCATTAATATAAAGCATAGCTCATAATCGTTCTTGAATTTCCCAAAAGCATATTTCGAGAATATTTCAAACAATTTTATGGAATTAAGCATGTTTTGAATTATAGAATATATTTGAATAATAAATATTTTTATATTCTGACTGAAATGACTACTTAAATCAATTTTCACCATCTATTGAACAATTTTATGTAATTCAGCAAAGTGTGTTAATTGATATATTCGAAAATTTCCAAGCAAGTGTTGTGCAATGAATATATTGACATTATCCAAGTGATTTTACTCAATTTCATAAGATGTTTTGCCTTCATAACTCCGAATTTAACAATATGCCTCTTCTGCCATCGTCAAATTCATATTGAATTCCAAATTTAAATCCAAGCGTGTTAATTTACAAACTGGTCCGATGACTCACTCACTTTTACTTTTTACATAATTCTCGATTATGTTTACGGAAACGTTCAAAAAAGCCGAAACCGGTACCGTTTGTCTACGTAACGATGACTAACGCAGGTACCCGAATAGAGATGATAATATAGTTCACCAATTAATGAAATATCTCTAATGTCACTGGGTCATCCGGAAACTCGTTCTTTTATATGATCTACTGTATAGGTTTATGTCTATGTCGACAAAATCGAGAGTTAACTCTCGTTCTGAAATTGTTCCTAACGGTTTAAAGTAGTGTTCGACCTGACAAAATTATCATATATCATCTTGAATATAATAGATATATGAATACGCGTTTCCGTAATGGTTTTCGTAACAACATTCCTGAACCAGATTTTTTGCTGAATATGTATGAATGAAAACGTCACGTAACAGAAAAGCGTTGCACATCTTTCATTTAACTCTGTTTCTTTTCATAACACGCGCTTTTAACTTCGTGAAGTTAGTCATGTGGTTGCATTTCAGTTGATATAGATTCGTGTCAATTATCCTTGCTCTTTCTCTCTTATTTGTATAAGAAGTATGAAAAAGTTCGAATACACCAAATGAAATTTGCTTTTCATCTCTATAATTTTTCATTTCCACTCATGTTATAAGCAATCCGGAAATTTTTTCATTTCATTAAACAACTGAATACGAAATAAAGGACACAAAGATTAAAATGATAAAATAAAGATAAAGCATCAAAATTGAATCCTCTGATATGATTAATTGCTCGAACAAATATATAGGCTCAAGTTTCAAAACTGAATGAAAAATTTTAGGACTGATAATAATAATCACTGAAACTTTTTCATGTAACTTTTTCGAAGTATTGTTAATAATTTTCCTATTGCAATTGCACCACTCTTAGCCAAATTAATTAGGTGGGATCTATGTCATCTATTCTTGAAAATATTTCGTGAATATGTATACTGCTCAATCTGCAAAATATCTTGAGAAAATTTCGATTATGAGGACTCTTTCTGGACAATGCAAGTTTTCTTCTCAATTGCGGTTTTTCTCATATTTATACTATCCATAGAAATGAAATATTCTAGAAACGGAATTAGTTGTAGAATTTGACTTTTTTTTCGTAATATCCATGATATTTATCTGGAAAAAATTTTTCTTCATAAAGTAATATCTAGTTAAAATAAGGATGAGGCAAACAATCTTTATGGTCAACCCACTTCGTTAAATCTCAGGTTAGAGTCGGTCTGAATTTCTCTTATTTTTTTGAACCCACTTCGTTAAATCTCAGGTTAGAGTCGGTCTGAATTTCTCTTATTTTTTGAAATAAGCACATCTATTATTTGAAAACGATGGTATTTCCACTTACTCTAGCTTCTCATAAGCAAAACTCTTAGTTCCACAACAAATCAAAAGCAAGTTATTGAGTGTTTAGATTGATTGTTATGCATCTTCACATTTTCAATGCCTCTGTCCCTCTGAATGTTATGTCCTAGAAATATGAAATATGATAACGTTTTCAACGTTTGAGGCCATTACTTGGTGCTTTGTTAAATAAAATTGTGGAAAAACACAGTTTCTTAGATTCACATATTGATTTATTCAACAAATTCTGAGCCACGGTTCCCATTGGACTCGTTGTCGGAAAAAGCCATGGTCATCGTTCGCAGTCCGAAAAAACCATCGGATTGGTGAAAGCGTACGTCAAAATTTGTTGAACAAATATATGTAAACCTAGAAAACAATATAATCAATATACAAATTATAAACAATTGGTCAACAAAGTAGTTTAATAGAGCAAACCAATGAACTTGAATATAATACAATAAAAACAACATTACCTCCAGAAATATTGGAAAATTCAGGCATCTGGCTTTCTGGAGCATAGACATAGCATCGAACTAACCCTGCAGGCATTCCTGAGATTTCGTCTTGACCTGTTCTGACTTGACGTAAAAGGCTAAGTAAGATTCGTCAAGTGCTACGTTTGGTCGGTACTGCTTTATGACAGTTGAAAACGAATGCAATAAACAAATTAGAAGCTTAAGAAATGTGGCTGTATCTCAGCTGAATCCTTAAGGTGCCCTGGATTTGTTGGCTAACAAATTAAGTCATTCTTAAACTGTCAACAAACAACGTGAACTGTTTGAGATGATTCAAAAGAGAAAACAGCATAGTTCGGTCATATAAATCGAAACACGAAATATCAATTCTTGCATTCTTTAATTAAAGGTGTAAGATCGATGGTCGAAGAACGATCAGACAGAGGAGGGTATCTTGGCTGCGAAATATCAGGCAGTGGATAAAACAACAGTTGTACGCAAACATCCGTTAGTGGACATGCATAAGAACAGGAACAAACATATAAAACAGTATTTCATTTACAAATTTATTTTAAATATCTATTCCTTTTTTTAGTAAGATAATAAATTCCTAATTTGTATGGCCAACTATTTAACTATTACCATTTGCTCAGTGGAATTCGAAATCGACCAATGATAGTGAATAGCACTATAAGCTGATAAATTATTTGCGATTTGGTCGTCGCCGAAACGAATCGAAATCCGAAACGAATTTCTCTCATTTCCCATTTTCAGATACGCCCATTATTTCGAACGCTTCTCCAGACGCATAAAATCATCAAGGCGAAGTTGATGTTTCCCATTAACAGTGATTACACAGCCATTAAAGCCAAAATGCGGTAGGAAGCCTGCTATTAAACACTTCAATAAATTCGCCGAAGTGGCGTAGGATGATTATTGTGTATCGATTTGAGGAAAAGTTTCTTTATCTATAATCTGAAAGATGAATTCGCTGGAGCGAAATATTGCGCAGATATGCTTTCGTTCTTTATTCGCCAATAAAAGGCAATCTGGCTCTTTATAATCTCGAAGAATGATACTTAAGTCCATCACTCTGTTATCCAGACGACTTAGAACATGCGAACATGCGAACACTGCTGAACCGGCGATGTCGTCACTACAATTTCAAAGGTCATTGACGACTTAGATTTATTTCGGAATGGTGCAGCAAAAATGGCCTTGATAGGAATTCTAGTAAGTACAAAATATTCGTGAACATCAGATTAATGAAATTAATCAATAATTAGTGTCTTGGAGTATGTGAATAACATTGAAGACTTTGAAATGGTCCTCCAAAGTTTCGAAAATACTCAATTTCAATTTTCGGGACAGGTAAATAGGAATGTTCACAGCTCTATACCGTGTGGGAATACATTTTCTTTGTGATATAAAACTTGATTTGGTCCACAACCTTGTTTAACCACATAAGGAATTAACCCATAAAACACTATGTATTTTATGGATTTCACTACCGCTATATTCACTAACTAGATGAAAATCTGCTTCAAAGTTGATTACATTTTTCAATGTTCCTATTTAAGCTTTTTAAAGGTGAGAATCTTGAATATTTTCACTGTAATATCATCAAGCACTAAAAGCCATAACGTTACCATAAGAATGGACAGAGTTATTATAACATCGCATCATACGTCTAAATATAAGGGTAGCTGTTCTTATCTTGCGGAGATATCTTCGAACAAGCTCTTCTTATTCCTGGTGATCTGAATCTAGCACCATTTCCGATTGAGTGAAAGTCTCTCCAAGAAGAATGTTAATGCTTCTCATTTTGTCTTAGAGAATGCTCCGGCGAACCCTTCCCCCTTTGTGTATTTAAGTGTTAAATTTAATGATTTTTAATTTTTTTATTTAATTCTTTATTCACTCATTTCATTTGTATGGAGTTAGTTCTGATTCTAACCTTTTTGACAAGATCTGGTTCAATCGATGTGTATTATGATCTTTTTTATGTGATAATGTCCATAATTTCTTTTTTCAAGTTATTACTGGATAAGAATGTTAGATTATTAGTTAAAGGGGCAGAACTATTTTCAATAACGTCTATGATGTTTTAGATGCTGCTTATATCGGTATCTGATTTTATATTTCAAACCATCTGATTTTCTTTTTGAAGATCATTTACGACCTTCAAGAGTCGTTAGTGTCTCTGAAAGTCGTTTTTGTCCTCTAGAACGTAAATTCAAATGATATTACTAAATCTAATATCTTGGTGAAATATGGATTGTTATCATTCGAATAAAAAATTCTTGGCTTTTTCGCAGAATTATGTTAGGTACTTGACAATTATGTCGGGTCGTTACCACTTTTCTTCAGTTTTTAGTTCAACTTTCGAAAATGGGGTAAGACGTCGAATTGAATCGTCATATTTTTATTACTCAACATTTTGGCTAACATACTTCAGACTCTATCAATGTTGCTGATAAACTTATTTCCAAAGTTTTTGTCATTGAATTTATTCACAACTAATCTAGGACAAAGAGTTAATTAGTAAATACCTCTTAAAATCTGGAAACTGAAGTGTTTCACTGAGGTTTTTTCAGGTTTTTTCATCTTCTGGTGTTTTCTCGTTTTTCTTCTCTTTCGAAATGACTACGAAAACCACACTGCTTTTTACCCTCTAAACTTTTTCAAAAGATTCACTCTTTCTGTGTCTCATTATGCCACTGTTTGTACTCCTGTGCAAAATTGGTAATACCTCTTAAAATCTGAAAACTGATGTGTTTCACTAATTTTCAACTTCTGGTATTTTCTCATTTTTCTTCTCTTTTCAAATGGCTACGAAAACCATACTGCTTTTTACCCTCTACAGTGTAGAGTCTACACTCTTTCAAAAGATTCACTCTTTCTGTGTCTCATGATGCCACACTTCGTACTTCTGTGCAATTTGGTAATACCTCTTAAAATCTGAAAACTGATGTGTTTCACTGATTTTCAACTTCTGGTGTTTTCTTTTGAAATGACTACGAAAACCACACTGCTTTTGACCCTCTACACTCTTTCAAAAGATTCAGTCTTTATGTATCTCAAGATGCCACTCTTCGTACTTCTGTGCAAAATTGGTCGCAATTTTTTTGATACTCGTACCAATAGTCGTTGACAATACCTCCCAGTACTTGTTCTGAAACCTTCGAATTATTTCAATGTTGCTTAAGTAAGCACACCCCAAAGTAATTTCTAAGGTTCTCAACATGAAATTGAAACTTCTGAAAACGAAACTTCTAAACATTTTGTTATAGAGAATAGTGAAGAGTAAAGTCTATCCCATAGTTTTTACTCTCGTTAAATAGTTCTTCATTCCATCTTCGGATCATTTTAACTTTCTCGTCCGAGTTGATTTACAGTTTGTTTGGCCAAGTTCAACAAGAAGTGATATCTGTGGATCATTGCCGAATATGGCGACGATATACCTACACTTTCTAATGCTCTCGTTTCCTGATCTTCAAAAATGCAATTGATCAACAATATTGCTTTAAACTTTCCCCATATCTATTTATTGTCTCGTTATCAACATCAATTGATCAGTTTGTATTGTCATCATTCATTTACGATCACTTGAAGTGATAGGTAAATTATTTTTGGAACGAAATCAGTAAACACTCGAACGTACTGATTAGTTTATTAGTTTCGTGTTCCATTTCTGGAGTTTTGAGTTGATATATTAACACCGGTAACCTGTATCTCTTTCTTCATTTTCACAAAATATTTCCTCGACAGAAGTGATTCCGCAAAGTATGGAAATACGTCACGTTGTACACAGAATTTATAATCACTTCCGATGCACCATCTCTCAAACAAAAAATCCACAAAGTTTATAACAGTTTAATCCCATATAGTCCAGAATCCTTGAAGCATTTTGGAACTTGATTACTATCAAGCTAATTTTCCGTGGGTAGCTTCATTTTGATGAGACGCCCAAGAATTTTCTGTACGAAACTACGGTTGTGGTAGCTAAGGGAGGAAGCAAGCATGAAATTCTTGATTTGATCAATCTGAAAATATGTATTACTACCCGATTTTTTTTTGTCAAGTCTCAAGATACTCATCTTAATTATTCGAAAAAATATTTGTCCTACAAAACCTATGGATTCATCAAAGAGTCCCCTTTTTTGAACATGTATCAATAACGAGGTCATCACAAACGTTTACATTTACAATAATCTTTTTGTTGTACAAATTGCGTGGTACCTATCAAAAAAGTATTACATTCTCATGCATTCCAAAGAAAAATAAACTTGTTTTTCTGATGTTATGATTTTTGTATATGTTGATAAAAAGTTGATAAAAGTTCAATTTATAGAGCTTTTCGTTATTATTTCATTCATAATATCTAAGCAAAGATTTCTTTTTAATACGTGTAAACAGTCCTTAAGATTAAGGTGACTAACCAAATTTTCTAGAATATCATCGATAAAACTCGGGCCAACATGACCCTACCCTGCATCATCCCCCAGTAATTATTTTCATATCATTTGCACGGGGTTATTGAATTAACTCACCTGGGTTGAAACGGATCTGATTTGCTCGAAGGTCAGGCATCTTTAAAGATTTTACACTAATAAATTCATTTGGAGTCGGTGCAAGCGCTTCACTTATTGCAGTGACGTCAGATTTAAGTCACTGTCTAAGTCTGACTTATACCGACAACTCTTACTTTTGCTTATATATATTTTTTCTTTGCTTACTGTTATCGCTAAGTACCAAGAAACAAATCAGCCCGAAAATTATAAAAACATCCGGTTGAGTCAGTTGTCTAAATCTCGAATTCGACTATATATGTAGGCCGGATATTGATTGACTTGTCCTATACACAATGTAGTGTCTAAAGGGATTAAATAAATTATTATTATTATTATCAATTTCGAGACGTACATTTTTTATTAGCATATATTTATTTATATATGTAGTTATTCAGACATGACAAAAATCAACAGTCATAGTCATCACAGACTACCTATATCTTGCGGAATCGATAAAATTTTTATTTGGTAAGTCTATGATCTAACTTTTAATCTAAACCCAGCTAAATGCATTCCCTCGCCATTAAAGCGTAACTCGTGCTAAATTTTTCATTTTTTTTTTTTGAGGTGACACTTGATTTTATGTAGGTGTTTTGAGAAAAATTTTATTATCTCATTCTTTTAAAATAATCATTGAATATTAGACATTATTCGAAACTCTCACATATTTTGAATATTTGACATTATTCTTAACTCTCACTTCTTTACGTAACAAAATTAAAGAACACATTTTCATAAGTTACAACGCATGAAAATTGAATGTGTTAATAACTATACTAACTGTCTGCATGATTATAACTGAAATAATGATAACAACGTTAATTAGCAAGGTATTTCAAACTAATTGATTTATTCATATCATAACCAGCAATTTCATTCACTTGATTGAATTGACCCCTTGTTTTATCCTAGGTCAGTTAAATTTATACAACAAGAACCGTAGTGTGGTTACCTTGAAATTTTACCGAGTATACGTAAAGTGTGAAAAAGCGAAATTGAATAAATTCGTTACAGCACATGAAAAATTCCGAAAAACTTAATCTAAATCTCAAATGGACATTCTTCAACGAGAAAATGTGATACATGCTTTTAATGCTTTTCGAATGACATGTACAATTCACAATTTTTCAAATCGAGACTGTTTAATGGCTAAACAACCCTACTAGAAATAATCAATTATAACATATATGTCACAATTAGTTGCGATTGGCGCTTATATCGTTTGAAAGGTTTTTTAATTGTCTATTCAAAAATATCTCTTTCAATTTTATCGTAATAAATTGGGTAAGAATTGGGTTTTTATAGTTAAAACTTACTATAAAAACTGAAAACTGACTATTACTATGTACGCAAAATTTATTTCCGTTCTGATAATAAGAATGTGAGTAAAAACAATAACAAGGAGGTTCAATAGATTGGCCGGCGTGCTCACCTGATCTTACTTCATTAGATTCGTGTTTGGGATACGTAAAGAGTGTTGTGTACAAAATTCAACCCATTTAAGTTAAATACGTAGTTCAAAAGGGAGAACGCTGGCGATTAAACAACAACTATTGACATTATTGTATTGTATTCAATTTCGGTGATCGAATAGTTTTGTTCTTATCAATTTTCGCCATAAATAAGGAAATGATAACATTTTTGAAAATAGAAGGGACGAACTGTCAATAACTATCACGGGCCTATATTTCGATTCAAAAATGTAGAGGTTGCTTGTAAGGGTATGGACAACCTTTTTTTGGAGGGGTTGAAGACAGTTATATTTTCACGCTGAAGGAAATCAGTTTTTAATTGAAATTCACCTTCTCGGAAATTTCCATGAATATTTGAAAAGCCAAAATAATGAATTTATTCTATTCGACTCTACTGATTTTAGAGGTTCTGATTTAGTTATAATGGTGGCTTATATGCTTTGATTAGAGGCACAATAGCCGTTCGAAACCGACGTTAAACTATAGTTCCGCTCTAATGACTGTCAAATTACAATACAATATTGCAGTGATTACCTAGATATACAAAATTAATCCGTTTGATTGAAGGTATATCTAATGATGTAACAGATATAATATATTTATTTTCTTCCGTTTTGCGGGTGTTACGTGTGAAAAACTCAACTTTTAAGCTTCCGCTTTGGATCAGAATGCAATAGGAAATTTTAGTATAAACAATTTCCCTAGATCTTGAGATTAGTGAGGCAGACATATGTCCATCTAATCTACCTGCAGCAACATATTAGGTAGAGATACTTTCAAGAAATCTCCTTTGATAGTCTGGATCCTAATTCTGCCAATTTGAATTTATGAACAAATTTATGTTATTAGTTGCAGCATTTTCATTGAATACTGCTCATTTTCGGTTCTTCCTTTATTCTCTTATCTCTTGACCAAATCCGAGCAGGCTTTGGTCAGGACTTGTTCAACTTTTAATGTCAATTGATCTTTCGCAAAACTCTTAGTGAAAAAGTCTTTTGAAGTATGAAAGTATTCGCATTATTACATTTAAGTATGCAAATGTATTTACATTTGGTACATGTGGGATCTTGTCATGTGTTTGAATAACATTTACTGTTATATGCTTGCTTCAACGGTCGAGGTTGGTTAGTACCAGTTAACTTGGATTGAGTTGAAAGAGCAAAAGATGCCCACTGAAAATAATCTTATGTATCTGTTTTGTACCTATCTCTGTATCTATTCTTTGATTATGCATTGTTATACACTATACAGCATAACTATTTTGCTTGTGTCAGTAGATTATGATAAAGTCAAGCCCACAATTACATTCTTCTGTAAGATTTCCTTTTATCCATATCTAAGTAATTGTCACATTGTCCAAGACGATATCATAAATTTGAATCGGTGGTGTGAAAGAAATCTACCGACACTGAATATTTCTAAGTGCAACATAATGTCTTTTTCTCGTAAAAAAGTATAGTTCATTCCGATTACAATGTGAATAGTAATAAAATCAATATTTTAACGAATTCAGAGATTTAGGAGTAACTTTCGACACAAAATTTACTTTTGCTACTCACTTTAATGATATTGTTTCAAGTTCTTACAGAACATTAGATTTTGTAATGAGAAATCAACTATGCTCCTATACAATACCTTAATACTCTCAAAACTAGAATATGTTAATGTCGTTTGGAGTCCAGGTTACGTGTGTTATACAAGGAATCTTGAATCAGTGCAAAGCCGATTTTTGAAACATTTATGGTTTTGCTCCGAAGGTGTGTATCCAGAACGCGGTATAAATCATGAGTACTACAAGATTTAATGTTTCATCACTTGAAACACAGAGGAAATATTTGGGAATAATGTTCCTATACAAGCTGATAAGGTTTTCTGTTGATTGTTCTTTTCTTCTTTCTCTCATAAATTTCCGTGTTTCGAGAATAAGTTGTAGAAATATGAACATTTTTTATCCACCTCTAGCTCGTACTAATGTTCTGGCTTTTTCACCACTTCATAAAATTTGTGGTGTGTTTGAGGCTTTTCATGAGGTCATCGACATATTGGCATGCGTGCCTGGTGATTTCAGACGAGCTGCAACTGACTGTTTTTTAGTTACAAGTTCTTTAGATATTAGTTAGATATTAGATTCCTTTATCGTGTGGGTGAGCTTCAATGTCAGCTTGCCCACAGAGTTATCGTTCATGTATATTGTTTGTATATTATTGGTATTATTGCTAGTTTTATTTTACATAAGTTTGTAAACTATATTGTATCTTCCCCCCTCAGTAATTGGCCCATGCTGTTGAGTGGTGTATTTGTAAATAAATAATTAAATCTATTAATCGTTAAGGACATTCCCTAAAATTCCATATTTGACCAATGACCAATCTGTCATTATGAATGTTCAATACTTCTTGTGTTGCTTCTCGAGCTGAAAAAAATAGGAGAAATACATTCAACACTCGATTTGTAGTTATTTTAGACCAATTATGATGTTTCAAAACAAATTTTCCAATTCCAAGACAATTACAATACGTCTTGATCATTTTGTGTAGGAGGGAATTTCTTGACGTGGGTCATAGTCATACAACAGCTTTTTATTATTAATTGGATATCGTTGCCTGTGCTCGTCTCTCATCCTAATCACGGTTATCATTCTCATAACCAAGATCTTGAGGTTATAGGTCTCCTATAACAAGTTGAATCGCTCTATGACGATTATAGCTAGATTCGAATAATCCGATGAATGTAGCTGACATGAGCGTACCACATGTCTGAGCGATTAAGGCATTACGGAAAACTTATGGTATATTTAACCAATTAGAAAGCTTTCGGTGCAACCCACCAATTCTATCGTCCGTTTTCGTTATTAAGACTCGTGTAGGTACTATCGGTATTGATGATAACCGAGAGTTTTCTGTATTCTGCAGATTATTAACTATCAATGTATACCATTGAGTTGATTATAGAGTGAAATTGATGTGAACTGAGATTATCTTCACCACACACACATTCATGTAAAGATAAATTTTTCTGCCCCTGCTTTTCAAGAAGAAAATATCACATTCTCACTCTGATGAAAATAATTTTTTCAAAAGTGAATATGTGCTATCTTCAACCTCGAATGGTCAGGGCAACTTTTGTCTTCTTCACGACCAACGAAAAGAGACAAGGAAGGTAATCGAATAAAACCGATAAAAACTTGAATCCCTGATGTACTTTCAACAATGATATCTACTTTGATGATATCTATTAAGTTTGAGAAATGCAACATTGATAAGATCATAATTGAAAATTATTTTTATAAAAATGATGAAAGTGAAAATAATTTGAGTAGGTGATATCTATATACTTATCTTTTTTGAATGTAATACTTTTACAGAAAAGTATTACGTAAAAAAGCAAAATTGTGGGACAAGTATTGAATTCCAAAATTACATTAGAAACTTGATATTTCTCATTATAGAAATCGGAATTTCACTGCAGTAAAAACTATTTTCTAACACAGAATAAAGCAAACTCTTGTAAAAAGTAAAACAACATAAATGAAGACGAAAATACTAACCCAAAAGGATTTTATGACTTTAATAACATTTACTTCTTCAAACATTCTTCGGAAATTTGTTTCAAGTAATATATATGTCCCCAAATATTCCTAAAATCGAAAAACGTTGGGAAATTTTAGAACTGATTTATATGCATACAAATTTGAAGAGGACTCTAAAATACAGAAACAGTATAAGTAAGATAGTTCAATTTATAATGATTTAATGAGTTTATGGTATACCACTACTCAAAATATTACCATAATCAACAAACAATAATATCTACTTATAACGTTGAACTAATAGAAAATCGAAATATGTATATCAAATACATTTTCTGTTTTTGTCAATAACGTGTTGAATTAATTAAATGTTGTGTCCAATCAACTGAATTATTTTTTAGACCACCATTTTAATGAAGAGAATTGTTGCGAAGGTTTGGTCATGAATACTGTTACTTAATGAAAATTATTCATTCGAAGTTTTCACATTAACCAAACGTCTGACAAAATTTGCAGCGAAACTTGAAAGGAAATGAATTCTATTTTCACAATTTCGTTTTTGCTAAGAATATCAATTTTCAGCGCAAATGTCGACAGACAAGTAAACTCACACATAAATTTAGAAAATATCTCGAAAAAAAGTTTGAATTTAAATAAATTCACGAAAAACATAGTTGTTCCTTGTTACATAGTTATTCCTTATGTTCTTTATTTTTTCTTCATACGAATAATGCTCCTAATATCGAACTAATAAAAATCAAAATATGTATATCAAATAAGTTTTCTATATTTGTCAATAACTTGTTGAATTAATTAAATGTTGTGTCCAATCAATTAAATTATTTTTTAGATCACAGTTTTAATGAACAGAGTTTTTGCGATAGTTCTGTCATAAATACTGTTACTTGATGAAAATTATTCATTCAAAGTTTCCACATTAAACAAAATTAATATAAAATTTGCAGCGAAACTTGAAAGGAAATGAATTTTATTTTCACAATTTCGT
The DNA here is from genome assembly GCA_030704895.1 of Henosepilachna vigintioctopunctata. NCBI lineage: Eukaryota > Metazoa > Arthropoda > Insecta > Coleoptera > Coccinellidae > Henosepilachna > Henosepilachna vigintioctopunctata. Next base: position 11,231,629 of record JARQZJ010000091.1, read on the forward strand.
TTTTGCTAAAAATATCAATTTTCAGCGAAAATTTCGACAGACAAGTAAACTCACACATAAATCTAGAAAATATCTCGAAAAAATTTTAAATTTAAATAAATTCACGAAAAACAAAGTTATTCCTTATTACATAGTTAGTCCTCATGTTCTTTATTTTTTCTTCAAACGTTATTTCAAAAAAAAAACTTCTGTTAATACTGTATGTTTGAATTTTTTATTTGTATGTTATACTGCAAAGATAGTTACGGAAACGGTGTTTGCTCAGTTATGGTTCTCAATGTACAATGCATTTTTCTCCAACATGATAATATGGAAACTAATAAAGGCAACTTAACAATAGAATTACAAGTAGCAAGTACCTACATCGGACTTGATAATTCTCCGCCAAGAAGTTTACTAACAAAAGCAAGTGAGAAATGCGTGGCAGTAAAGTAGATGGCCCTATTATTTCGACCATCTGCCCACCTTTCTTAACAGACCTCAGAAACAGGCAGATGTTCATTCTGTTGACGAATCATCGGCCCAACAATAGTTTCATTAAGACTGAATATTCGAACGTGGACTAAGTCAAACCACCAAAATTATATTCTTATAAATATTCTTCAAGTTTATTTATCTTGTATTGATGCTTTATGAAAAGAAGAACATGTGTTATCTCATATTCGTCCTCCATTTATCGCATGATTCGGTTTCAGTAATTGTTAATAAGAATTTATTTTTAAATTATGAGAGGATTACATCATCGTTAAGAAATTCCAATTGATTGTTGAAATCTATTCAGCATGAGAGAATTCAGAGTCGTCCAATTGTCAAGTATATGTAAAGTGATGATTGAAGAAATTTTAATTCTCATCTCTAGGAATTGAAGAGTCTAATATATAATCAAATATTAAGATCTCACTCCAAACTGTATATTATTAACCATGTGAATAAATGTAGCTAGAAATCCATTATTATTGATATATCTATATTGAAAAACTTAATTTTCAGTATGTTTATTGGATTCTATTATTTTATGATAAGGAACATGAAGTCTTTCGTTTTTTTATGACAAATTAGCACATAGGATGGAGTCCTTCAATCTATATCTATAATATAAAAATGAATCGCAAAATGTGTTGGTAAGCGCATAACTCATCAACTCCTAGACCAATTTTGCTAATTCAATTTTTTAAATTTTCGTTGAAGTCCAAGGATGATTTTTACGGCGAGAAAAATTCTAATAAATACCGGGAAAACCCTAAAAACAGCCCATTTCTTTTACCCATACAAAAGTTTTCTAACTAAAATGTAGACTCAGCGGCTGGACCGATTTAACAATTTTTTTTGTGATTGTTATTGTCAGGGAAAAAATTTGAAAAATTGCGTGTTAAATTAAAAAATTTAAGAATATTTAATTTATAATATAAGTAAGAAATAATTATTAATTCTCAAAAAGAGGATGTAAAAAATTAATATCTCATCACACATCTTGGTTATTTCAGAGATATCTATTTGGACTTACATTAAAACATCAATTTCATAAAAAAATTTTGGTAAATTTGAATACACGTTACTAACATAGCACTTGGTATATTTGAATATAGAGAAGAATAGGTACATAGTTTTCTTTAATTTACAGTTGAAATTTCGTTTTTAAAAATGATGGCTATTAGATGTGCAATCTTAAGTCGCTGAACTCGCAATGTAGCCAAAATGTAAGTCAAAAATATAAAAGAGCTAGTCAAACCTACGGCGCGAGCAATGAAGTTGAACGGAATCGATGGAATCGAAATTAACAATATGAAAAGATTGCTTTTTTAACTCCTCTCGACCTGTATTCAATTGTAACGTTGAAATAGATTACAGTTCACAGCAAATCGTTGCTATTGGACCAATGAACGTTGTGTGCCAATATTGCAAGGCAAAGTTTAATTGTTATTAATAAGAAAATACTACCAATTCAAATAGACGCTATAGGTACAGCCACCAGAGCCACTATATTTATTGGTTTCCGGGAAATACACTAAATTCTTAACATTTTTTTGACTTATATCCAGCAAATATCTCTTATAATCAATGATGAGATATATAGGACAAGTACTTGATTTTTAACATTTTTTGACTTATATCCAGCAAATGTCTCATATAATTAATGATGAGATTTGGACAAGTACTTGTTACGAAATTAGGAATGCCATTCAACTATAGAAAGGACAGGTTTCACTTTCAACACATCAAACATGTTAATATAGGAATCTTTTGATAATTCTACTAATTTGAAATAACAGAAAGTATTGCAGTCCCTTCGTAAGTCAGTCCCTGGCTCCCCACGGGATAAATATTAAAAACAAGATAGTATAGCACAAATAGTAGAACATGACTTTCCGGATTTTTGAAAAATATTCAGAAAAAATAAATGGGCGTACTAAGTTCGCCAGGTCAGCTAGTACATAAATAAAAATGAATTGTCGGAATGTGTATACGCATATCTTAATGGCAACACCCAATAGGATAATTCTTTTCTTAGTGTTAGTTCATTATCAAAACAATGTTTTTTAAAAATTGTATCGGAAATATTTGAAAATCTCAAAGTTGTAGAGTGAATGAATGTGTGTTTAGAGAAGTGTTTTCCCACGCACCGCGTTTTATTATGTTGGTCCGTGGTTTAGTCGGGAGAACACACGACTATGGTGCGGTAGAACTCGGGCTCGAGCCCCGGTGAAGGCCCCGTATTGGATAATGCTTTTTTTGTGTTAGTTCATTTTCAAAACAATATTCGTATAAGGAGCATTCTTAAAAATTGAATCGGAATTTGAAAATCTCAAAATTGAAGAGTGAGCGAATTAAACAGAACACTTCCATATATTTTCAATATATCGATAAAACATTAGAGACGTTAATATGGAGGCATGTTAACTTCAATTAAATTGACAGTATGGATAGATTATTTATAGACATTTTTTCAATTTCTATTACCTTTTTAGCAATAGAAAAGCGGCATTTCCTGAGTGTTAATGTGTATTTAGAGCAGTGTTTCTCCACTCCACGCAAAGGGGCAGTTTGATTATTAAGGGGGAATTATACATCCCCCTTATTAAGAGGGATTATTCGAAAATGAACTCGACAGGAGGTTAATCTTTACGTGCTTATTAATTTAAAATTTTCATCTTTTTCGGAGGGCTTGAGTATTTTAGAAGACTAAAGTGTGACATGGCACAAAAAAGGTTGGGAAACACTGATTTAGAACGTCCTTTTATTTATCGGTATTGATAAGAAAATGCCACGAATGATGCGTCAAAATATTTTAAGCGTCAAGTATTATATTACGACAAAGAAAAATATTTTTAAATTATGTTTTCTATAGGAAGTTATTCAGATTTTCACGAAATACTAACTCTAGGATTTCTTATGTAATTAATGAGAAGATATAAGGAAGAAGTACCAATTTTCTACGAAATGACCTCCAGTTATCTACGAAAGAATCTCCAGTTACATAAGAAAGAACCTCCAGTTCAACTACGTATTAATAAATAAAAGCATTGATAATCCGATATTGTTTGTTCATCTACACCTTGAATACATAAAGTTTTCAATGAATTAAATTTTTTTTAAATTAATTTAAAATTGATTAAATTAATTTCAATTAGTTTCACATGTCAGCTACGTTTGCCAATTTACTACGTTAAATTTTGTTTGAAACACTCAACCTTCTTCGGAGCCGGTCTCCGTAGCTTAAATCATTTAACATTTCTTCGTATTATCAAAAATATTGGATAACAAGCACGTTTGCTCCTCCAATTCAATTAGAAGAAAAAATCTAACGGAGTATCATCAAGTGACCGTGGCGTTCCATTATCAATTGACGGTATTTCTCGTACGGCTGATAAGACAATACACATGTGGTAATTTTTGGATCAAAATCTTGTATTTTCTAGAATGGAGTTTTCTAGGGCAGTCTCGCTGAAGCTCCAGCAGTAGTCCGCCATCATGTGGCTATCCCACGGTTCCGGATCATCACTTTTACGATAAAATGTAATATTAGTACCTCGACAAAATAGATTTTTTCTCTTTCTTTTTCTTCTCTTCCTTTGAGATATTTTCTCAAAGGTCTCTTATGAGATCGTTTAGTTCTTCTTGATTGAAACACTGCGGAGTTGCTAAATCTGCTTCAAAATCGCTGTCGTTTTCTGATTGAATTCTTTTAACTTCGTCAGACGTTGATGTTTCTGTATCATCTTCTGTCAGTTCAGGTAGACTGCGGTATTTCTTACTACAGTCTTGCAGAATCTAGATCAGGATATGTCCATTTGTGTCTATTGTTTCTATTTATCTTCAATTTAACGAGACAAAAATAGCAGTCGTCATGATCCAAACCATTTAACTTTTTGTCAGGTCACAGTTTTAATGATTTATCTTTTTTGAACGCCAAAAAAAGAGCTCTTTTTATAATTCACCACACACATTGATTTTAGATGGAAACAGTACATTAGCTTTTTTCTAGTGCCAAATTTTCAGTAGGGCACGCCCATTCTTGTAGTCCGTAAGCCAGTAAACAAAATTAGTTATGAAGTATTTTGTTGGCCTGCATGTAAATTTTTGTTTGTAAGTTTGAAAGGTTTCAAAAGAAATGAATAAATTTGCATTCATAATGAAGGCTTTAATTGGGGTTTTTGTGATAATTGAACATAAAACCTGAGCTTACATATGCATATAATATTTAACTTTGTCAGGTCACAGTTTTAATGTTTTTTAAAAAGAGTTATAATGTGATTTTAGAGGAAACAGTACATTAGCTTTTTTCTAGTGCCAAATTTTCAGTAGGGCACGTAGATGTAAACAAAATTAGTTATGAAGTATTGCAATAAATTTGCATTCATAATGAAGGCTTTAATTGGGATTTTTGTAATAATTGAACAAAAACCTGAGCTTGAACTCAAAAAGTGATTTCAACTTTAAAAATTGCCCCACAACATTGGAGGTATTGTTTTCGTAATTTTTTTTTTGGATTCATTTTTCAAAATATTTACTGATAAAGAATGTTTCATATGTATAATCGGATAATAAACGTCGTATTATACATAAAATAAAAAATTTGAAGCTTTGTCCAAAACTATAGAATAATTGTTTTTATTTGACAAGAGAAGGCTCAGATAAAAACGTCTTATAAAAAAGAAGCATATAATCTGAAAACATAAAATATTTAAGCATACATGTTTCTGTGAAAAGGACCTACCAAATTTTAATTGGTATTTCAATCTTCAATTTTTTAAAATTGAATTGTAAAATAATACGTTTTTTTGACAAATTATTAAGATGATCGCTTTCGAATAGCTTTCAATAATAACATAATCTACATAGCCTAGCTAGATACTACGTATATAAGTACTACACACATGTATATTTGCGCGGGAAAAAGTGTTTTTCGGTCTGCCAGGCCAAAGCAACGGCCGTTGCTCTCTCATGGTTGTTCATGTTGTTGATATATGCTTCTGATACTATCAAGAATAACATATATAAATTTGAAGTTTCCTAAATATGTCAAAAAGAAGTTTTTTTTCTCAATTTTCAAATGGTCTGCCACAAGGAAATAACTGCGGGAATGGTCAGCCGTTTCGTTTTTGTGTACGTATAATAATATATTTCAACATAACAAAACGGCAGCTCTCATAAATAAGTCTTTTTTTCCCCAAATTATCACACCTTTTATACCTGCGCAGTACCGAACCTACCGCGACTTCGCTAAACTAAGCCCCATTGAATCTATGGTAGTTACAACTGTCTCCCTGAGAAAATTTTGGGCTTTCCTATTATATGTGTCGTCAGATGTAGACTAAGAGTAGTCATCATGAAAGGTGATTTAATCTGCTATTAGATAACCAAATAATAAAACTGGACCACATAATGAAATGAACTTAATATTTGGAACTTGGCTCGCTGTTTTATAATAAATGTCAATAGTTGCCACTTAATGATCGCCAACTAGTGAGAACTAATTTACACATTTACTAGTATGGTAGCTGTTATTTAGCTATTGTTTCAATTATTTCATCGGGTCTAAATCTAAGCCTATTGCGAAGATCAATCGTAAAGCAAGGGTAGGTAAAATTATTAGTAAATTATGGTACATTTCACCATGAAAACGTAGCAGATTTTTCTGTAATGGCCATTTTTAATAGTTCAACAGTATTTCGTGCATATATTCTTCAGATTCACCGATTTTCTGATAGTTACTTATGAAAAAAATAATGATAATTTTATGTCTGTAAAATACTAATTTGTTTCAAAAAATAGTGTTTCTATCATGAAAATGCGAACAAATCAAAAGATTTTTGTCTTGTAAGTGTTTAGACAAATGCATAGCCGTCTGTAGTTTCCATTCGAAAAGGATCAATCAACCGATTACAAATTAGAAAACATATCTTAACATTGTTCATTTGGTGTGAATTTCACATTTTTATTACAATCACAAATTGGAAGGTACATGTCAATTTCATGGTCATAGAACATTGTTTTCAGTTTAATGGTCGGTATAACGTTCATTTAAATAATTGTGGAATTTTTATCGTAAATATTTCACGTATTGTGGAGAGTTCAATGACGAATGCAATACAGAAGTGAAGTAGTAGAATTGCGAAGTCAGAATTATCTTTCTGGTAGTTATTCTGGTACCAGTTCAATTTCTAAATTTTACGATTACGCACTGAAGCGTACTTTCACCGCCTTCGGAAAAAATATGGCCATTTATGTATGGACTTATGGTTCATGGTATTCATGAGGTATTTCCAGCGAAGGTGTATTTGTGGAATTTGTCAACACATAATTTGATTGTTCTGATGGTTAACATGCACCGCTTTCTCAAGTCTATCCTTATATGTTTATTAGAACAGAAGGAATCTATTCAACTAACAAATATTACTCAGTTATGGGAAAAAGAGATGTTTCAACATTAAGAAAGCAATGTTCCTTATATATCTTTATAATTTATTCTCATTGAGATGGTAAATTTGATTTCTACCGCATGATAGAACTGTAATTCATTTTTTTGTCGAATAGATTTACAATTTAGACTGTAACGGCAGAAAAATCGAAATATATTCGAATAAATTTCGAAAACCCGTACACTAATATGACGAACTTCAAAAATGGAATGATAATATCGAAAATCAATAAATAAATGCAGGTGTTCCGCATGGGTCCATTTTGGGATCTATATACTTTGCAAGATGAAAACTATATGTCTACTGCATCTAGAATATTTATATATATATATATATATATATATATATATATATATATATATATATATATATATATATATCCAGATTCACGAATTCTCCATAGTTAGTCAATATTAAGATTCTTAATCGAAATATTTCAAATGAAACTCCCAGGGACACGTCTACACAAAAGTTGTCAACGAACACAACATCCTACTTTCGAGAGTGAATGTTAAATGCGTTGCGAAAATCATCGAAATTGTTGAATGGAAATACCATACAATTGTTCATCCGTATTATGAATCCTCATACATCCAAACAATCAAGTTTCGATGGTTTTCCCAGATAATTATTTGAAGAAAGGGCATCTTCAAATAATCGACCATTTTTACACATCTACAGACAAAGTTCTAGGTGTTTGAATGAAATGTCTACATCGTCTCTACCTGCTCTCTTTGACCTTGTCACGAGAAAGCGATCTGCAATGCTCGAGAGAGTTTATCTGGTTTCTTCGATAGAGGGAGCTCACGTGATTAGTTCACGACAGAAGGTTCGCTTCATTTTGAAGATATTTGCTTAAGATTTTCGTCTACCTAAGAATTATGAAAGAATATAATTATCGAACTATTACTGCTGCCATCTAGTAGATATCATGAACAAAATTGTGACTGAGGCGAATGAATGAGTAAAATCGTTTGCGATCGGAAAACAGTCGTCAGGAACGAGGTGTTAAACGTTTTTTTAACTTCGAATAGTGCTCCAATGTTTTTAGAATCACATTGCTTCATTTTGTATCGTGTTTGTCAAACAAACTACCGTATGTAAGAAACAGACGAAAAAATAATTTTAAAGAAATGCGTAACACTTTTTGTTACGTGACTATTGATAGCAGCACGTATCAGGTTTAATAAATCTGTCCCTCAATTGAAACAATGAAAAATGATTAAAGAAGTCCATCACTGATGGAATGCCGAACTAAATCTAGTCTTCAAACTGAGACAAACGCTGGAATGAAAATTAAATGAAGGCAACTGCGACTGCTAATATCAACATGACTTAGAGTGAAGAGCGATCTTCGGGAGAACCGAATCATCTCTCGCTCGAAGCAATATTGCGAGATCGACTATCGATGTGCCATCACGATTTTATATGCCAACCAATGGCATTTCTATTGTGATATTGTATTGCAATAATTGGCTCCGCATTCTAATATTAACACTGCACCTCTTTCTTCTTCTGCAATGCCGTAAACACTGCACAATTGTGTTGAATTAACGGTAGAAAAGTTTGGCATGTTAAAGATGATGAGACTTAATGATAGAGGGAAAAAATCAATCTTCAATTGTTTGCGCAATTAATACTTTGGCGCTCTTCCAATGTATATGCACTTAAGCATTAGGAAAATTAAGATTTCTATTAGAAACAGACTTTGAAATGGGGAAATTTCATTTTTATTTGACGTTTTGCTACAATTTGTATCTTCATCATATTTTTAATGAATACTTTTCAAAAAACTTTTCATTTGCTGTCATATGATAACTTGATGAAAGTTGATGAATCAGATCAAGAGTGTTTTTTATCAAATTTCGTATGGTTATCAGTTCAGATATATCAGATAAAATATTCCTTTCACATAATCCACTTTCGTTTAAAGGCGCAGGAAAATGTTATTTCGGAGGTACTTAAATGAGAAAAAGTTATTTTTGTGTTATAAAACGACAATATTGCAAGCCTATTAGGTTGTGATAGCATGAGAAAAAATTTCCACACTGTAGTCCATGTCTCACCAGAGTTTCGAACCCATATCTCCCATTGGTTGGCTTTCGGCTAATTAATAGAATGACAAAAATTCTTTCAATAGATGGCGCTGCTACCTTAATAATTGTAACGGCAACGATGAAAAATCCTTTCAGAATAAGATGTAATCAGATAAAACATTATAAATTTCTAAAAGTACCAAATCGATTAAGCAAATTGCAATTAAAACAGCGTGAAATTACAGTTAATTAACGATTTAAATAATTTTATCGAAAATTTTAATTGTATATAAAGATGTGGAAAGTGGAAAATATTTGAATAATTATGGGGAATAAAGTAATATTAGTAGGAGTGAATAATAATTTTCTCAAAATCATGATTAATCTGGAATATATATTGAATAGGTGTATAAGATCAACGCAAATTAGTTTTAAAAAACTTTTATATAAATATAAGCTCTGATCTGTTCGATGTAGGTGTTTTCGAAGTTCAGCAAATCTGGGTTTACCTACCGATGGCGAATTTTTGAAATTCGACAAATTCTATAACAAATCAAATTTTAAAAAAAAACTTTCCGTTTAGCCGTCGCCAACATTCGGAAAGGTTCGTAAGTTCTATTCCAATTCATTCACTTATGACTACGATATTCGAATATTTACCTTATATAAAAAACACTTAGAAATTATTATTTGAGTCGTGTTAAGAAAATATTATCCGGTCAAATTAGCTCCAAAAATAGGGGTAAGGCTACATTAATTCACACCTAGCTGAAAATTGGCATGGATATTGGGGACCCTATTACACACAATTCGTCAATTATCCACATCAATCCAACGTGTGGAAAAAAATTTATTCAAGGTCAAATGTTGCAAAAATCGGTGTTTTGAGTTTTCCAGCTAAACGGTAAGTTCTATTATAAAAATAGGTGAGACAAAAATTATTCATCATGCAATTATCTATCAAAATTGTTCATACACTTTTTTTCCTTAGAATCACCATTTCGGAGATATAGCGCTGCAAAATGTTGAAAAAGTTGTGTTATTCATAATATGTATGTCAATTACCATTTTAAATGGTACCTACAGAACGATAATATAAGTTAAAATATCAGTTTTCGTGGCGTATACATACATATTATAGAATTGTAAGAATATAAACTCGAAAAAGAACCCAGTCCCTCATTTTATTCTCGAAATTTCTCGCAAATATACACAACAAGTCTCGGTTCATTTCAATGTTGAAATAAAAATGTACGTCTGAAAATATCTCTGTAAAGCAAGCTGATAATGCGAATCATCGAAGTACTCTGACAAACTATAGTATGCCTTTGTTAAGAGCAGAGATTTAACTCTCCTCTTAAACAAATGAGCTTTCAGTACTTTCAAATTCGATGGTAAATGGTTGAAATTTTTAATGCTCTGACAATAGAGAGAGTGCTCAAATTTAGCTGTTTTATGCATAGGAATAAGTAGCACATCCCTGTTTCTTGTTGAATACTCATGTTTACTATTCAATTTAATAAACCTATCTTCATTTTCTTTAACATATAACAAACATCTATAAATATATAAACACGTTAAGGTAAGTATGTAATTATTAATGAAGATAGGTTTACGAGATGTTCGCTGATGAATATTGAATATTAATCGAAGTATTCGCTTCTGTGTAATAAACACCCTATTTATTTCTGTAGAGCAGCCCCACAGCAGAATATTATAATTTAGATGACTATATACAAGACTGTAATACACATTCATAACACAGTTTCTAGGTACGATGTTCCTGATTCAAATTTCTCGCAAATATACACAACAAGTCTCGGTTCATTTCAATGTTGAAATAAAAATGTACGTCTGAAAATATCTCTGTAAAGCAAGCTGATAATGATGCTGATGTGCTGACATCCTGATGTTGAAACAGCAATAGAACAATTGAATGTCTATTTTGACCGGACTATCAATTCTTCAATGCAGCCTAATAATTTTGGTGGTAGTTTTTGAAAATTCTATACATGAAAGGTTAGATATTTGTACTCACAATACTTTTCATAAACTAACTGTTAAATAAATTCAATGGACGATGAATCTACTCTGTGATAGTTCATATTTAAATGAGAGGTAATAATAAAAACTTGTCTAAAAATCACTGACTGAACAATTCTTTATTCGACTAGTTTAGCCTTTTACAGCATTATCAAGAATGATTCGTGATAATGCTGTAAAAGGCGAAACTAGTCGAATAAAGAATTTTTCAGTCAGTGATTTTTAGGCAAGTTTTTATTATTACCTCTCATTTAACTGTTAAATATTATAAATGCATGAAAAACATTTGTATTTAATTACAGCTAATCTAACAAAAAGATTAACGGGTAGTCTCTTCTCAATAAAATTTCAAAGCTACAGTTTTTCACCCACTACTCAATAGGTTCAATTTTTTTGAGGTTTCTCACTATGTCAATTTGGTCTAGCAGCTAGGTTGTTTCTAAGTTAATGATCATGAAGCTGCTTTTCGTTGTTCTTTGCAAAGTTTCTTGTCTTGTCTGCTAAAATCGTCGCTCCTTGGTTTCTGTGCTGGTCGCTATTTCTCAGATATCATTGGTCATATTGACCTCTCAGTACCTTATTCTAAAGTATTTGGATTATTTCAATATTGCTTAGACAAGCACATCCCTTAAGTTGTATACCAACTTAAGTAGTAACCAATTAGTTGATAAATATGGTCATTTGGTCAATGTGTTTATTGGTAAAATTTACAGGCTCTGATTCATATGCTTCAAGTCTAATACGCCAGCTTTTCGACCATGCATCGACTTTCTTTAACGCTTGGGGGTATTTCATTCGCCTGTTGATAAGTTTTACAAAGTGCCAATAAAACGCTATTAGGGTTTACTCCCTTTATGGTATATCGAAAGTGTTTAAGAGATATATGAATGAATCTAGAACACTATGATACAAAAGTCCTCAAATAATGACGTCTCGAAAGTATATTTTACAACATCGATATGTACTCTTGTAAAAGCGGTATCTCATTTGGACAATGGGAAATGCAGTGGAACTTTCGACAACTAATTTCTATTCCACTTCGTCCGTTTGCATCAAATTCATGGTTAATTTGCGTTTAGGCACGTTATTTTCGCGGCCTTTACTCATGAACTAACCGCAATGTGTAATTTAAAGTGCATTAGAGATTTCACTTATGGGTATAATTTAGAGACGCCGTGACAATTGTTGAGTGAAAAAGTTCCGAAAGATTAGACTGAGGACAGGAACCCAGCATATAATATGCTGATGAATAAGTTGAACAATAATCAAATATCTACATTCCACAAAGAACCTGACCAAGATTCGATACAATTCTTGAAAATCGGTAAATAGCCCGATATGTACATGTCTATCTAGATCATGTATTAAACATTCATAGTTGCAGTTGATGCTGAGTGTTTTGAATTATATTACTCGTTGCTTAAAAGCTTTCAACTGTTGTTTGGTCCCTAAGTAGCGTTTAAAACGTTCGGAACTTAATCAAATTATGAAACATGGTGATGTAATCTTCCAGGCTAATTGGCCGTGGTCAACTGGAACTCCTCCTCTTCCTGACGTTTCGTCTCTAACTGCGAGAGACATCTTCGGTGACGGCGTTCATCTTCAACTATGTCGAAGCACTCGCCGCCACTGAAGATGTCTCTCGCAGTTAGATACGAAACGTCTGGAAGAGTAGGAGTTCCAGTTGACCACGACCAATCAGCCCGGAGGTTTATATCACCATGTTTCACAATGCACCACGGCCGTGAAAGCCTATACAAGCCTACAAATCTTATTCAGACTCGCAGTCACATAAATTCAAGTTTAATGATCTCTTCTCTTGATCTTTTGATCTTTTCGCGAAAACTTTTGGTGTACCCCAGGTTACCGTTTTAGAACCATTGCTTTTCAGGACTATAAACGATATTGATTACCGTATTTAGAAATGCGCAATAAAATTGTCCGATGAATACATTGTTTTATGGGAATGGTAGGGATATAAAATTCTGATAGAATGGAGAAATCTTGCAGTACTAGATGCAAATGGAATCATGCGTTCATCCCCTAACGTAAAACTTCCGTCATAGTGTTAAGTACATGACAGACATTTCAGATCAGTGCAAATGGGGATATAATCTAGTTTGAAAAACCAGAAAGTTGAAACGCAAAAAAATATATTTACATTAGGTTGAATGAAAAGTGGAATATGAACATGTTCATTATATTTCATTCATAATTTCTTGACGAAAAACGTTTCGAAAAAAAGCAAAAACTCGATAAAGATTCTTTTAACAGGTCAATGTGATGATTTGGCCTTCATGGCGTTATTTTGGCGTATCGATTGATTGATTTCTGAAACGGTGGTTTCGAATTTTGCCTCCCAATGTTGACCAGCAGGTCTTAAATGATTTCGCCTCGATCTTCATGTATACTGACAAACCCTATTTTTATCTTTATTTCAAAACTTTAAGCGTGTAGATGGCCGTGTAAACTTGACCTGAATAATGAATAAACATTAGACAAACGCCTCAAAAGGAACATGACGTATATAATTATTATTAGTAGCCAACATCTATTGGTCCTTGAAAAATCTTGATAAACTAATTTACTACTTAACTATTCATGAGAAGGCTATGTACGTAGTGATCGAGTCCAATACATAATGAAATTGCCAAGCGGTAGAGAAAGCCAATATGACCATAATACTTTTTCCAATTTGCAGAATAATAATTGTGTGAATATATATAATTACTTATGTTTTCAGCTTTGTATTGATCACGAAGCACTACAAACTTAAAAATTTGTTCGAATCGTGAAAACATTTTCAATTATGATTGTACGATTTGCATTTAACATACAAAACATCCAAATGTGCCCATGATAATTAATATTATACGTAACGGACCTAACACCGTGGAAACTATGATCGATTGAATATTCTGCTTGTTAGTATCTGAAGTAAAAATAGATTCAATATCCTGTTGAAGAAACTATAAAAAACTATCGTGTAGGTTATTGTTGGTAATTCGTGGTGGTGTTTATTAATAATTTTTTACATGAAAGAATGAATTGAATTATTTTCAATAACGAGGTTTCTAATATAAATATTTAGACTAAGCTTTCTATAACGATTGACTTGAATGTTATATTTTTGAACATTTGACAGGTGAAGAAAACATACTACTTGCCAAAGGATAAAATGACGCCAGAAATGAATTAGTGTGAAATTTTCCGTTGCAATGTCTGAAACAGGCTAGTTAACTCTTTTCCAAATTAGCTCTCGAATTATAAATTTTTGGATTCGAAAAAAAAATATCAATATATTTTTAGGATTAAAAAATTTGGGTAACCATTCGAAAAGTTTACTCTTACTCTTTGAGTGAACTATTGGATGCTGCATTGTTACTTTCGATTTTTTCCCATTTTTCGGAGGTCAATTCGGCAAAATATTTATGAAAATAAAGGTATATACACACTAACGAGTATATGAATAGACATCTACTCTTTTTATGTATTATATATATATATATATATATATATATATATATATATATATATATATATATATGTAGTCCTCGGGTTTAATTTCAAGAATTAGAGAAATAGAAAAACAAGAACAAAAAATTCTCAGAAAGATTTACGGGCCAATCAATAGAAACGGTATTTGGATGAAAAGACCTCAAAATGAACTGTATCAAAAGACAAATACGATAACGGAAGAAATCAGAAAACGACGAGCAAAGTTCTATGCACATGTCTACAGAATGAAACAGTCCAGAATACCGAAGAAACTACTCAATATAATTATGAATAGTAAATGCGGAACAGAGTGGCTAAAAGAGGTCCAAAAGGATCTACAACAGATCAATATAAAAAATCTCGAAGATCGCACTGAATGTCGTTATAAAATCGCACATGCAAAGTTTGAGCAAAAATTAATTCGTCAACCTGGAGTAAAGTGGACAGATGAACGGAAGAAAGAGCATTCAGAGAGGATGAAGCCTTTTTGGGAGGCAAAAAAGATGAAGCAAAATTCCTAATGATTGCGAATTCAAGTTCAGTCGCTCTCCTCATGGGGAATAATCGAAATAAAAAATAATAATAATAATATATATATATATATATATATATATATATATATATATATATATATATATATATATATATATATATAATCGGATTGATATACCTATATGAAGCCGTGCAGAATCGACAATCGAAAAATAATAGAAATTCTCACGAAATTAGGCGTGCATTTGCTCTTCTGTTGCCAGTATCCCACGATGAAACCGCCATCTATCGCAGAATAAAGTCACGTTTCCACATATCAATTTCGTTGTGGTGTGTTGTTTTTAGTACTGTGTTTCTAACTCTGAAACATTCATTTTCCTGGAGATCGAACCAAAACCCCGAAATTGTTATTTAACTATTTACTTTTTTAAATGTTAAAAATAAATATGATTGATTCAATTGAGTAATCTCTAGATTTTATTTAAAAGACCTAATTTCTAGATTTATCTTCAATTATTTCAATTACTATCTGAAGTTGAAAAAACGTTAATAAACTGTTCACGAAAAAAATTTGGTGTAACATTTTTCTACAAATTTTGCCATTCAAGTACCATCAACAGGTATCAGTTCCGTTAAAGTCATATTTTCGATTAAATTTATCTCCCTAAAGATCCAATCGAAAACTCTAAAATGCCCAAAAACTGTTCTAAGAAATATTCTGAAAAAATAAAGAGGAACTAGATGGTACTAAGCGGATCCGCCAAAAATAGATATGATTGGTTGGGGGCATATCGTTTTACAGCTTCTTTTTTATTAAATAAATATATAGCAGGAGTTGAAAAATCCCTAAGAATCACTTGCTGCTTAAAAAGTCCCATCTCGCTTCTTTATCCCCTAGTTCTGGGAGAAATTGGGAACCCTGCTTTGATTGACAACTAACAGATGATGGTCTCGAAATGTAGGATGAATCATAGTCGCCGCCAACGGTTCAACCAACCGTGTGAAAGTGACAGTAAGAAGGCAGGAGGTTAACGCTTACTTTTTTCCAATTATTATACGCGTACGCAAGTTTGGACAGAGGTCAGTGCTCCCGACTTGTCGTCGACCCAGTACTTATAAGGAGTATAATGAGACCGTAAGAGAACTGGAGGTGATATCGTGGAACGCACCGTTTCATTAAACTGCTCCGTAACCAGTTGTCAATCTTATGGAAACGACAACTTAATTGGGGCCCATATTGTGCGGGATGTTATAATTGCGACGAGGTAGTTTCCGTTCATCGCGCCCACGCTGCGAAATTATTCTGTCTTTCTTGAGGAATTGATATTGATATCACAGGAAAAATTTGTTTAATTTCCTAATCAAAATGAATACATTTACATAATATAGTCGATGGTAACGGCCAATGTTAATGATTGTGATCTATTTCACGCGTCTTAGAAGTTCATTTGTCGATTGTGGTGTCGAAGCTGCTTGCTATTTATTAACGATTGGTTTTCGAATAGACTTGTTGCGAAAAAGAGAAGAAGCCCATATACGTGAAACTATTACACAAAGCAGTAACTGATAATAAAGCGTATTTGTTCGTAACGACATAATTTCTATATAATCTATCGTCGTACCTATTATATTTTGATGAACCTGTTATAACGGATGTTTTTTTTAGAGGTATAGAACTTTTAAGTTGGCATTACTGTTGAAGATGCCGATCGATTTAACAGCTGAGAAGTGATTTATTCTGAGTTTGGTTTGGCAATTCATCATGATTAGACTCACGCCTGAACAACGCTTACAAATAGTGCAATTTTATTTCGAAAATAATGGTTCTGTGCGGAATACGTATCACGCACTACGTCCATTTTATCGTCGACAAAATCGTCCATCAGAGCAATTAATTCGATTAACCATGGAACGTTTTCGCACCACTTTTACTCTTATTGATAAATCGCATCCCCAGAGACGCCGTACAGAAGAAGCTATTGCTACTGTAGAGCGTAGCATTGAGGAAGACCCGAATGAGTCCATCCGCCATCGAGTACAGGAATTGGATCTATGTCCATCCACTTTATGGAAGATTTTGCGGAAGGATCTTGGTTTGCGTGCTTACAAAATCCAACTCGTGCAAGAATTGAAGCCAAACGATCATCAAGCTAGGCGTAGATTCGTCGAATGGACCCAAAACGAGATTGCCGTTGTTCCCGATTTTTATAAGCGAATTTTGTTTAGCGGTGAAGCGCACTTCTGGTTGAATGGCCACGTCAACAAACAAAACTGCTGCATTTGGAGTGAAGGTAATTTTCAAGTGTATGTCAAAACACCGTTACATCCAGAAAAACTGACTGTTTGGTGCGTTTTATGGGCTGGTGGTATCATTGGTCCGTACTTCTTCAAAAACGATGATGGCCAAAACGTTACAGTCAATGGTGATCGATATAGAGCCATGAATAATAACTTTTTCATTCCTGAATTGAGCAACCATGATGTCCAGGAGCTGTGGTTTCAACAATACGGCGCAACATGTCACACAGCTCGTGCCACATTCGATTTATTGAAAGACACGTTTGGGACCGCCTAATTTCACGTTTTGGACATGTGAATTGGCCTCCAAGATCTTGTAATTTAACACCGCTAGACTACTTTCTGTGGGACTATGTAAAGTCATTGGTCTATGCGGATAAACCACAAACGCTTGACCGTTTGGAAAACAATATTTACCGTGTTATTGCCGATATACAGCCACAAATGATGGAAAAAGTCATCGAAAATTGGACGTCCAGATTGGACTACATCCGAGCCAGTCGTGACGGTCATATACCAGAACTCATAATTAAAATGCAATGCCACAAGATTATCTTTCGAATAAAAAAATTCTTGTCAATCGAATGATCCATCGTTGTTTTATTGGAATTTAAAGTTCTATACCTCTAAAAAAAAACACCCTTTAGTTAGGTATCTGTTGATGATTTTGTATCTCAATATTTTGTCATAATAAGGGTTTTCGCGTAGGAAAAATCCGCTAGATGGCAATACGTAGGCGTGACTGCTGCATGATTGGTTATTTTTGACATGACACTGACAGATATCTCAAAATTCACCAATCACGTAGCAGTTAGACCTCATATCTACGACTTAAGATCTAGCGAATTTCTCATACGCGAACCCCTCATTGAACGATGTAACGGCGACGATTTTACGATCCCCGTTAGATGGCAGCAGTAATAGTACACCGGCACTTGATATTTATCATTCGAAACGCTACTTGCTATTTATTTGGAACTTAATTGCGTTGTCGCCTATAGTAGTCATTTCAATCTATTGAAGCGTTTCAGAAGCTACTCATTGTCAAGAGACCAGCGTTTCAGTATTACTTTAACTGTAGTTAATAATTAACATCGTATAAACAACAGTCTTTATTTATGTATTGCATTTATTTCGAAATCACCGACACACAGTTGTAAAGTTTTATTATTCAACTATTTATATAGACTGTTGCATAGTGGTCAAAATTTGCCCATAATTCATTTAATTATATAATTCAGTGTCGTCCCTACTTAATGCTTTTTGGCAAGTTGTAATTCAAAAATTATAAATAATAATACAAATGAAAACAATATTAAAGGTTCATTCCTTTCATTTTTTCGTTGACGTTCTAAAAGAAAAAAGAATATATAATCTATAAAGGCTATAGACAAAAATTCACCTATATTTCTACCATAAAGTGAATATGATATGTATGTGGTGTTATTCAGATGTAATGTAATGTCTATTCTGAATGATTTAATGTTCTAATGCATTGTATAAAACAGTAATACTATTTATGTACTTCTCCATATTTATCACATCTTCCAACTGTTTCAAATTTCACTTTTATTGCTTGACATATAGGTTAGAGTTTGGGTATTATCAATACTGATGAGGTTACCAATTCCAAAAAAAATTTTTAGTCTTATTTTTTTAAATGAGAGGTAATAATAAAAACTTGTCTAAAAATCACTGACTGAACAATTCTTTATTCGACTAGTTTCGCCTTTTACACCATTATCAAGAATAAACGGCGAAACTATTCGAACAAAGAATTGTTCAGTCAGTGATTTTTAGACAAGTTTTTATTATTACCTCTCATTTAAATAAGAACTATCACAGAGTTGATTCATCGTCCATTGAATTTACTTATATTTTTAATTGTTGTTTTATGAAAATCCAATTTTCATAAAACGACCTAAGATATTTTCATAGTAGCGACAAATTCAAAGTATATTTATGGATAAAGCAAATTAATTAAAGAAAATAATCGGTTATAATTTCCTAGGAAATATGTTTTCTTCATATCTATCAATGATATTAATTATTGAATTATTTTGATTTTTATCGTACAATTGAAAACACTGCTACATCACAATACACAGGGCATTTTTATTGTGCTCTAAACCCGTTATCAAAAAAAGTTCAATAAAACTCGGTAAAATATTTTTTTCGGAATTTCATATCCAGAATATTTAATTTTATAAAATATATCGACTCTATTCAATTGTCCAGTATTTGATGAACTAAACTAGAGGGTGAAAGGTAATATTTTCCACTTATAAATATGGAGAAATTAAAATGATCATCTTGACTCATTACCAATTAATCATTTGGTAATGAGTTGAACTATGAAAACTATTTGTAAAAAAGACAAAAAATCTACATAATAAAAAAGTCTGCCGTTTTCACTGAATCATTCGGTTTTCCTAATTTTATTATAATTACTTCCTTTTATGTAAATTATATTGGCGCCTTCGATTGACTGCTAAGTAGAACGCGTCACTTTATGCGACGACTTCGATATTTGAATCCAACTCGTGAAATATGACATACGAAGACAGATTTAAGGTGAACCGGTATTTATGTAAAACGTATGCAATTTATTGAAAAACTACGATATTGATATTATATATGGTCGATGTTTCAATATATGATACTTGAGTTTATTCCGGAGGTTTCCAAACTTTTTCGCTGTGTAGACCGCTTTTAGACCATTTTAATGTTTAGATTACTGAGGGATGAAACGATACGAGTAAATACAAGTACACACCCGTTTTTTAGAGATTGTAGGTTGACGTTCCTGAAATTATATTAATTGATTGATATACTAATAATATAGATAATCAATGCGTTATCAATCTTCATACAATTGTATTATCTGTCTTATCATGAGTTTTTTTAGACTTCGGTTTTCACTATTGAGAAGAATGCTGAACCAGTATATTCATCTGATCATTTTCGGAAAGTCTTAGGGAACCAAATTTACTTTATGTTTATCTTGTTTATGACACTTTAATACTGTAATGTAAATAAATGAAAATCATTGTTTCATAGTTGTGACAATGTATCGATATCTGTTTTATATAAGAAGAACGATTTCGAAGTAAAGCACTCCATAGGCAAAATCTTTCATATATATATATATATATATATATATATATATATATATATATATATATATATATATATATATTGGTACTTTTATTTATATGTACATTTAGAGACAGCTGTGCAATAAGAAACCACAAACCTTTATATATAGATAGTTTGATTGATTTTATTCGATCAAATACATATTTCATTCAATATTCAAAATAGTCAAATTCAATACAACAATACTATTCAATAACATGGATCAATTCTTCGATGTTTTTCTCTTCTAGGAATTCACTTATACTATAATATGCTTTGCTTAGTAAAAATTTTTTCAGTATGGATTTTCGTGAACGTCTCGATATACTTTTAAATTTTCTAGTACTCAAATTCTTATTCAAATTTTCAATATGCTGTATGTCACTTTTCTCTGGAAGTAGGTGTAATTCAGCTTCCCCTCTGAAAGATAGTGTTTTCCTCTGGTGTAATGATCACGTTCCAATTGTGTGTTGCTTAATTCTCGAAAATTTGTCATTACAAAGACCTCCTACTCATATATGTACAGTCCATATAAGGTTAAGGCACCTTTACTTTTAAACATTGGCCTGCACGATTCTCTCTGGATCATTCCAGAATAACTCTTATTCATTTTTCTCTCAATTTAAAAATTTTATCAGCTCAGGAGACACAGAGCGGTCAGAGCATCATTCAATCCCACAGTGCTGCTAACTAATCTAGTAGCATAACACTGCCTTGCAATACTAGTTGCGATTTTCCCAATATGTTTTTTCCAGTTCAGCTTCTGGTCAACATGAATTCCTAAAACTACAAAGTTCGCTTTATACGAGTACAAATTTAATAAAACATAATCGCAGGTTGTTTTTCCTCATGAAAAAGCAATCTTTATGCTTATTTCCATTACTACGAGATGTGAATTAGCCGTCAATTAAGAAAAGAAAATTTGAAAATTTTGAACCGCGATGGAGCTAAATGTACCACTCCGGGAAGCCATGTTTATTCGACTCATGAGTTTTTTAAGCATTTAAAATTATAGCTTGAGAAACTTCTGAATAGGGATAAATGTTGAAATATTGGTTTTCTATTTGTATTTTGTGACCTCTGCAAAAATATTATTACAGAAAAAAATATTGAAACATATATTGTTGCCTTTCAACTCAAATATTTATTTGGTGTTGAGAAAATTATACAGTATAATTTTGTAATTGGTGATTTTCAATTCAATATCTGACTAGCACAAAGCATATTCCATTTTAATTTATCTATTTCGACCATATTGATTTGTATCAGTTTGATATTCCTCTTTTTATATAATTATAATGATATTTTTATAATTGATTATACTTTAATTGATTAATACTTCTGCAAAAATATTGTTATTACAGAAAAAAATATTGACACATATATTGTTGCCTTTCAACTCAAATATTTATTTGGTGTTGATTTGTATCAGTTTGGTATTCCTCTTTTTATATAATGATAATGATATTTTTATAATTGATTATTTCACCCGACTATCATATTCATTATTATATTATTACAAATTAAGTTGACGCCATGACTCGTCTTCAGAAGGTCAGAATTATTGGAAATATAATACTTCTGCAAAATATTGTTATTACAGAGAAGGATATTGACATATATATTGTTGGCTTTCAACTCACATTTTTATTTGGTGTTGAAAAAATTATACAGTATAATTTTGTAATTGGGGATTTTTAATATGAATTTTTATTGTGTTCCTGGATCTTTAAGAATGCAACATGGTGGCTTTGTAGTCAATACTTGTTGGCATGGTAAATTCTAAACATTAGGAGTTGGGTGTGTTCTGCCTACAACACCAAACTTATCGAACATTCTAGTAAAATATGAATCGCATTTTCTGTACAGTAATTGAGTGTCGTTGATTATGTTTAGTAGTTTGCCCCTTGTATGGTTACAATTTTCAGTATGCACACATAATGACTGTTGAAATGGTCAATATCAACTCTCAAAATATATTCCCCTGTTATGTCAAATATTCGGATCCTAAAACTTTTTTTTTGCATCAAAATTTGTATAAATGTGTGAAAATTTGTCTGATTCAGTCTCCGGGACTGTAGATAGTTAATACACTATTAGTTAATACCTTTGTAGATAGGACCGGTTAAATAGATATAAACAAGAATATTATTTTAAACTGTCTGGCTTATTACATATTGAATATTTATGAAGTATTCACCGACGTCCGGGGATATCGATTTTAATGTAATAAAATATCAATATTCTGAATATCCATACAGTGTTATTTTCAACAAAATATCTGTTTGTTTTTTTTTTCGTTCAGTAAAATTTTGCAAAATAGATTCATATAAATAAGATATTAAAATATTGAAATTATTAAATTTGCGGGATATTACTTAATATTCAGTCAAATGTTGATAGGACATAGATAATAATAATCCCATTAGTTTATTATGAATATTTAGCATTTCAATTGAACAAAATTTCTTCAATTTTTTGCTTTGTTCCTTCTTTTCTATAGATTGTGATAAAAATATGGTGTCAATAAATTCTAAGATTATTTTTCTTAACTCGTGACGTCCTATCATAAAACATACCTCGAAATAATATCGAAGTATTGAATTTTATTGCCGATAATATAAAAATTTCGATATTTCATCAATATCACTAATCCTTAAGTGTCACATTCCAGTAGATATCTGGAAACAATCATTAGTAATGAAAAATTAAAAGGGAAACTAAAGAATCAGTAGAAAGCAAACTGTTTAAATGTCATTTTGTTTTAAACTTCCATAAATATTGCATAAGTTCTAAATAAGTTTAACTGTAAAGTTCTATACAATTGTTAATTTAATTAATAGTATCCCGAATTAATTCTTCAGTTACAAACCGAAAACTCTCAATGAAAAATGTAAGCATTTTCTTCTGAAAGAAAATAATTGAGTTTGTTTTTTAGGTAGTTTTTCTTTTTTTTTTGCGTGGTTTTTAATTTTTTTATGTTGAGCATGTGGTCAATATGTATCCTACACTGAACCACAATACCTCACTTATTTATTTCGATTCATTTTATTATTTTCTTTATTATGCAGAAAATTGTTGAGAAATAGTTTTTTTGTTGTTTTATTTCGGTTGGATTAATCATCTCTTGCTGTATCCCACCTCTTAGTACTCATTAGTTTGTGAAGTTATACAGATGCAATTAAAATAAAGTTTGTTAGCAACACCGTGTATGTATGAATTTCGTAATGTAGTATTAATAAAGTTCTATTATTATAATAAATGTTCATAATTTTGGCAGTTTAAATTTCCTACATCGGAATATACACGGATGAACGCTTCCTAACGGATATTAAATATAAGTATTATCACGTCCTTTGTTACTTCTGGCAACATTATCAGTTTGATCTGGAGTAATTAGCAGCAGCATTATTTTACGGCCGACCGATACTAGGTTAGGTTGAGTGAGTCGACCGACAAAGTAGGTATTAGATTACTCCCACTAAAGCCTGTATAAGAAGGGTGCGCTACGACGAGAATCAAGGTTTCCGATAGATAAATCCAATCTCAAGACTATTTGCCGATTTATATTTATATCCGTCGGTATAAGTTATGGTTTGCTATTGTCCTTGAGGTTTCGGACGCATATATCACGACGCGTGATGGAACTAGGTTAGGGCAAGGCATTTAGAAAGTGTGTTGGAATTTTGAATGCAGGACCATGTCTCCTTCATCTGGGTGCGTTGTGTAGAAATCTGACCGTGAAATTATTTTATGTAGTATAATGAATAGAAGGAACTGGATGCTTGTCACGTCGTCCTGTATAAGAAGTGCGATATTTATTCATTTTAATTCGAAATAACTGATATTTGTGATTCTACGCCAAAAAGTCCCTATAAGTCGTATATTTCGTGTACAGAAGTTGCGGTTACATAACAATGGTGTTATTGCAATGTCAATACTTTCGGTGCATTTAAGTTTCATTCGCAAAACACAAGTAGTAACGAAGTAATAATAAAAATGATATATAACAATTGAAAATTGAAATAATAAAACAATTAAGCTAAAAATTTCGAATCGAATTACCTTTAAAAAAATCAAGAATGTGTACCATAAACTCTCCATTTCTACAGAAAAGTATCCAGTATTGAAATGATAACTCTTTTTTAGCAATTAGTTAACAGCACGCAAAATTGTACGATGAATTTTCAAAAAATGCTAGTGAATATTTATGAACTTGTGAGTTCTATTTTTATATTCTCATGATAGCATAATTATCCAACGAGAGGAATAGGGAACATGGAGGTGAAAGTTCCTGATAAAACGAAAAATATTAGCCATAGATCTTTTGAGTACCTAGCCACAAAATTTTATAATAACTTCCCGGTATAAATTAGGAAGATCAGGAATAAAACACGTTTTGGCAAATGTTGCCGTTGTTATATTCATGATAACTTAGATCGTTTCCAATTTTTCCTTTCATTCATAGCTGCTTGTTTTTCTTTGAGTTGTTGCCTTTGCATTTTGTCATATAACACTCATATTTTTTTAAATTCATCATGTTTTGTTTTCTCTGATTATTTTTTAATTTGCGTACTTAATGTTTTTTATATGTAATAATACTAGTATGTAGAAATAATTAAATAAGCTTTTATAAAGTAAAAAAAAATGTATACACACCTCTATTGAGTTAGCTGGGTGTACAAATATTATTAATTTTACTTTATGAATCACTTTCTTTTTCACTGAAATAGCTGATAAATGTAACATTTACTGTAATGTTTATAAAATTTGGGAAATCTATGTGAAAAAAAACTTTGAGTGCGAATTCCATCCGTTTCAAAAGGTCAAATTGATTTGAAACTTATCTCATTATCCTCACCAAGATATTCAGGAGAACACGCTCTTATTTGTTTGCATGTTGGTATGCACCTATCTCATGTAACGTATTCCTTAAACGTGAATTTCGCCCCTTTCAAAACTTCGAATAGAATTATAACTTTAAACGCTTATCCTTGAAAATTGGAAATTTGTCCTATTATTATTCTTACAAGCATCTTCAGGATTAGTAATTTATTGATTTTTGAAACCATCGACAGTTGATAAGGGAGATAATTTCAGGATCTTCCGTGGGTAATATGGTTATACGATCAGAAACACGTAAATAAGACTTATAGTCATGAATAATGCATGAGTTAAGTCAAGCATAAGTAGAAGTAATCGAAGAATCAACTAAGGAGGATTACGGTATATTAAAATTTGAAAAACTAAAGTACCTCCTTCAACAACTTGTTGATTGTATAAAACTGACAAGGGCCATTTAATTCTGACGTCGATTCTTCTCATCGCCGCCTCTCTGTGAGAGGAGAGGGTAAGTTACCTGCCTATAACCTTACTTGAATGTCACAGCCTTTTCTCGGGCTTCTCCTGACCCAAATCCTGGTTTTTCGTAACCCGATACGACAATCTTTTATCAAAGTGTGTTTTTCTTAATATAATAATCGATATTCTAGAGCGAATCGATATTCTAGAGAGATCGATTTGCGATCATAATCTTAGCTATTATTATTCCTGAATAAAGGTTTTTTTTATTATTATATGAATGATACAAATTTATTATACAAATGAATCGCTTCGATGTTAACATGTTAATGAACGCTTTCTTTATGTGTAGTGGCCTTCTGGGTTATAGTTTGCCCAAATGTTTCTATCTTCAGGTGTCTTATGTGAGTCCCTATTACGAGCATAGTTTTATTTATTTTTTTAATTATTTATTTACAAATACACTACTCAACAGCGTGAGCCAATTACTGAGTGGGAAAGATACAATATAGTTTACAAACTAGAAATAATACCAATAATGTACAAACAATACATATGTACGATAACTCTGTAGGCAAGCTCACGATCTACAGAAAAAACTAATATCTAAAAAACAGTCAGGCGAGCGTCTGAAATCACCAGGCACGCATGCAAATATGTCGATGACCTCATGAAAAGGCTCAAGGTCAGCACAAATTTTATGAAGTGGTGAAAAAGCCAAAGATGGATCAAAAAAATTCATATTTAATGATTGATGAGGCCGATACCTGATGTAAATCGATAAACATAATAAAACAATTGTTAAACTGATTTACACATATATGTATATAAATTCATATTTCTACAAGTTAATCTCGGAACACGGAAATTTATGAGAGAAAAAAAAAGAGAAAAATCAACAGAAAACTTTATCAGCTTGTGGAGGCACATTATTCCCAAATATTTCCTACGTGTTTCAAGTGATGAAACATTAAATCTTGTAGTCAAGTAACTCATGATTTTCGTTCTGTATACAACCGTCGGATCAAAACCATAAATATTTCAAAAATCGTCTTTGTACGGATTCAAGATTCCATATATTACACACGTATCCTGGATTCCATAGTTGATACAGATTGAGGGAGCCATTCACAAAACCTAATGTTCTGTGAGAACTTGAAACAATATCATTAATGTAGCAAGAGTTAATTTTGTGTCCAAAGTTACTGCTAAATCTCTTAATTCGGTACAGCTATTGAATTTATAACTATTCACATTGTAATTGAAATCAACTATAGTTACTTTACGAGAAAAATCAATTATGTTGCACTTAGAAATATTCAGTGTCAGTAGATTTCTTTCACACCACCGATTCAAATTTGAGATATTGTCTTGAAGAATGTAGCAATCACTTACTGTTGAAATTTCGCGGAATATCTTTCAATCGTCGGCATATAGGAGAAAATTACAGTTCAAGTTGCAGGAAATGTTGTTCACAAAAATATTGAAAAGAAGCGGAACTAACACAGAACCCTGTGGAACCTCCAACTCCGCAATAAATGTCTGTGATTTGAAACCGTTGTACTGAAAAAATAATTGTCTTGGTGTTAGGTAGTTTAAAAAAAATAACATATTCATCTGATAGTCCAAAGCGGCTGAGTTTCTGGAGAATTCCATGATCTAAGATCCATACTAAGGTACGTCTGTAATGTTTTAGTGATATTGCGATTCATCTGTTAGGTGCACCCCCATAATTCGTACTTCGCAGTCACCATTGATAGTTGCGATACGAATTCCATTCTACCTACCTACAGCTGAAAATGTTGTTGTTCTCCATTGCACACGATGTGTGAATAGTGTAATAATTTGCGGCACAGCCAATATATACTAGATATCCATTCTCATTGCGGTCTATAGAACAATGTGAATCATATCGCTTGGTACGAATAGTAGATGGATGAAATCGTGCCGTAAATGTCCTGACAGATTCATGTGAATATTCTATTGAACAGCAGTTTCGTTCTTCAATAATTTCGCAAGTTCGACTGCATTGATGTACACTTTAACTTTAACCTTAAACAAACCTTCAGTTGTCTTCTACGAGTATATATTACGTCAGATCCGTATGCTAACTTGCGAGCATCTGTACGATAATATAAATTTATAGAACCGCAGAGGCTGATGATTCATACCCATTCAATCAAACGACAACAATAATAACTTGCTAACCTGCAAACTGGTTGCAAGGTCGCTCGGCTTACACTGAGCGTTTTTACCGTTACACACTGTCAATGTCTACAATTGGTTGCACCCGGTTTTTTCGATCGAGATGAATTTCTACCGTGATTTGCCAACGGAATCTTAAAATTGCACTCTTCTGGTTTTAATATTACATTATCGTTATCGCGGATCCCAGCAGCTGAAGGTGACGGTCTGAAAGGTCGGTGACCAAGAGATGGCGTTGTTACGTATCAATAAAGAAAAGTGATACAAGTAGAATTGTAAGGGTTTTCAGTGGCTTAGAAGTTGAAGTTCTATATTTCAATCTTAATTAAGTTGGAAATTGAAATAAAACGCACTTCGCTGAGGGTACAAAGTATGGAAATGTATTTAATATAAATTAAGTGGATGTGGTTCGAGTTATGAACTCATTATCAAGACTATTTACAGGAGAGTATTACAATCTAGTTCTATTGAAGTAATAACAAACGAGATACCTGAAAATCAAACAATGACTAAATCACTTCTTTGGCGGTATTTATTTCAATGTGTTATGAATGATACAGAATAAATAATATTCAATACTGATAATTTCAAAACATAATTTTCATTATCGAAGATGAGTGTTGCCAATATTTTTTGCGTTTGGACAGGTACTGATAATAAATTCGATATTCTACTCAATTCCATAAATAGTTTCTACTTCTACAACTTTATTCAATTTACAAAACAAATAGAAAACGAAAACCACACCTTAAATTTTTCTATGTTCAGAACCAACCTTCACATATTTCTTAAACTTAGTACACAGTGACGGTAACAAACACAAATATATAAAATTCTGTGCTTTTCATTCTTTTTCACATAGATTGTTTGCTGTCTCATTGTCTGAAGAAAATTTTTAATCGAAGTAAATGCATTAAAATTATCGCCTATATATTAATTATATAAATATATATAAATATATAATTATAAATTATATTATTTAATTATTAAATAATTAAAATTATTAGGGTCACTATGCAAATTTTATAATTATCTCATTTGGAGAAAAGACAATAGAATTCTTAGTATTATATAAAGAATGAAATGCATAAATAGTAAATTATATACGTCAAAATAATTAGAAGTAGTGATAGATTATTGAAAAATAAATATATTATTTTTTATTGTTGAACATATATTTACATGTTTATTGTTGAATGTACATGTACAATTGAAATTAACTTATAATCATTTTTGGTCAGTAATACAGAAAAAAGGAAACAGTGGTGGAACTATTTTATTTTTCCTCTGTGTCTGAACACTGACTGATACTTCGGGAATCCTACGAGGTACGTACTTACCTCTATGCGCCTCTTCTTCTTTTGCAATGATGTGAATGAAACTTCAAAGAAATTGTCAACTTCGTTTAGTATCATTTAAAAACAGTGTTACTTTTCCTAGAAAATGAATATCTGAAGTTCCTCCTCAGTCCAGAGTTTATTTGTTGAACGAACAAGTGTCGTTTCTTCTTCCCTCGTGTCGTTTCAATTTCTCTTCTTCGTTGTCAGATTATTCTATTCCACTTCTAATATTGTATCAAATGCAATTATTTCCTAGAATAAAATAATCTTAAGTTGCTACATTCAACTTATTGAAATCAACAAAAGTGACCGAATTGATTGTCATGTAACACTTTTGACAAACAGGTTTCAGCAAGCTGTCAAGCAATGTGCAAGAAAGGAGCCGTCCATTAATCATGCGAGGCTCGAAAAGGGGAGGGGGTCCATAAAAAAATCACGAAATTCGAAAAAGGGGGAGGGAGGGTACAGTAATATATCACGCGTATTTATTTTTTCGGCAAACGCGTGATACTTAACCAAAAAGCGGCGTTAGGTGTATTTATTTTTTCGAATGAACGAACGGTAGATCGAGAGAGATTCTCTGCGTAGTGAGCGAAAATGAAGACGCTGAGTGGCTTGATGAAACCAATGTTGATCTTCAACAAAGCACTGTGCCTACAACTAACTTGCAAGATGCTTATCCAGTGATTGGTGTTAAAGAAAGTCTTGCTAATCCGTGGTCTGAGAACATTGTAAATTAAATTATGTTCATGTATTATTAAAAAAAGTTTTTCGCATTTCTTTCATTATTCTTACCACAGTCCAAATTAACTCGCAACGTTTCTGTCTACCTCTTAAGGTTATTATTGTAGTTTTTTTATTTTCCATAATTATTGATATTTTGAAATAATTAGGATTCTTTGTAGGTACAAAATACACGTGATGTAGAGCAGGGGGTAGTCTTAAACCTCACCAATGGGGAGGGGGGACATAAAAAGGATAAAAAACATCACATGATTAATGGACGGCCCCAAAGGTCTACGGCTTTATTGCTGATCAGCGAAGATACAAGAGAAGATATTCCACCGATTATGTGGGCAAATTCCATATGGATTCTGAATTGTATTGTTTTTTCAATATTTCAAACACATTCTAATATATTTCTTTGAAATGTTAATATAATATATTATTGGGGAAATTTTTGACATCTAATTTTAGGACGCTGATTGTTTAATTAATTTCCTCATTAAAACAATTTTAAATTCAATATTCCATTGATTCTAATAACAACAGAAACATTTAAGAGGGGGAAAATGTTCGGCTTTTCATCACAGCGTTTTTGCTACTTGAAAACTTCAATCCGTTTCGATGAAAACCCACAATTTCGAAGCACGTGCCCTCAACTGCTTCTCTAAATGGCTTTTATACGCTGCTCCATCCTTTTATATATTATTTATTGATACTTACTCGCAATAAACATTTTTTCTGGTTATGTTTGAGTAAAATAATTTTGTGGTTTAATAATGTATAGATGCAACAGTTGAATATAGACAAAGTATAATTTCCACCCAAACTCCTTCAAACATTACAACTTCTTTATGAATTTCAATAACATTGTAGCTTGTTCAAAAGATGCAAACTGATATTATGAAAACATAAGTGGAATGAACATTTTTTCCCTTTTAACATCGAGCAATATACAGAGCGGTAACTTATTTAACGCCCTCTACCTAAATAATATGTAGTGGCTCATTTCAAGGAATTTTAATATATTGATTTTTCCAATTTTTTATCTTCATGAATATTTTTTTCGTTCAGTTTGGACTGTATCCTTACCTTGAAAACGCTACAGTATCACCTAAACGCGCTTTGAAGTTACAATGTTTAATATGGCAACAAAACATACTTTTGTTTTTTATTATTTCAACTATGAAAATGAATTTACGTCAAATAGATGTGTATATTTAAACTTTGGTCGGCCGATTTGATCAAGTTGCTGTTCGATGAAGTTTCAAATTAATTATGAATATTATGTGTATTTTTTTATATTTACAGTTCAGGAATAATTCAAAGATCCTTCGTTTTGTTCGCGTTCTTCCTTTTGTTGATAATATAACCTTATCACAAATATATCAAACTTTCAGCAGTTTCTCTTTAGTTATTTCCATATTATGTCCTTGGATGTATTTATTGCAAATTTTTTGTAAGGATGAAAAGATACCTAAAATATACAAAAGCTGGAGTAAATCAATAAAAGAAAGTTGCAAATATGGAATTGATCGAAGTCACCGTCTTAAATTAATGACTATGACATTTATTCAATCAATTGATTTTTCAAAAGGAATTCCTAGTATTCCCCTTGATCTCTATAACTGAATAAATAGTGACCAAAAGTTGCTCAGCACCCACTAACTACATAACATTCTTTTCAGGATGAGATCCAACAAGGTGTAACACACTTCATGTATCATAAAGTGTGTTACAAATGGACTCTATTTGTGGTAAAGAAGTCATGCTTCAGAATAATTGATGGTGTGCTATATCTTGTTATTAAAATTTTCATGCAATTTACATTATTATTCAATTCGATGTAATTAAATGTAATAAAGGAGATTTTCAAAATACAATAAGAAAAACTTAATATTGATGCGGCCAATACTTCAGTAATTGTCTATCCATAGTAAAATAATTTTCTATTTTTTCTCATATACTAAATCAAAAACGCATGACACGCCTTTCTAAATACTATTAGTAATTTACAAATAACACATACCTATATATAGATTATAGTGCTAAGAATAAAAGAAAATAAATAAGAAGGAAAAGGACAAAATCTTTCTGCTTTCAAGATTCAATTGTATTTATACTTCATTATTATTATACGATTTCACTTCATTACTACTTACTTTATTTCAGTTTTATATGTACCTTGCTTAAACTTTAAAATTATTCTCACATCTTTTCACTTAAGGAACGAAATAGAAAGGTAATATATTGATTTATTTATCGAAATTAAGCATTATCTCTTCATACACCTTTAAATTTTGGAAATTTCAAGTTCCATGACAATCTGATCGAATTCGTACACGCATAATTTTCAGCTGTAGTTATAGATTTATCGAAAATCTTAATTCTTTCATCAATAAATGAAGAAGGTGATATCGAAACTTTTATTACCTATAACAACCGAACGAAATCGATGTAATTCACAGATAACAAGACAAACATCAGTTGAAATATGTAGGCAACATCGTTCCTCGTTCCCTTCATTTCAATAGTCTCGAAACACCGCACTTCAGAGCGGTCGTTTGTGCATTCCTTGCTCGTTAGAAAAAATAGATCGGGTTTTATTCCAATTTGCATTTCGCAAGTTCCGCCATATCGCTTCATCAAGAAAACTGCAACGAATTGTTGGAAGCTATGGCCTTAAGCTATGGAATATTTTTCATCTTTCCGACGAGTATTTGTTATTACACTAGGTGCAAAGGATTTTGTTCAAGTTCAAGTGATTATTAATAATATTTTGTGTAACTTGAAGTTAACTATTTTTTTAAATTCAGTCGACCTACAGTTTAACCCCGGTTCCGAACGGCCATTGGGCTTGTAATCAATGTACATTACCCAGCATATATCATTATAATAATAGACAAACACAAACAGCCTTCAGCGGGCTTCGAACTCGAGTTCTACCGCACAGTAGTCGGGTGAAATATACAATATGAAAATATGAATGTGTTCAGTTTTTATCAGATTATTATTTTAGATTTAGCAAAAGCAATCACTGAACACTAATCAAATTCATGCTACTTCAATACTCATTTGGTCATATATAATCGTGATTCATTCGAATTAAAATTCCTCACTTGATTGACATAAGAAACTTCAATGTCATTCTTTTAATTTTAAAATATGATACAAACAAAAGTCATAATCAAATTACCTATTTGTTTGTATACTCACCATCAGCTTTAAAAATTAAATTTAACTGTTATATATGTATCTGCATATAGTGTCAGTATCAATTAATTTGACGTACTTTTGTAATGAAATATTTACTCAAAATTTAAAATGCAACTGTAACGTTTTTCTGTATTATAATTGTCTTTTTTCAGGCATCAACCATAGATGGCAGGCGAAAGGGGGCGTGCCTGTTCTGCCACGAGTATTTCATGGAGTTGTATTTGCTCGCCGAACTGAAAACGATAAGCCTTAAGGTGACCACAGTTGATATGCAGAAACCACCACCCGATTTTCGTACTAATTTCGAAGCGACACCTCCGCCCATTCTGATCGATAGAGGCATGGCCATTTTGGAAAACGAGAAGATCGAAAGGCACATTATGAAGAGTGTACCTGGCGGACATAATCTTTTTGTTCAGGTAATGCCAGAAGATCAAATGTTTACATTCTTACTTATATGAATCATTTCATATATGATATATATCCAATACCCTCGGTGTATTGGCATTAGGAAAAGAGTACCTAATCCTTAAAAGGGATAGCTATTGTTGGTGCTGTGAGGGCCATTAGTCAAGTGAGTTAGGGCTACTAGCCCCAATAATATGCAAACAAACAATCAGAAAATAAATACATTCTATCTATAAATAGTTTTTACTTCAGTTATATCTTACTCACTTTTGATGTACTCTACATTACTTCCTTAAAAATCTCTTTCTTCAACGTTCTACCTCCAGAAAGAACGTCATATAAACAAATCGAACTATTATTTATTTGGATTTCATTGTTCATAATTTATAATTACCTTGATATAAAAAATATTATTGTACTTCTTAAAACTTGAAAATAATCCTGTTAATATTTCTTGTTATATCTCATATACGCCTATCCTTTGACGTACTGAAAGATTCAATGATCTTGTAAATTAACATTACTATATCTTGATTTTCTTGAGTGCAAAATGTAATTCGATCTCTGCCTGGAGTGAATAATATTGTGATATTCTCCTCCTCTCCAGTCCTTGAGCCCATGTCAATGGGTCTGTACATTATTGTAAATGGTACCTACTACCTTATACCTTATACTACATTAAAGATGGACTTCCTCCTACATCTAGTTTCTCAATAAATTCTTCATTTGATCTATCTCTAATTCTTCTACGTTTCCTTCCAGTAACAAAAATTCTATAGTATGTTTCTTCTGGCTATGTTACAAATAATTTAGGTAGATAGATTCATGTTGTATGATCAATATTAAACATCTGGAATATTACAAGTCTTATTAAATAGAAGCACTCTGACATAAATGTTTATCCTTTTGTATCAGATAAATACAATTTCAGGCAGTTGCAAAAGTTCGCCCAGAAATATTATTTTCATATATCACTTTTAGAAGTTCCTATATTCCCAATAATTCTCCGTAGCTTGAAATTGTAAATTCAGTAGTTTGATGTATTTTTTTTCAGAAAAAGTAGTATGAAAGAAATTGAGTCATTTATTTTCCGATTGTGCAATTTGTATCCTGAATACATCTTGCAAATAGTAACAATTGCATAGAAAGTTGAAAAAAGTAGCGTTACTCATTAATGAAGGTTCATATATTTCATGCAATTTAGCTAAATGTGTTTTTTTTTTGCAGGATAAGGAAGTTGCCACCCTTATTGAAAATTTGTACACTAAATTCAAAATCTACATAACTAAATATGAATCAACAGATACAAACGAAGCCAGTCAGCCATTATTATCCCAATTAATGAAAATCAACGATTTTTTGGCAAAAAGGGGCACTAGATTCTTAACTGGAGATACGATGTCCTGTTTTGACTGCGAACTGATGCCCCGTTTGCAACACATCCGTATTGGAGCCAAAGCTTTCCGCAACTTTGAAATCCCCACCAAA
Organism: Henosepilachna vigintioctopunctata; assembly: GCA_030704895.1. Lineage (NCBI taxonomy): Eukaryota > Metazoa > Arthropoda > Insecta > Coleoptera > Coccinellidae > Henosepilachna > Henosepilachna vigintioctopunctata. Next base: position 11,266,735 of record JARQZJ010000091.1, read on the forward strand.
TTTACCGCACTATGGGGGTACATGACCAACATGTATGAATTAGAAGCTTTCAGACAGAGTTGTCCCGCTGATCAGGATATAATAAGTCATATCAAAAATCAACTTGGCTTGAAAACGAAAGCTCGAATAGAACTTGAGACACCTGTTTATAGTACTTCCATACCAATTCTCAATGAGGCATAAACTCGGTAAAAATTACAAATTAGGCCGTCTTACTATAAATTTTTGATAATGCTTCCATTTATTTTTAGTTTGAGAAGGATTTAATCCATTTATTTCCGCTTGTTTTAAGATTAAAATCAAATATATTAATAATAATGTTACCCTTTCAGGATCAATTTGACTTACTTAAATACGCAATTTTCATAAAACCACATTTTATTTTAAATTCATGATACATTCGAGCAATGTAGATGTGAAAAGTTTTCTGAGTTGTTTTCTAAGAATATTTTCAACAATAAGTTGGATATAAACTTTGATACTTGTAGGTTATAAGCTTTCTGAAGGTTCCATATTATTATTAGCTATAACCTAATTGTGAGGATGTGTTGCTTAGTTTTAAGTCTTTCAACTACTTAAGTGTTTTATTCAGAATAACCATTGATATTGGATCTTTAATATTTTTGAGAAAGACTAAAAGTTGTGTATTTCACTTTGCTTCTTAATCTTCTGAAGGTTTCCATTTTACTAGTTCATTTTTGTATATATTAATTTAACTTATATTTTTCAGTATTTGATACATCTATTAAACAATTTTTTGTCATACTGGTAAAATGGAAAAAATTATCACTAGAGAGTAAATTTTGTTGAATTTGTAAAATTATTCGTTAGTACTTTTATTGTTATTTGCCAGAAAATTCAAATACTTTTTATCTTATTGGATTCAAATAATGATTATATATGTTGAGTCATATGTTACTTATTCTTGCATATGAATAAAGGTGTACAAAAACAAGTGTAAAGCATATTTCTATCCATCCTACTATTCAATACTTATTAAAGTATCTTCATGTTGCTTCATAAAAACGTAATATTCACCATAGGTTACAGTCTTTGTGAAGAAAAGTGTTTTCATCTCTATTTTAGACAAAAAAGAAACAAAGATGTGAATTTTTAAATTACAGTATTGTAGGAACCCAGTAATTATATCACGAAAACTTTGAATAAGGATTATTATTGTTTTCCCCATTTCAAGACTTACAGCTTTAACTTCCCCACAGAGGAACTTGTCCCAGATATTATATATCGGAAAAACTAAGCTCTGCGGCGATCTTCACAGTGGAAACCTCCGTGGCGTTGATTTCCGTTATGTCCCAGAAACTTCATAACAGTTTTTGCTGTGGTAAATAGCCCCAATTTCTGTAGTTCCTTAAAGAGATGTTCGCAGAGTCCTGGTTCTCTGATGTTTCACAGAAGATTTTTTGGGATTATACCAGTCGACCATAAGATGATTGGAACAGTTTTTACGGTGTTCATGTACCACTGTTTCTGCACTCTAACTTCTAGTTCTCATGGCTACCTCAATAAATGTACTTTCCCTGGCTCTTTTGACAACTACTCAAGTCTATTGTGGGCAATCCCAAAAACGATAAACTGTCAACTTCGCCAATTTGTGTGCTCTTTATATATAATAATATAATAATTTAGCCTTATATTTTCCTTCCTTTTCCTGAATACTATTAATTTTGTCTTTTCAATATTCAGTTTCAAGTTGTTTATTTGGTACCAATCAATCAAGTTTTCCAATCCATCTTGTAATATCTTCTCACAGTCACTTTCAGTTCACAGTTCTTTTCCAATTTTGCCAGTAATATTTCATGAGCTACTATATCGAAGGCTTTTGATAGAGCATTTGACAGAGGCCTGCCGTGATTTGATTTAGAGATGTAATGATCGCTATAAGAGCTCGATATATTGCGTTAATCGTTGATTTTTTAAATAATGAGGTACCGTTTCCTTCTGTAGAAGGTGTAACTTCAATGCTAGTTCTTGATGCGCAATCTTTGCTATGGCGTCATGTCTCGCTTTGTATTCTGATGGCGCGAATATTTGACATCCCCTGGAGTTTATTAAAAAGTATGTGAAACAATCTAGGTGCTAGATTGTCTATGAATGTTTGGCATCCGCATCACAACTCGAGTTATGTTGTGCCTATGGATTATGAAGTAATTCACATTCTTTCACAAAAATCGGATTTGGACCCGGAATGACTTTCATGTGTAATACATGTATATTTTTTTCGGGATGGTTTTGTTGCCGATTGGGTATGTTTAGTTTCGGAACGGAACAACTAAAATGAATATTTTTCATCAAAAAGCTGTTATTGATAAAAATATCATAAAAACGATGTAGGTATATATATATATATATATATATATATATATATATATATATATATATATATATATATATATATATATATATATATATATATATATATATATATATATATATATATATATATATATACATATATAATCAATTGAATAAAGAACACTTTTTAAGTTTAACAGAATTATATCAATTGCTTAACTGGCCCAGGCTGTTTCCCATTTTCAAAAAAAAAAATTCCAGTGTAACTTCTAAATTAAAGAATGCTATAGTTGGGTTGGTTATGTGAGAATGTATAATAGATGCCTCTTATCATCCTTCATGGGAAAATGTTGAAATCAATTGCATACTAGTTAGAAAACTTAAGTCTGACTGTTTCATCTTATAAGGAACTCATCAGTTGAGCCATGTTCATTGTCAAGATAGACTAGATTTTCAATAACTGAAATGAAAAAAACTGTCATTTCATATTTCACAATTCCATTTATAGAAATCAATAAATATCATCTTTCAATACATACTCAGTTATCTACTTTAAATATCAAAGTCTACTTTGACAAGTACATGTGATGAAATCTTTGTAGAATGAAACGATCTGACTTGAGAATTCTTCAAGTAAAGCATCCATTTTATTCTCTAACATTATCCCTTGAAGGAGGATTTAAATTTACACATAGTACATGCTCACATAGCCAATGTATCTCACAGTGAATTACAACATTCTTTCGATTCATTATATATATTCAGGACATATATATATATATTATATATATATATATATATATATATATATATATATATATATATATAATATATGTACTATATACATATCATATACCTAATGAATATATGTGTTGTTTATAGTTCAGTGATGATGTAACAACTTAAGTGAATTAGTTTTTAAATTGTATTTAATACTTTCAAATAAATATAAAATATCTTTCATCTGTAAATAATATACACAACAATTTTTTGATTTTATCAACTTAGAAATTGAAAAATTCAATATATTATGATTCATAAAGTTTGTCATTCACATTTTTATCTACTTTGATCATAGGTAACTGTTTGACCCGATGAGCATATGCTCTAGATGGAAGTAGACACTGCAAAAACATATATGTTATCACACCGGTCAGTCCCCAAATTCGCATTTTACCTCCTGTGAAAACAGGCATACAATATGCATGACGAAACTGAGTATATCCTAGAAATTTAGGATTTATCAAATCCTCCAGATTTACATAAAAAGCTTCTTCGACTTCATCCCTGTTAACTTTCAAATCATTTAATTCAATTTTTTTTGTTATACATCCAATCACTGGAGTTACTGTGGTTTTTCCTTTTGCTGCTAATTGGTTACCAGTGCCCCAAACATCTATAAATTCGGGATCTATTCCAAGCTCTTCATGAGTTTCTCGTAATGCTGTTTCTATTACACTTCTATCAGAGTCATCCTGCATACCACCTGGAAAGCTTACTTGGCCCCTATGACTTTTTAAATTTGAAGTCCGTAAAGTATAAAGTAAGGACACTTTTCCGTCCATAATACAAAGCGGAATTAGAACTGCTGCTTTTCTTGATGGTAAGTGGGACTGCCTTCTAATCGGCTGAGCATTGACAAATTTTGACACTGTTTTTTCACGATTTTCTTGGCTCAACAAATTTTCTGGAGAATACAGATTACTTATAGTCCGTTTGCACATACAATTTAACCTAATACGTGTAGGCAACATCTTGTATTAAATCAGAAATTAGCGGAAATATCACCGAAAAGTAGCTCGAAAATTTAACATCATTTTAGTTAGAAACTTCAATTTATCACTCACTTAGTCACATAATTGGTTACGTCAGAATTAAAATAAAAATGATTCTTTTGTTGCATTGTAAAATCTTAATTATGAATTATTATCATTATCAGCGCAACCTTTGACTTTTTAATTATTCTAATGGTTAAATAATTTTTTTACAAAAATTGGGTTTACTTTCACATAGCCTAACATTACTATTGACATCTGATTTGCAGATATTTTCGAACACAGAGTCGCATAAATTAGTGATCATAACGTTTTAAGAGCCATTTCATTCTTTCGAATACATCACTATTTGATCTCTCAAATTTCATTTATCCAGCCTAAGGAAGAATTTCGTGAAGATTCTAAATAAATAATTTGGAGCTAATCTACCGTACTACTACTACATCACTGAAAGTAGCATCTGGCAAAAAATGTATGCTGATTTTTTTGATCAAATACAATACATGTGTAGATCTGGTCAAATTCAAATACAATTGATGAATTATTCTTAAATTTTCATATATTCCAAATTTTCAATATTCTGTGCGTTACAATTGTTCGGAGGTAATTCGCCTTCTTCTCTAAAAGATAGTTTTTTCCTCTGGTATAATGATCATGTTCCAATCGTATACTGCTTAACTCTCGAAAATTATCCATCACAAAGACCACCGACTCGTATATGAACAGTCCCTATAAAGTTAACACACCGTTACTTTTAAACATGGGCCTACATATTCCCGCTGGGTCATTCCAAAAACAGCTCTTATACATTTTTTTTGCAGGTTAAAAATTCTATCATTTCAGGAGACCCAGCCAAAAAATGAGACCTTTCTGATTTTCGATTGTACATATGCATGATAAGCGGTCAGAGCAGCATTGAATCTAACAGTGCTGCTAAACAATCTAATAGCATAACACTTCCTTGCAATATAAGTTTCAATTTTTCCAATATGTTCTTTCCAGTTCAGCTTTTGATCAATACGAAATCCCAAAAACGATAAACTGTCAACTTCGCCAATTTGTGTGCTCTTTATATATAATAATATAATAATTTAGCCTTATATTTTCCTTCCTTTTCCTGAATACTATTAATTTTGTCTTTTCAATATTCAGTTTCAAGTTGTTTATTTGGTACCAATCAATCAAGTTTTCCAATCCATCTTGTAATATCTTCTCACAGTCACTTTCAGTTCACAGTTCTTTTCCAATTTTGCCAGTAATATTTCATGAGCTACTATATCGAAGGCTTTTGATAGAGCATTTGGCAGAGGCCTGCCGTGATTTGATTTAGAGATCTAATGATCGCTATAAGAGCTCGATATATTGCGTTAATCGTTGATTTTTTTAAAATCCATATTGAACTCGATTTATATATATATATATATATATATATATATATATATATATATATATATATATATATATATATATATATATATATATATATATATATATATATATATATATATATATAGTACTAGCTTTTACCCGCGACTTCGTCCGCATAAATTTTTTTGTTTTCTCCCGGCTGTAAGTCCCCCTGCAACAATGTCCCACTATCGTGTTCCGGTCCTCAACTTCACATCAAAATTTGTTCAAAAGCAACCTAAGCACATAATGGATAGCTCCGAATGTTTCCTTAGTAAATATAAAAAGTGAATAATGTAAGTCGGTTTAAAATACTACTAACTACCTACCTGCCAACCCCCGATGTTAGACAGTGTGACCGCAACATCGTTTGCGTAGGAAGTACTAACTTAATGTAAGTAGTATAATAATGTAGGAAGCTAAAAATAAGAGGCCTTATTAGTGTAGTACATTTTTGTAAACTATGTTCAACTCTATAAAACTCTATAAAAATTCAACTATGTAAAACTCCCAGCAAAAACCATAAAAAAATCACTGACTCAATTCAGTTTTCTTTCTACTTCCTATCCCCTAAGTACGATGACGTGATCATTTTGATCTTATATCCGTTTTTAGGTAACCATCTATTACCTTACTAAATTTCATCAAAATCCGTTCAGCCGTTTAGACGTGAAAGAGCAAAAGTCCCAACAAAAACGACTAAAAATCACTAACTCAATTCAGTTATCTGCCTACCGCTTACCCCCTAAGAACGATGGCGTGATTATTTATAGCCTATGACCATTTCTAGGTTATCGTCTATCACCATACCAAATTTCATCAAAATCCGTTCAGCCGTTTAGGCGTGAAAGAGTAACAGACAGACAGACAGACAGAGTTACTTTCGCATTTATAATATTAGTATGGATATTAGAGAGGGTTTCGAAAAATTCATCGACCTTGTTGAATGATAATAGGATACAATTGTTATATAAGGATAATTGTTCATCATTAATATGAATCATCTGTCCCTATTTAATCTAGACATTTCATTCGAACACTACAGAAAACTGTCGGCAATATGTAAGAATAGTGCCATGCCTAATCGCTTCAGATCACACCCCGGCGGGCGAAATTATAGCTAGTTTCAAGATTCACAAATCATTCAATACTAGTAAATACTGAAACTCTCAATCGAAATATTTCAAATAAAACTCTCAGGGAGGGTCTACACAAATGTTGTCAACGAGAACGAACCCATCACTTTCGAGACCCATCGTCGAAACCCATCACTCTCTTTTATCTCTCCAAAATTTTTCATTATCTCGGAATGTTGTTCGACTATAAGTAAAGGTGTATGAATCATGCCAATTTTTCTTTACAAAATAATATTGGTATGTGTTTATCGCAAACACTATACTCTTATGAATATATCTTAATAGGTCAATCCAGAAGTATTATCCTCTTTGAAATGAGGCAGCATCGATAAAAATTCTTCTACGAACTTTTAACAGCAATTTATATATTTCTTTCTTGAATAGTTTTAGGTTTGTTGTTTCTCTTGTCAGATTTATAATTTTATTGTAGTATTTTATACACCTATACTGTGGTCCTCTTTCTGTTAGTGACAGCCTATGTATTGGATATTTTAATTCCATTGTTCTCGTATTGTATGTCGTGGAGGTTTTAGTTTCAAAATAATTTCTATTTTTTAAGACAAATAGCAAGCATTCTTGAATGTGTACTGCTGTAGCTGTAAGTAGTCCATTTTTTCGAAATACTCCTCTGCATGATTCTTTGCATGTCATTTTCCAGATTGTGCGGATGGCTCTCTTCTGCATCTTGAGTACTTGCTCAATATTACTAACACTTCCGTAGAACATAATGCCATATCTTATTTTTGATTCAAACGTAGCCTGGTAGATTATTTTCACAGATGATGAGTCTAAATAATTTCGTAGAACACCCAGTGAATAGCAAATTGATCCCAGTTTGGTACACAAGTTTTTTATATGTTCATTCCAATTCAAGTTTTCATCTATTGTTAGACCCAGAAATTTCCCTGAGGTCTGAAGATCAAGTTTGTTGTCATCAAGCTGGATGTGGGGCGGTGTTTCAAAGCCAGCATGTGTTGTTTTTATTACTATCGCACATGTTTTCTCTATATTTAAACATAATTTATTAGATTGGAACCATTCAGTTGCCTGTTGTAGAGTATTCTGTACCAAATTTACTATCTGAGGGAAGGTGTCTGCATTTAATGAGAAACTTGTATCATCGGCATAGTTGACCATAGATGTGTTTGGACTGGGTTGAATTACATTTGCTAAGTCATTGATGAAAATAATAAAAATAATTGGTCCCAGAATGCTTCCTTGTGGCACCCCAAATTGTATGAATGCTTCCTCAGATAAAGTTCTAGTGCCGTTGTTATCAATGATTACCTGTTGTTTACGATTTGACAGATAGGATTCAAACCACTTTTTCTCCGTCTCTCTTATCCCATAGCACTCTAGTTTATTCAGTATAAAGTTGTGAAATAGAGTATCAAAGGCTTTTGATAAGTCTAGCAGTAAGGCAATTACAACCTTGGAATCCTCTAATGCATTTATTACATCAGTAATGAATTCAAATGTCGCAGTGTATGTTGATTTTCCTTTCACATATCCATGTTGTGTGGGGGTTAAAATTTCTTCTTGTATGAGGAAATTCACGAGTTGTTCGCATATTACCAGCTCTAATATTTTTGAAAATGTTGGAAGTAGACTAATTGGTCTATAACTTTCAGGTTGATCCTCCTTCCCTTTTTTGTATATTGGTTTTATCAGTGCATGCTTGAGTATGTCTGGAAATTTACCATATTTTATAGAGTTATTTATGAGATAAGTTAACGGAGAAACTATCTGATTTATACAGGATTTTACTGTCTTCATTGGAATGTCATCGATTCCAGAACTGCTTTTGTTTTTTAATTTTGCAATTATCTTTGAAGTTTCATCTTCTTTTATCAAGTGGAATTTGAATCCATTATTATGTCTAATAATTGCATGTTGAAATGGAATATTTGGGTTCTGTTTTATTTTTCTTTAGCTGTTGTTGCAAAATGGTGATTGAACCTATTTGCTATCTCTACTGGATTTCCAGGGATTTCTTTGGTATTATTAGGACTGTTTATAATTTTTGCCACAGTTTGCCAGAGTGTTTTCATTTTATTGTCAGATTGGAGAATTTGCTGCCTATATATATCCCCCTTCTCATCCCTAAGCATTTTATCATATTCTTTTTTGACTTCTTTATATAACTCCATAAACATTGGATTAAAGGTTTTACAGGTGTGAAGTATGTCAAGTCTGGTTTTGCACTTTGATAATTTTTCATTTCTTGACTTCTGGTTTTTTTTCCACTTATTTTTGTTTTGCGTAATGGACAAGCATAATTTAACTCTGTTTTGAATATATTTGTGAATTTTTCCCACTGTTGATTTATTTCTTCTTCTGGAATTTCATATACAGAATTCCACTCCTGAAGTTTCAATCTTTTTACTAAATCTTCAGTGTTGTTGGATGTTATGTATCTTTTATATTGATATTCATGTGTTTGTTGTATTTGTTCCTGAATTGTTAATAGCTGTGCAGTATCATGATCTGACATGGTTGTTCTTATTGTTTTTGATTTGAAGTTAGATTGATTTATCAAAATGTTGTCTATACATGACTTACTAGACAATGTTGATCTTGTTGGTACATCTATAGTGACTTTCACTCCATATGAGTTCAATAGTTCAATAAAGCAGATTGTACTTTTGTGTGATTTATCAAGAAAGTTGATATTGAAATCACCAGCAATTATTACTGTTTTGTTGGTCAAGCATACTATCTGAAGAATTTCCTCAAATTTTTCAATAAATTCTCTTGTTTGTCCTGGGGTTGTATACACGGATAGAATTGTGATACTTCTGGAACCTACCCTAACATCTACCGAAGCAATTTCTATGACTTTTTCAATTGAATGTTTGATGAGGTCTTTTCTTTCTTGATATTTTATTCCTTGTTTTATATATATGGCACTTCCACCATGCTTATATTGACAACGACAGAAAGCACTGGCTAGATAAAAGCCTTCGATGTTATGGTTTTGAAGCTGTTCTTCTTTCCTCCAATGTTCCGTCAAACAGATTATTCCCAGATCATCCATACTTTGTGCTATTTCTTGCAAGTGTTCAGTGGCACCACTTATTGACTGTACGTTTTGGTGAAGAATGGATACATTTTTACATTGAATATTGTGATGTAAAATATTCAAGTTTGATATTTGGAGTTTATTCGTTGGGGAAAATTTGCACCTTTGTTTAAGAATTCTTTATGTTTTGTGAAGTCAAACCTTCTAACTCCAACCCCTTCTGGCCAGAATGAAGGTTCATACATGATGTCTTTTTTATTTATTGGCGCTGTGACCAGAAATCTCTTACTGAAGCGTGGCTCACCATCTAGTTCTTTGACTTCAATATCACAGGTTGAAAAATCTTGCTGTTTTTTTATGTAGTCTCGAATCATTTCCTCGGACACGTGTTTATTTATGCGATATATATAAAGCCATACTTTTCTTTCAATTCCAGAAAAACTAGTAATTTTCTCCACATCACTAACTTTCGCTGTACCAAGGTATTTTGTGGGTCTACTTCTTCGTTTGTTTCGTCGACTTATCACCTTTTGGAAGTCATTCGAGTTTTCTTGAAGAATCGTTATTTCATTATGTTTCAGTTCCTCAGATGTTTGTTTATTTTGGAATTGAATGTCATGAGTGACATTACTTTTGACAAGTTCTGTGGTTTGTATTGGAAATTCTTTAACGACATGCGCATAGTTAGGCGCATTTGCCGGATAAGTAGGAATTTCAATTTCAGTCTTCGACGTTAGATTTTTGCTGATAACAGATCTTGGAATCGCTTTTTTTCAGGAATGTTTACATTATTTTTTGTATGATCTTTTAACCTATCTAGTAATAATGAATTGTTCATACTTAGAATCTTGTTCTTGTCCTTTATTTCTTCCACTAGCATTTTGAGGTATTTCACTTCAAGTTTTAGCTGATTAATTTCTTCATTTTGAATTTCTGGGATGAAGTCCATTTCGGAGTTTATCACTGCGGTGCAGCACTCAACGACAGATTCACCAACAATTTTTATGTTTTTGTTCCTTTTCATACAACTATCGTGAAAAATTGAATAGCAGTTTTTACAAACGAATATTCTAGTTGATTTAGAACAACACTTAAACATTTTAGTACTTCTATTTTCACTTTTATTCGAGAAATCGTCATTATCTCGATCGGACACATCCGTATCAGTCGCAGCCATTATGACTCTCAGCCATTATGTTCTATAGTTTATCGAGTCATTTCATACCGTCTAAAAGTAACAATAATAATTTTCTACAAACACGTAATAGCTCCGGTACATCAGTTGTCGCGCTAACGGTGGAGTAAAAGGAGACAGCATGGAAAAGTCATCCGAAAAAAATCTGCTCTGATGATTTTTATGCCGAGCATATACGAGGGGGAAATGTAATGAGATGAGCTGTATTGACGAGGGGGTTTTAAGTCAGTCACGTGCATGAACCTAGTTGAAAATTTGGAAATATATTTATTTTATACCTAATAAAATTTATACCTCCAAATTATACCTAATAAAGTTCGTGTATCCAAATTTATATATTGTCAAAATAATAAAGAAAGTCGTAAGTTGTATTTGATGACAAGGTAAGACCGTCAGTCAGCATGATGAATATTTAGAGCAGAATATTTAGAATGCATTGAGCATTTGAACCATGTATAATCTATTTGGATAATAAACTGTCGATCTTTACACTCACAAACAATCCACTGACGACGATTTTTTTTTCAATTATCAAATTATCTTTATACGTTGGATTCAATAAATATAAAACATATAAATTCAATCTAAATAACACCACATTTTTTCAAACTAGATTAATATGTACTGTAGCATCAAGAAATTTCAAGAAGTAAACATTTCACGACTTTACAACATTTCACTACTACTATAATAACATATACAACATACTAGTTGACTCAGTATGAATTGACTAGCTAATCTATAGCGCTGTCGCCGTAGCTATATGACAGAAGAAGAAAATTAATTATTATAATTGATATAGATCAACTGCCGATAATAGTTACTAAAAATGTTATTGATTTTATCTAAGTGTTTTGAAATGCTTTTGAATATCGAATTTTCACAATATTCCATCAAAGACCATGATAGAAATCAAAATACATTATTAGATTTATTATTTTGAAAGCAAAAAATAATTTAAAATATCAATCGGTTTCATTTCTATATAAAAAGTTTTTATGAAGTTGTCAACTTTGACTATTCATTCAATTTGCATTAATCCAAAAAAATGAATGGCTGTAAATCTTGAAAAATAATATTTTACTACAGCTTTCATATTTTGTATAAGTAGCAGTTAATTAAAATATTATTGACTCCATTATTAAATAAGTCGGTTCGTCGATAGCAACACCAAATTTGCATTTTATATAGCAGCTTTGTAATTTACGAATATAAAACCTTCATATCAACATTACTGCAATTAAGTAAAATAATGAACTATAATCTCCGATTGTTAGAATAGTCATGTAAGATCATATTAAGTTGGATTGAATGCTTTAGCTCAACCGCATCCTAACTACACTTTACGTAAGCAAAGTTAGGTTGTAACTAACTTTGCTTACGTTAACCACAGCGTAACTCTACTTACGTAAGTAGAGTTAGGCTGTGCGTTAACACAAAAACGTTATACGATTTATGAAGCTCTTTTATATGTTTCTATGTAATATAGTGTATAACCTACAAAATTCAAACTTTCGAAATTTGAATTGGGATAAATGATGTCCGATTTAAATTTTAAATAATGCTCTATGATAAAACGTATTGGCAAATTTTATCATTATATTTCAAGTCGTTTTTGGTGTTTTTGCACAAAGGGCACACATTTCAAAAATGAGTGAACAAATTGTACCACCGACCCTCGTAAACAAACTGGGACATAACATCTTAGAAATTCGAGAAAGAGCTTTACTTACACTTCTCGCAAAAATTGATAATGGCTTAATATTTGAAAACGATCTCGCACAAAGTAAAGAGATACTTACGAAGCTCTTTGAATGGTTTTTATTTAACCCATGCCCTTATGAAGAAATGGTTTTGGCCTTAATAAAGAGAATATTGCTGAGTGACAGCGGCTCCGTTCTAATTAATTATTATGGATCTAAGACAGTTGAAAAAGAATTGAAGCAAGTGAAACAATACTTGGATCCTAAGTATCATTCTGTTATTGATGAAATACAAGAAATTGTTGATGCTTTTAAATTCCAAGAAGTTCCACCTTTAGTAAGTGATACACCTCTAAGTTATAGATCTGGCCAGAGTTTTAAAACTACTGTACCAAATACAGACACTACATCAAAATGCATTGAAGGCTATATAAGTAAAGGTTCTTCAATTGAACCTCAACTGGAAAATTATATTAAAGATGAGTTCATTTCTCAAGAGACTTTTACAATTGACAGAAGTTCAACATCATCCCTACAGTTCCATGTACAAGATGAAATAATGCCAAATTATAGCTTCAAATGGCAACCTCTCATAGAAACAGACAGACATGTGCTTAATTCCGTAGAAAAGTCTTTGAATAACCATTCAAAACCATCTGAAGTATTACACTCATGTGAATTTCTAAGAAATATTTTACTTCATGATTTTCCTGCTGAGGTGTTTTTGCAAAGGCCTTATATTATTCTATCACTGGAAAAATCATTACAGTCATGTTTATCAACAAGAGTCAATACTTCTATTTTGAAATTTTTCATAAATTTTACCAGAGAACTCTTGGTTCGAATAAATCATTCTAATGATCCATCTATTAGAACTTTAAAAGAATATAATAAAGGCCCATTTTGTTCCTTTCCTGATCTTACAGCTTATAGCTCAGAATCTGTGGAATTTAAGGAAGATGTGGAATCATTAAAACCTCAAGAAATTTCAACTCCTAAATATTGTACAAGTATTCTCAAATGTGTACTCGGTTATTTAGTTATTAAACCTCAAAGTCTTAAGGATATTACAAAAAAGAGTACTACCAACTTATATCATGCTGTTGAATTGATAGAAAAACTACTGTGCCTATTGAAGAAATGTTTGAGTACAAAAATTTGGAATGTGCAACCTCATGGAGTATATTATCAGACATTAAAAGATGTTAATGATTGTCTGGTATTATTTGGTGAAGCAATAGAAAATTATAGAATTCATATTAACACCAATGCTCCAAATTCAACATCCAGAGCTGTATATTTATGCCTTCTATATCATTGTATAAACTTTTTAGATAATTTTGTGCCTTTGGATAGGTGCATGAATTTTCTACCAAAATGCTTAAAGAATTCACTTTCAATAAGTTTACTAGACATTCCTCTTGCTAAATTGTACCCTGAAATTCATAATACAACATTAAAATATGTTCAAGCATTAAGTGATAATACTTTAGAATCAATAGAGAAATTTCAAGTTGTTAAGGAAATTTGCGATAGCATGAGTGCTGCAGTACAGTTCATAAGGAATGACTTATCATGCTTTGCAAGGCTTATTGCTATAGCAAAGAAAGCAATTTTGTCATTGCAGTTTCATAAAAATCTTTCCTTCATTGATATGTTAATTCAAGAATGTTCTACAAGGTTCAGCCTTCACACTAATGAAACAGATGCTGCAAATATGGAGGATGTATTGCTGAGCCTTTTATGCCACCACAAAGATGAAGTAGTGGCATATTCCTATAAGTTGTGTCAAAACAAAGTTATATCAGCCATTGGACCAATGTTAAATCTTACTGGAACAGGAGTTTCAACTGTTCAAGTTGTGTTTTTACTAAGATCAAAGATTATCATTGAGATAGCTAAGTATGGAATTAGTAATGAAAATCTAGAAGTAAAAAAATATGCTGAAGATATTGTGATACATTTGATGAAATGTAAAATATTAGTTACTGATGATATATGGGATAAAGTTATTGAAGCTATAATTCCTTCATTACCAGTTCTATTGATTTATGCTTCAAAATTGACACCTTTAGGAAGGAGCCTTATTAATGTTGTAGATCCTGATATTGCCAAGGATCTAAAGATATCTACTGTAGATGTAAGTATTCTATTTCTGGAGAACATTGTTAACAAAAAATAATATATTGAATTAACTGAGATTGAATTCTCGTTTACCTCTTGGTGAAACATGATTAAATAATAATTTATTGCATTTTAACATTAAGCAAGAGTTCGATTGAAATTATTATATATTCAATTATTTGCACCTTTCAAGCCTGTGATAAAGAAAGCTCACAGGATCAAAAGGTAAAGGATTATGTATCAGCTGAGTGTCAAATATATGTATATTCACATTATTTCTTACATTATTCGCTTATAGGTATTTGATTCTGAACTATATATAGCATTTTAAGATTTCATATTTTCAAATTTTTATACATATTCATTTTCACATTTACATTCTTTAAATATTGATGATCTCTAATAATGCTGTTTTGAAATTGGGGATTTTCTTTGTAATGAATATTTTTCAAAATGTGATAAAAAATTGTTACCAACTTGTCTAACAGGTATCTTCTATTCTGTGGATATTCCAATATTTTAATCATTAATTCTTTCGAGCCATATTTAACTTTCATATTTTATTTTTATTTTAAGTTTTTTTTTGAGTTTATTTTAAGTGTTTTCTGGCTTTCTTGAATTTTATACGAGGAAGGAGATTATGAAGGTGATACAAACTGAAATCAAATTGCTTTTTGTCAATTTCCACATAATGTTTTCAAATTTATAACAGGTTCTTACTATAAAATTATTGTCAACTTATTATTATACTCTGGACTGTGAAATGTTCCCTTGAAATATCTAAGTTCACTTACTTTCAAGTTACTTTTAAAAAATTTAATTATATGTCTTATACTGGTACTGTACCTTAAGAGTTATTTCTGTTGAAAATCAACTGAATTCCTGATAGTATACTATTTAAACTTCAGTGCCTTCTTATACGAATTTTGCTTGAATATGATCACATTTAAACCTAATCAAACTTTCCGACAGGTTGTTAAGAGCAATTCCTTACTGCTGTTTTCTAAAGAAGAGTTAGTACGAGAAGAGGCTTTTTCTCGATTATGTTGGATGTTGGCTTTACAGAATAATTCCAAAAAATTTTTACCTCATCTTAATAACATTAATGATAAAACATTGCCAAATCTATGTCAGATGCTGAAGAAAACTTTTGATGTAAACAAATTGAGAAATTCGGAAAGATTTTATCAACCAAGCAGTTTACAAAATGTCATGGACTTGCTCAATTCACCCAATGTAGAACCAAGTATTCGAAGATCAGCATTAACTCAACTTGCTGTTATGATGGAAGACTATTTATTGCACGATATGTTCATTGAGAGGAAAGGTGTGGAGTCAGTAGTTACAATAATGAAAAATGCATTGATAGAAGAAGATTATATGAATTATCCAGATTCTATAATACCAGTAGTTGCTATATTGAAAATTATATGCTTGTATAACGCTAATATCCGATATGAACTCAGTAATGACTTGAATGTATATTTTTACATTTTGAGGGGTCTATTTCTATTTTGTACAGATGAGAGAATGAAATCAGACTCAAGCATATTATTATTTCTTCTGCTCTATAGCACATACATACAAGGAACACCTTGCAGATTTAATATAGCGATTCCGGAAGTGGTTTATAAAAAAATTAATATACCATTTTCCTGCAATATTTACGGAGAAACTAGTGACTACACTGGAAAGAATTTAACAGACTTTGTAATGTCAGATAAATCTTGTCTTAGCTCAATTCAAATACACTGGTGTGCAGAGGTTTATGGAGGATTTCAACAACTGTTACAGTTTGATAATTCACAAGTACCAAATGACATAAAAATTGTTGAGCAACTCAAAATGAAACAAGAAGATTTAAATCAGATTAAATTATCTTCTGTACATTTTTCTATTGGGGAATGTTTGAAAGTTTTGGAAAAGGGAGAAAGCACGTGCGAATGTGAAGAAGTTTTAAACGCTCTTATGATTTATATATACTTGTATAACTTGAGTAAGAAACATGACGAAAATTTCATCTTGAATTATTTGTGGGAAGACCATTTTGCTAAATATCTAAGAATATTACCATCGAGTGTAGAAGACGCTTCACTATTATATGGAGTTCTTAAATTATTGAGGGCATTAGTACCATTCTACAAATCTGAGAAAAATTGTTGGATCATCTCAATCCTCAAAGATCCAGTACATTATATAACTGATGTCATTACCATTGAAAATTCTTCTGAAGAATATTTAAAGGAACTTAGTAAGCAAGTACTCAGTTTAATTAGGGAATGCGTTTGCCAGCAGCAACATCTATTAGATTTTCACATTGAAGCAAAAGAAATAGCCAACCCAAATTCAGAATGGGGCAATGTAATAGAGTTGCTTGTAGAAAATATCAAATTTCAGGATCCACAACAGTTCTATAATTTATCATATGTGGATTCTCTTCTTTCTTGTCTAGTACATCTTACTGCAACATTAGGATGGGCTAACAAAAGAAAGAAGTCCCCTAGACAAATATTGAAGGAGATAATAACTAGTCTCTGTGATTTAATTGATGCATTTCACTATGGAAAGGGTCCAACTGCAGCCGTATCTCTGATGGGATTGAGTATAACACGTAATATTTTATTGATATTGAATCATATATTAGCTGAAATGTCTTATTTAAATATCAAGAATTGGGATCTTCTTTTCATAGAAGACATAAGCGAACAGAATAAAATTCATAATTTTGTGTTACTTTGGAATACTAGAGATGTGGTACTTAAAGCAGCAGTTTTACAATTTTTTGCAGGACTAATAAAATCTTCAAGATTATCAAGAGATATAGTTTCAGATTTGAAAAAGAAACAAAAATGCTTATGGTCAATCACTTTGAATATTTTATTAGACAATGAAGAAGCCAGTATAGTAAGAGAAAATGCTGCTTTGATATTAGCAAACCTATTAACTCATAGAAGTTCTACAAATAACACCCAAATACTACATGGTGGAATAAAGCCATTTGCACTTGATAAGGAAACTAATTCGAATCCTATAACATCTTTATTAGAGATCCTTGACAAAACCAAATGCGTGAAGAAGTTGAAACAATTTATTTTATGTTTATATACAACAAGTATTTCAGACAGTGAAGAAACTCACGAAATTCAAGAATTGAAACCTAGGTCTTCTGGATATCTCTACACTTATAGAAGTACTTCTGAAATTTCAGAACGAACTTGGGACTCTAACACAGACAGATCTAAAGAAAAGTTGAATATTTCAACACCCAGCTTAATTAAATCTATAGCTATATTTTTGCATAATTTGATTGAGTTGACTGATCAATCATTTGTTGAGTACTTGAATGAAGAAGGATTAATCAAATTAATGTTCAGATCTATTTGTGTACCTTTCATTGAAGTAAAGAACACAAAACTACTGTCTCTGTATGTAGATATATTAGAAATGAACTCTGATATTTGCGTTTTCCTTAGAAAAGCAGTGAGATGCAGCCCTTCATGCCTAGGCACTATATTACATACAAAAGACTGTGTTCATGTGTTGCTATCTCTCTTGAATCCTAAAAATTATTATGTAAATTTACCACAGCTTTTCTATTTACGAAACAAATTGTGGATAGAGATATTTGCGTTGATCGGAACATTTATAGAATGTGGCTATCATGTAGAAGATAAAAAACGACCGTTTGAAATTCTCAATATCATTCTAGAAGCTATTTACAACAACAATCCGACGAATTTTGTAGACACTGTTTGTGAAGCTATTACTTGTTTTGGTGCAAATGAACTGCTAAGTTCTGTATTACTAACTTTAACTCTAATGCTACAAATTCAGTGTTCAAATCAATTCAGCAACAAAGATAATGAGATGACAGTGAAACACTCAATGCAAACTCTGTTAGACACAGTCAAAGCAACAAAATGTATTACTTTAGAAAATAGTGATACTCTCAAGAATCAAAATAAGTTGACAGAATATGAACTCATGAAATATAAAAACAATCTCTTGGAAGAAATATATTTTGGAGAAGCAAGTGGAAATGATATTTCAAAACCTAAAAAAACAATGGGGATGGAATCATCATTGGATGAAAAAAATTATGATGTCTGGTGCAGAGATTTGTAAACTTTTGTTACATTTATATGACATATACGATATTAGACTTGGAAAAGAAAACACCCAAAAGCAACTTGTTTTAGCTGCTACGTCGAGTATACTATGTATATCTGTCCAAGCAAAATATTATGCACTGGACACAGGTTTTCTGAAGAAAATTTTAGAAGATTTTAAAAATTTAAGTATCAAACTGAGCCTAGAATCTATTAATTCTTTCAGAAGAATAGGCGATAAAAGAAGAATATCTCCTTTACTCATAGATCTTGATTACATAACTGGCTTACTCACTAACTTTCTATTGGGTAATGTGTCTGTTAAGTGTGAAGCTGCCAGCATTGGTTTAGCTGATATCATTCATAAGGTATGGAATTGGTTTCTTCTTCATAAGTCATCTTCTATAAATGTATTAAAAATGTTATCAACCTTCACAACCAATTGCCCATTTGCATGCCAATCTCTTTCACATACAAGTCCAGTAGCTGGTACTGGACCAAGAAAAAATCCAAGTAGTGTATCTTTGCTTCACGAAATAATTGCTAAAATATCTAAGGAAATGGATATGTTGAGTAAAACTCATGACGTGCTACCGTTAAGATTATGTTTTAATGTACTACAAAATACTGCATCAGTCTTAGAATGCAGAGTTTGCATTACAAAGAGCAATCTTTTACAAGGGATGCTTAAAATGCACCCCGCTTTAAATAAACGACAAAAACCATGGGATATGGTTGAACTGATTTGGTTGGAATATCTACAGGTATTTACTGTATATCCAGAAGGGCAACTGTATATAGGAAAACTTCCAGATGTTTTAGATATAATTATAGCCTTAACTCAGAGTACATCAAAACAAAATAAACAAGCTGCTTTAGTAGTGCTTCAAAATATATCATTTCATTCTTCTAATAGAGCCAGACTTCTCACTACATCAAATTTCATAAATACTTTAAGTTCCAAGTTGGAATTTGGATCTGAGAAGGAAAAAATAACTGTAGTCAATACTATGTGGGCTTTAGCAGCAAATAATATGAAAGCAAAATCTATTTTTAAATCGGCCAAACTGGATTCAAAGCTAGGTGACGCATTGAAGAAAATTCAATTACTTAATGATGGTAACTTGAGTGATGAAGAAATGGAAAGGATGCAGTATGTTCTAGAGATTTTGATGTAATGATATAAGATTGTTATTGATGTTTATATTGTATATAGTTATTTTTTTACATAGTGATTTATTTTTTATAATATAATATATTTTAAAGCCGATTTGTTTTCTTCAGATATTGTTTATAAATGAGATTTTGTCAGTGCAATACAAATGTATATGGAAGAAAGTGAATGTTTCAATTAGTATTTCTCAGCATTCATCATGCCAAGGGATGATCAATTATAGAAATATATTTGTTTCAAGATTCACGATCACTTATAGGTGGTCAATACTGAAACTTTTAGTCAAAATATTTTAAATCAAACTCTCAAGGGACGGTCTACACAAATGTTTTCAACGAAAACGTAACCTATCACTTTCGAGAGACTATTAAGTGCGTTGCAAAAAATTTTGAAACTTGTTGAACAAAAATACCATACAATTGTTTCATCATTATTCTGATTCTTCAGAGATATTCATTCAAATAAGGAGAACATTAATTCGTGAACTAACCACGTGAGCTCTCTCTATCAAAGAAATGAAATCTCTCTCAACCATTCTAGGGTTCCTTGCTCGTGACAAGATCAGTGAGAGTAGAGGATTTGTAGAAAACACGTCAGAATTTTTCTGTAGATGTGTAAGGATGGTTCCCTAGATATGTTCTGTGCTGTACTCTCAGACATGTGTGTGTTATTATGTTATTACATGTTTAATTTTTTATAACGAAGTCAGACCAAAATTTTCCTATTTCAGGAATTTGACAAGCAGGAAAACGATTTTTTAGCCTCTTTCCTGTTAAAATATTAGAGCATATTTTGTTAATTTCATAACAAGATGTAATTAAAAAACAGTTTAACAGCAACAAGGTATATTTCACTTTATTTAATTCAAAATCTTGATCTTTCTTTCATGACAAGCAATTTGTCAATTATCTTAGCTCTAGTTTGGAGTAAAGCACTTTGCTTTTCATCAATTTGTTCTGAATTTATATTCTTAAGCATAAAATGATGAATGAACAGACGTATACTTTCCCTAAACATTTTCAATTTATCTGATTGTGCCACATTCTCAAAGACCTGGGTGCATTCTTCAATATTTTCATGTAATAAGATACCAAGGAGGATTTGTCTCACAAATCTGAGAGTAATTTTATCCATTTCGCTGAATTGTACTATCTGAAAACAATATAAATTCATCAAAAAGTCTTTTAAAAAGGATAGCATCAAGTTCCTAAAATAAAGCATGGAACAAACCTTCAGTATGGAAATAGATAGTCCTTTCTCTAGGAAAAGGTGGATTAAGAGTTTAGCTAAATTTGATGATTGTTTTGCAGATTGTTCTCCAAGGGCTTTCAATTTGTCCCATATTGAATATTTAATTGTTAACTGAAAATTATTTTGGAATTGATGAAATGATTCACGATGAAAAATTCTAGAACTTACCTGATATTTTCTATCATAGTCACAGAATTTCTGAGTAAGTATAGCGTAGTAGGGATTATAAGGGTTCTCATGAAGACAACAATGTAATATTACATGAATAATTTCTCTATTTTGGTTCTTGGTCAAACCTAAATGGAGTAATTTTTCAAATGCATCCAAATAATCCTAAAATAATGAAATAGAAAATTGTGCCTTTGAATCTTTGTGCAAAAACCTACCTCTGCAGACATCAAAATGCAAAAAATATTTCTTCTTGTATCTGTATTCATTCTCTGCTTTCTAGCTAACTCAAGTAGCTTTTGTGAAAAACTGTCAGATTTAGGTTTTTTCAAAGTTTCTTTATTTTCTGTGGTATTGCCAGTCCAAGCCGATCCAACTACCCACCATTTTCCTCTTTCTTCAGCTGAAATAATGCTCAAATTAAAAATAAGAAATTATTTGAATATAATGTTTTTACCCTTTAGCAAGTCTTCTAAACTGATACTCAACTGTGTTACATAATTTCCTTTTCTGATAAATCCTTTCATAATTTTTTTCAAATGTTCTGAATAACTGTTATCATAGTTTGGTATTTTGGACATATTATTATTTTTGACAGCGAGTAAAATATCCAACAAAAATTTCACTCGGGTCCTGAACACAAAATTTTTTTTTAATAGAAACATACAGTATTTCTTCCAATACTACCACTTACCCAGTAATAACATTTTGAGATGCAGTTGCTGCTCTCTTCTGTAATTCTAGAATTAGATCTTTCAGTGCTAGAGGATCATCTTTTCTCAGACTGAAACCTACAGTTCTCAGGCAATGTAAAATGCAATCAATATTTTTTTCATTAAAATTTTCAGAAAGTTTATATAAGATTTCATATATCAATTTAGAGTCAAACAATTTGAAATTGTACAATTGTGCTAAAACCATCACAATATTATCAAAATTTTTATCTTCAACTGGTACTTCAATATTGAGATTATTAGAAAATTTTGATACAATGGTTTGTAAGAAATGTGCTCCTGCAAAAGTTAAAAATATTATTAACATACTGCATTCTCATTTATGGGTAACGATGCATAAGGAATATATTTACTAACCAACTTCTGTTCCAATATTTGCATGAAGAATCACAATAAGCAACACATTCCCCATAAGAAGACGTTCAGGACATATAACATTTGACACTACAGATTCAAGTATGAGATTTGTCAATGTTTCATTCATATCATTTCTACTGTGGCTCATATAAAGTTGTTCAATTTGCGAGGAAATATTATGCATGTTGTTTTCAGCCAATCTGTTAATCAAACCTTAAAAATATTAATTTGTAAATCATGAAAATGATTTCTGAATAAATTACCTTTAAGCTGCTTCTTTAATCTATTCAATTTTTCTACTTCCTTTTCTTGTTCATTAGTTTCCATTTTCAACCTAATTGCTCGAGGTACATATTTTTGCTCAGACTTCTGTGTAAAAAAAAAGAAAGTTAAGCAATCAAAATTTTAATTACAATATAACTAGACATGAGTAACTGCATAAGCGGCTCGGTTTATAAGCTGTTTTCAGCTAGAAACATTGCAATTAATTAAAATTAGATGTTCAAAAGTTATAAAAGTAATAGGTTTTTAGAAAGAAATGTCTTAACATGTCTACTTTATTATATAATTTGAAACTTACATTCAATATACCACCTTCTTTTGATCTCATTCTACCATATATATCTTCCCACGTTCCATCTGGATTTATTTTACTTGCACCTTTTATAGATTTATTTGGAACATCTTCTTCAGATTCAGAAGAACCTGCAACGTCTTCTTCATTACTTCCCAATGATGTTTCTTCCCAGTTTTCACTTTTTGAATGATTTTCTATTTTATCATTTTGAATGTTTGATAGCTGTTTTTTATCTGACATACTTTGTTCTTGATCAGATTGCTGTATTCTATTTAATACTTCATCAGTACTCATTTTACACATTTTTGATTCTGTACTGTCATTAGTTTCATCAATTTTACGTTTTTGTCCCTTTCTAAGAAACATATGTTCTTCATCATTTGAATAAGTTGACTCATCATCATTTGAATTAATTGACTCATCATTTGAATTATTTGACTCATCATCATCTGAATAGTTGCCAATCTCGTCAGATGAATATTCCAATATTTGGTCCTCTTCATCTGAGTTTTCCGAACTATTCTCCTGTGAATTAATTGCTAGATTCTTTTTTTCTTAGGCTTTGATTCTTTTCCTGTCATAAGAGCCAAATCCTCTGCGAAATCATCATTGACATCTGCAAATTGCTGCTCAGCGGCAATTGCAGAATTCATTTTATCAGGATCACAAAGTTCCAAAAGAACTATATAACTTGTTAAGGAAATACATGTGGATAATTTAAGAACACAAGTATGAAATAAGAGGTATTTAAACAAAAAAGGTTCATGACAAAAGTAATGAATTTCATGTTTCTGGCAGACTTCTATATCTGTGAAATTCAATAATTGATTGGGCTGATACTTGATGAAAATTTAAAAACATAATTTGAATAAAATTAAGCAATTTATATACGTATTTTCGTAATTTTCACCTTAATTCAGTCATCTGCACCTAAAAACATCACAATATTGTTTTATCAATACAGTGACTTCATAAAAGTAGATATGAATTGTTTAGTTTATCATCTACATCTGATGAAGCCATTGTGTTGGCGAAATAATATTGTTCTGTTTGACTCAATTAGAGTGAAAATTACAATCTATTTAGTTTCATTCATATTATTGTGAAATTTATTACAAATACAGTTATCCAAAGCTAATTTTAGTATAAGAAGAAAAAAATAATTTACTCATAATGTACATTCCATTAAGTGAAGAAACTATATCTCAGACATACCCGTATCAAATCTGATTTTTAAGATAACCAGTAAAAGAGGCAGTAATAAGTGATCAAATTATTTTCTTTCTAGTGCATCCTATTGAATATATATAATTATGGCAATTGCCATGATAAACAATAATTGAAAAAAAAAACACTTGGCTTAATTTCACCTAATTTTTTTCATTGATTGACAATCTAATGTTATCTCCCATTTTCAAAAGTTAAATATTTAACTTTTGAAAATCAGATGATCCCAAAACAATTAATATAATTCTGTGAAACTTAGCTATTTGTTCTTTTTCAATTGATAGCAATCCATGTTTCATTAAGAGTGAAACATCACTAAACTTGATCATGGTAAGCATTACATAACCCAAATAAAAGGATACAGTCTAATCCATCTTCACTGAAAGACTTTGGTACCGTCTTAGATTTTCTCTTATTTAATTTCAGTTGTTGCTCTAACTTCTTAATATTACGATCTTCATCTTCATTGGCTAATTTAAGCTGTTTATTTCTCTGGCTGGTCATTTCTTTTTGAAGTTTCTTTTGTTTTTTCTGTTCTTTGCGTACTAGTTGTTCCACGTTGTTTGATGACTGTAATAAAAATTATGAAAATAATGCTTACATAAGATTTAAATGGCAAATTTTAGTGAATTGAAATTTTATTATCACTGAAAAGCACAAAAATATGATATGCAGTAATGTGGAATATGGGAAATGTAGGCTTAGTATTAAAAATAAATTCATTAAATCAGAATGAAAATAATTCATTATGATCACTTACATGAACTTGAGTGATGGGTTCCTCTATCGTATTAACATTTTGATCTGATTGCTTGGATATAACAGCAAACTTTTGGCGTTTCGAGTAGTACTCGTTCTTTCTAACTTTTTTCTCCGTTCGTTTTTCTTTTCTGAGTTGTTTTCGAGAAAGTTTTCTTTTCACGACATTTACTGCACTTTTATTTCTTTGCTTCATTTTAGTACTTAATGATATATTAAATGTATTTACACTTCTGTTTTATTTGGATTAAAAGAACTTATAACTTTTAATGTCTTGTATATTGTTAGGTTATATTTACACTTTCGGCTCAATCTATATAAACATAATCTATTGGTATCCGTTTGGTCATACTATTTTCTGGGGTTATATCGAAAAAGTTGTAGGGAAATTATCATTTTGTCACTCGATGGAAGAAGACATATCACAGAATAGTATCACTATTCTGTGATATGTGTGTTACCACAGCCACGGTCACCTTTAATACAGGCACAGCCACGACCACCTTTACTACAGGCCATGAAATGAATTCTGACATATGTCATTAAATTGCCTAATATTCCCGCCATTTCTTGTAGTGGTATACTAAAGAGAACAGGACGCTTCCCAAAACTTTCGCAGTTTGAAGTTAAATAATTTGAGCTTTTGGTATAAATTCTATATTTGTCAATAGTGTACAGTGTATTACAAGTGTTGATGTTAATAATTTGTTGAAATCTCAACATCAAACACTAAAAAACGAAGTGTTTAGTTTGTTTACAAATTTCAGTGAAACGAAATCAATTTCGTGTTGTTCAAGACTTTCGTAGTTTTAAGTAGAATATTTTACGATTTCAGTTCTAATTCTCTATTCATCAATTCTCTATAGTGTTATTTACGTGCTAGTGTTGATATTTTGTGGATAACATAACATCAAATTATAAAAACGAAGTGTTTTGTGTGTACCGATTTAATCGAATCGAATTTGTGTTGTGTTTTGAGTACGGATTACTTACAAATAATTTGTTCGTGAAATGTAATGTAGAGGATAGGTATTCCGTAGATGATTCAGTAAGTTTCAAGCTTGGGATAGGTGAGTTTATTTATAGTAATAAGTATATTTTCTAACCTATTTATTACCGATAACCATCGAATAAACAGATCGCTATTCACAAATCTAACTAACAATAACACATTCTTTCAAAATCCAAACTTTCCTCAAAACAGAATTTTTGGAAGCTATGATTTTATTTATTATTGATAATATTTTAATTATTTGCAACGGGGAGGACTGAATATACCTACAGAAAATGTCTTATTTCACATGTGTTCCATATTTGAAAAAATTATTAAAGGTATTTCTCTTGAACGTGCCTTTTTGTATAATATACACCAGAAAGCAATTTTGTGTAATCTCACTATTTTAAGAGTGTCATTGGATGAGTCCTTAAAGATTTTTGTTGTTGCTGTTTATGTGATGAAGACAATAAAAATATTCTGAACATGCTGTGTTCCATTTTTTCGAATATCTTATTGAATGATTAGACAAGAAAAATAATGAAGCCGGACACGAGAAAACTGAATCAAAAAATAAACGAAGAAAGTTCAATACTTTCATAAAGTAGTTTGTTGGTTGCTCTAATCAGAAATATAATATTTATTTTTACTAAGGTAAATAATTCAATTTGAGTAATTCCTACAGCGTTTCTTTCAAGGTTCCTATTCTCTCAAATAATTTAATAAATTTGGTTAGGCAACTTTTCATGTAAATAAATCCCACTGACTAATAGAGGTATTTTTCACGCAGTGGGGCTTTATCGAAAACATCGTTGTTTTCTTGCAATAATAAATGTTTTACAGTTTTCTGTTACAGAAATATGTGCTCACAATACCCAATATAATATTCTATATATTATACATACTAATAATATTCATTGTTTGTTCACAATATACAAAAATAGTTGAAATAATGCTTGAAAGCTTGGAACATACGACTAGGATAGTATACAACTAAGCACAATTTGGCAACACCGAGGGACTCGGCTCTTCATGGCCTGTAGTAAAGGTGGTCGTGGCACAGCCTAACTCTACTTACAAGCCATGAACATAAACTTGGCAACGCCGCATCTGCTCAATCCGGTAGACCGATCGATCTTCGAACATCGGTCTACTGCATGTTAATAATTGCCTTTTCAGAAAAATTTTCAGCGAAACGGTACTTTGTATAAAAAAATAGTTTCGACAAAAATTGTAGATCATACAATTATCTATAGAAATTATTAATACACTTTTTTTCTAAGAAGAACTATGTCTGAGTTATAGCAATTCAAATGTTTTTTTAGTATGTACACTAACAAGTTCACTTTATCAATTAGAATTGACAATATGCTATAAATTTCATTATTTTTCATTCTCAGGTGAGAGTAAGTTTAATGCGTCAATTCCTTTAAACCTTTATTGAGATGTGTACAGTAATTTGGACAGTAGAATGATTCTGATATCATATTTGTAACGAGCAAGCAAATTTTCCAGTTGAGACTATTTAGTTAATTTCAGTTGTAAAATTCATTTTAAATCATTAGGAGACAGTTTATTCTTATTGATAAAAACATTTACATGCATATCTGAATCTACCAAAATCTGATTAATAATTTATATACTGTTTATTTGTGAACATTCAGTTACGTTGGATGGAAAAACTAGAGTGTAAAAAAATGCTGTTAGCTTCAAAAGTTTTTATATTCCACGAATTACATATTAAAATCTTTTTTTATAATTGGATGTTAAATCAACAAAATTACAAATTGAATCTGAGTTTTCAAAGGCTTCATTCAATTTCTCACAACGTTCCTTCAATAGTGGTTCTTCCAGCTGGATATTCTGGAGAGTGGACTGTTTTTGATAAGCAGGGGTAAATGAAGAAAAATACTTGGCACTGCATTTACATTGAGTTTAACTTTATCAATCTAGCCTTCTTGCCTTCTGTTGATCAATCTAGCAAACAATGAATACCTTCGCTAGTAAGTGCTCCCTCTGGAAAATGTTTGGCACAAACTAGAGAATATTTTGTGGGGGTCCAGGATGCCCTAGGAATATTTTTTAGCCATTGATTCGTTAGATTACTATCCTATGGAAAACAAAATACAGAAACTGGTAGTTCGCCGGCCTCGAGGTAAGTTTTGTAGTTCGACTTGCATCTGGGCACACAGCAATGACTTGGCATGTTAATTTTTGTGCTAATATCAAGAACAAGGCCTATAAGATTAGTTCTAAATAACTACTAAATCTAAAGGGTAAGTAACTCTACTAATCACAAAAAAGGAACAATTCTAGCAAATAATGCTTTTGTTAATGTCTGAACTACTCAGTCAAAACATCAGTAATCGGTAGCTATTTACATACAAATTTCAAAGGTATTCCTTAGTCTGTTGCTGAAAAAAAAACACAGTAGCACTTTCTAAACACTATACATCACATAATAGCACAACAACTAAAACGCGGATTTTTGTTTTTACACAATTATGAAATGGTAAAAGTTAGGTATTATTTCTACCTCTCCAGGTATAACCAAAAAAATGCACAAGTTGAAACACAACAGTTATTCCTGTTTATATAAGACATTTGCGGGAAATTTCTTTTGCTTGTTCCTCGCAACTTCAAACAATAGCACTTTTCACAACTTATTTTTGGATTTGAATGTTATTTCTCTCGTTAAATAGCGATTTATTCAGCAGCAATGACCAGAAACCATTACAACGCCATTACAGCATCATTATTTGTGGGTCTTGCTTGGATGTTGCCAGATTTCCTAGTTCATTGCTTGTAAGTAGAGTTAGGCTGTGATACAGGCCATGAAGAGCGTAGTACCTCGGTGTTGCCAAATTGTGCACAGTGGTATACTATCCTAGTCGGATGTTCCCAAGTTTTCAAGCATTATTTCAAATCTTTTTGTATATTACGAACAAACAAGAAATATTATTAGTATTTATAAATTAGTATTAGTATGCCCAATTATTGTAATGAAAGACTTACAACATTCCAAGAAGTCCATAACTACGGGACGAGAAATAAAATGAATTTCATTGTTGGACACAGAAACAAGACGACAACTCAGAATTCATTATTTCATGGAGCACTATTGAAGTATAATAGTTTACCAAAAAAAATCAAGGACTGTACTAGCTTTAAATCATTTAACAAACAATTATTTGATTATTATTTGAATAGAATGTAATTACTTTATATACAGTTTATAATATAATATAATACAGTTTAATAGGGTAAATATGCAGGAAAATATTAAAATATAATTATGTACTTATACATGTAAAGAGAAGAAAATTGTACATCTACTAGCTAATAAAGATGTTATTATTATTATTATAATATATAGAATATTATATTGGGTATTGTGAGCACATATTTCTGTAACAGAAAACTGTAAAACATTTATTATTGCAAGAAAACAACGATGTTTTCTATTTACTTTAATTTGTAAACAAACTAAACACTATGTTTTTACAGTTTGTAACTGTAAAAAGCTGTGTTTCGCTTTGTTTTGTACAGTTTGATGTTGAGATTTCAACAAATTATCAACACCAACAATTGTATTACACTGTACACAGTTGAAATTATTGAATTTATACCAAAATCTCAAATTATTTAACTTCAAACTGCAAAAGTCTTGGGAATTGTCCTATTTGCGTTAGTATACCAGCTCAACTAATGGCGGGATTGTTAGAGCACTCTCTGACATATGACAGATATTCATTTCATGGCCTGTATTAAAGGTGGCCGTGGCTGTGTTTGTTATCTTCTATCGAATAACGAAATGACAATTTCCTTACAAAGTATATTAGTCATAGATACGGACATCTGTAACACGGCCGACTTTATTCATGAATCAATAATACTCGTATTATGAATAAAATAATTATGAATCAATAATGAATTAAAGTTGGCCATGTCTGTAAGTATTCTCCTTCCTTCTTTTCGATGCGCACGATAACTTGATCCTATAGTATCTGTAACCTTCCGTAATCATATCATTTAATGGGCGATTGCACTGGTTCTATTTCGGGTTCACATAGGCGTAAGGTGAACCGACACCGAAAAAAAATTATTTCATGCAGTGCCATCGGCACTGTAACTATATGTATGTGTGTTAGCACATATATGTATTCATATACAAAGGTATTGGCCTTTACTTGGTGCAAATCCAATAAAATGAATAAAGGATAATTTAAACACTTGAATTTGATTTACACTTTTATTGTATAACACTTGATGCGTTTTGCGTCGAAATCATACTTTGTTATGCCTAAAGAAGTTGGTAATCTGACGAAACACGTCACGTTTTAACCCTTTGTTTCCCGAGTATAAAAACAATTGTAAAATTGAAGAAAAAAGTATTTATACGTATTATGAGAACCATATAGCATTCACGATATTTTTTGAAATTTTTATATCCCCCTCATTGGAGAAACCGGGGAGACCGGGATCAGAAAGGAGAAGTAGTGAGCAATAAATCACCGACTCAAGTATTCAGCAATGTCAGATTATTTACATTGTTTTTTCAATTAGACATAAAAATACAGAACAGTATGAACATTGTGAATATGACCTTGGCTCCATTGTTATTGATGAACATTATTCACATCTTCCTCGGTTCTCGGAAAGAGATGGCCAATAAATCTCTCGATTGCGCAACCTAACATCATCAGATATGCCATAGATATATTTTCTTGTTTTGCCGAAGCATTAACTGGTCTTGTTGGTGTATTTCGAGTGCTATTTCTTGAGATTGATGTAGGTGATCCAGGTTTTTCAAACCAAATAGTGTAGTTGCTGTAATTTAATAATCATTGGGTTAGTTACTCCTTTTGTGAAGTCCAATAAAGTAAGTTTTCTGGATGTAGTTTTTGTATGGACTATATTCACAAATGGACTAGATTCACAAATGTGATGTTTTATATGCCGAAAAACAAACGTTGCCCCCATTTTTTGGAGCCCCTGTCTACGCAATAAACTAGTTTAACGAAGTAGATCAGCTTGATCTACACCTTCCATATGTTCATTTTAAACAACTACAATATGAGCACATTGTATATCTGTTGGGGTTTCTTAGGAAGTATACCCAAACTCTGTTCAGTATGAACAACTTTATTTAATATGACTATTCACAACTAAATACATTCAAGTGCACTAAAAAAGTTTGTAGATGACAGTCATGTTGACTGCTTGGCGACTAGCGCCGAAGTTGACGAGATCTTGTTGATTTCTCCTGGGGTTGCGTCCCGAGCACAGAACATACCAAATAAGAAGGTCGAGTTACCTATCAAAATTGGAAACAAAACATTAACCTTACTTTTAGAAATGAGATTTGCCAACCAGCGATTAGATGGCGCTGTAGCTGAAAAATCAAGGGAAACTGTAATGGACTGGCCGTCAAATTATTTCATTCGTCATTCAAGACTCAAGGTTTTGCCGGTTGTTTGGCAATGCGTCGTAGGATTAATTTAATTATGTGTTAATTCATTCAAATAGGTGAGTTAATAATTATTTTGAATATAGATAAATCTTACCAAATCTATATAGATTCGACAACACCTTACAATAGTAAGTTTAAAAAAATGACATTTGTTAATTACTTTTGTTTTAGATTTGGAGGAAAAGTTCGCCATCAGAACAACTACAGCGAATGTAAGTATACTAACAAATATAACCTGTATTTTTAAGTAGTTCAGTGGAAAATGTTTCATAAACATTGCATTTTTTGTTAAACTGACAAAACATAACAATGATTTTGTTATTTTATGAAATAACTCTTGTTTGTAGGTTATTGGGATATACTATCATTGGAAGGAGTATAATCAACAAGGGTTAAAAAGATTTCACACGTTAGTTCACAAGGTTCCAGACGTTGAAGACGGTCGACAAAATTTTCAGAGTCGAGTATAAAATCTTAGAATTTCAGAATTTATAATGATGCAGGCTGAGCGATTGAAATTTCATTGTAAATATCCATCTTGTACCAGTCAGTATAAGACCAGAAGGTAAGCCTTTGAAGGGGGTTTTGAAACATACTTCACCTCATATTGCATTTTGGTCAACAATGCTTTGAGAATTACAATATTTAAAATTTTTTGACAAAAGTAATGGTAGGGATGTTACATCCCAATTTAAATTCATTAAAGGTTGGCAGACAACTATAAGATCAGTGATATATCTTTGGAATCCTTTGGAAAAAGGTTTCAATTATTTTTCACTGAGATCTTTCAGTCAGGATCCATTGGAAAATGTATTCTGTATTATAAGGCAGCATGGAATATCAAATACAAATCCAACTTGCCATCAATTTGTTGCTGCATTGAAAATCACTGTCATTAATGGACTAACATCTCCCATTAATAATGGAAACTGTGGGAACGATGACTGTGAAGCTCTCAATAATTTGACCTTTTATTTTCAGACAAAAACAGATGAGGTTGGACATAATATTCCTTGCATTGGAGAGATGAGTTCTGATATTGATAATGTTCCTCTCACTGAACCAATTAATGGTCCATATAATACCTCTTCAACTGATGTAGCTGATCTTCAACCTTTATTGCTGCAAAAAATGTCACTCTTCCTCTGGTTCCTCTCACTGAACCAGTCAATACTTCATGACTTCCAATCAATTTTGCACTCTAATAACTTTCATTTTCCCGAAGAGGATAATAATGCAACAGCATATGTAGCTGGTTATATTCTTAAACAAATGACACTTCCTGAATGTGAAATTTGTAGCACAGATTTGATTTCCAAAGAACCCTCACATGAACACACTTTCATTATGTTCAAAGAGTATTGTGAAAACAAAAGGAAATTGATATACCCATCTCATAAAATTTCTAAATTTATAATGGATATTCATAATAAATTGTATGAGTTTTTGAATAACTATGGGCACAAAGGTGATTTACCCCAAAATTTTATACAGAGATCACTACTCGCAATATGATTTTTGCTCTGAACATGATATGAAAAAGTGTTGTTTGATAAGACATTTGTTTGATAGTTTTTGATTATTTAAGTGACAAAGAATGTATATTTTGTTAATTTTTTATACCAAAGATTTTTTTGTTATTTTGTTAAGTTTTTAATATTGATCTAGTTTATTTGTATTTATTTTAGAATATTATGTTCCTTTTTCATTCAAACTTAGCATTCTTATTATGTTCATTTTAATTCAGAAACTAAGAAAATGTATATTTTGTTCTTTTTTTATACCAAAGATTTTTTTGCTATTTTGTTAAGTTTTTAATATTGATCTAGTTTATTTGTATTGATGTTAGAATATTATGTTCCTTTCTCATTCAAACTTAGCAACTTAGAAAATATATATTTTGTTATTTTTTTATATCTAAGAAATTTTTGTTATTTGTTCTAATATTGATCTGGTTTATATTATATTATATTGTAATATTGATCTGGTTATATTTATTTATTCACATTGTTCCAGGAATAATGTTCAGTTCATCATTTTCTGCCTAATAGGCAGAACAAAATAGAACTTTGTAAATAAACCAATTTATGTATTGTAGATTTTTTTAAATTTCAATTACTTGTGAGGTGTTACTGTTTACATGATTATAATCAGTTTATAATAATAAAAATCTTTTTTATTTGAAACTCTTTAATTTTGGGTGGGTACATTAATATTGAATATCAATCCATATTTTAAGTAGTAGTTTTGAAATTCCCGCGCAAAAAATACCTGAATATTCATAGAATAATAGGCTCGTTTCTGTGTACATACTGTGACATGAATTTGAATCTCCCGCTCGATAATTACTTCCGCCCACTGTGAACGTCAAATCGGCCATATTTGTTTCCATATCTAATGCACCGAGTTTGCATTTCTATTAAGGGTATGTTCTGTGGTCCCGAGCATGCGAAGTCGTCTTTTCTTCTTCTTCCTTGGTGTGACTTAGTCTATCGGTTGGTGCATCCAGTGGCAGGATGTGACTAGTCACCGCATATCCTTTGTAGAACTATCTTTCTGCAGCCATGCAAATGTGACTGAAAATGTACGACTCGATTATCACACCACTCGAATCAGGAGACACCAATATTTGATACTCTGTAATCTGATATCACCTGGTTGGAATTTTTTATCGTTTAGCATGTTTGATGGTAAACATAAACGATCTCACTGAATTGTTCCGCTGAATAAGATTTTTTCAGTTTTCAATTTTATAACAGATTAACTCATGTAAAATAGTTATGGTAGTAAATATTAGTCAGACTCAATACTACTCTTTCACCTAATCCAAATCTTGTGAAAATTGTTTCTACTACCTCGTCTTTTCCCTGATAAACTTCAAATTTCTTCACGTAACTTTTTTAATCTGCCACACACCAAAGTTTATATTCTCTTTTGATAGCTTCATTGGATAAAATTGTTTGAGACTTTCTATAAACAACATATCTCATTCTTTTAGGGTTTTTACAAAGGCCTTATTTTATATAGTATATCTTTATTAAAATAAATTAAACTCTTGGCTTAGTGTTTCACGATTTATTTAACAATATGAATAGTCAACATGTTTCGAGCGTAAGCTCATTTTCAAGACTAAACTACTAAACTTTTTTTTGACTTTGACATATTCTTTATTTGAGTACCT
Organism: Henosepilachna vigintioctopunctata; assembly: GCA_030704895.1. Lineage (NCBI taxonomy): Eukaryota > Metazoa > Arthropoda > Insecta > Coleoptera > Coccinellidae > Henosepilachna > Henosepilachna vigintioctopunctata. The sequence goes on from JARQZJ010000091.1 coordinate 11,301,414, forward strand.
AATACATTATATACCTCTACGTCTCAGTGAAAATGAAAAATAAGTAGAGTTTAGTGACACTGAAGGTGTCCTAAGTCTTGATGAGACTTTACAGTCAAGGTTTAAGATATCTACATTTCAATTGTTTGTCTTGTATTTTAATCCTGGTCTTCTCGAAGCACCAATCTGGGCCTCTTGTGTTTCCAAGTGGCATCTTCTTCGTAGTTCCCTAGTGTTGCTACCAGGGGGTTCGGGTTGTCTGGAAGTGCGGCAAACGTTCTTGCTGCAGTCACCCTGATCGTCTCCATAACACTCGGCATTCCAAGGTCTCTGTGAATCTGGGAGTTTCTCACATACCAAGGTGCGTCGATGGCCATCCGTAGAGACTTGTTCTGCACAACTTGAAGCTTGTTAATGTGTGTTTTGGCTGCATAGCCCCATACTGTTGAGGCATAGGTCATCGTTGGTCGGATTATCGTCTTATTCAGACGTATCTTCGTAGCAGCACTGAGCTTACTCCGCCTGTTGATAAGTGGGTAGAACTGGCTCTGCGCTGCTTTGGCTCTGGCTGTGCAGTGGTCTATGTGGGACTTCCAAGTTAGCCTTCGGTCTATAATGACTCCCAGGTATTTCGCCTTGTCTGTCCAGGGGATAGGTGTACCGTTCAGCTGAATTTCTTCATCTGGTCGGTGTTTCCGCTTGCTGAGGAAGAGCGCCTTGCTCTTCTCGGGGTTGACAGTGATACGACAGGTCGCTAACCACTCTTGCAAGTTGTCAATGGCCTGTTGTAGTCTCCGCGTCACCGTGTTGGGCTGGCTGGCTCTGGCAAATATGGCGGTGTCGTCGGCGAAGAGGGCAAGATTGGTACCCTGGGTCTTCGGCACATCCCTCGTGAAAAGGCTGTAGAGAATCGGTGAAAGCACCGAGCCCTGAGGCAGTCCTGCCTCCATCATTCGCTCCGTAGATTGGGAAATGCCAACGCGGACTCTGAAAAGCCTTCGTTGTTGGTATGATGCTATAAGTTCAACCATGGCATTTGGGATTCCTGCTTCAAGTAATTTGAATAGAAGTCCTTCATGCCACACCTTGTCAAACGCTTTGGAGATGTCGAACAAAGCGACTCCAGTTGACATCTTCAGGTTGAAGCCCTCGCTGGCAAATTCCACGAGACGCAGCGCCTGATGCACTGAAGAAGTTCGTGGCTGGAATCCGAACTGCTCGTCAGGGATGAGGTAGTTTTCTCCGACGAGTTCCTTGAGCCTTGATAGGATGATGCCTTCTGCTATTTTCGACAGACTTGGGAGGAGGCTAATCGGGCAGTAATGCTGCGAGAATGCAGCGGCTTTTCCAGGTTTCTGAAACACAATTACGTCTGCGCTTTTCCAACGAGTTGGAAAGTAGCGCAGACGTAATATCGCATTAACAATGGAAGTGAATTGGCCGAGAGCTCTTACCGGTAATTGTTTTAGGGCCCTGTTGGAGATGCCGTCACGTCCTGGGGCTTTCCTTGTCTTGCTTCTATTGATGCGATGCTGTATTTCGGTTGTTGTGGTTGGGCGAATGCCTCGGTCGTCTTCGTTTTCCAGTCTCCTTGATACCTCGTTTTCTATCCGTTCGATGTTGTCCAGATCGGCGTCTTCGTAGTTCACTCGAAATTGGGTTTCCAGATAATCTGCGAAAGCCTCTGCTTTCTCTGCTTCTGTATAGACAAGTCCTCTTTCGCCGGGTATGGGTGGCATCGGCATGTATTTGTTTTGAAGAATTTTGGTCATCCTCCAGAGAGAATGATCTTCCTCTTCTAGCAAGTCTAGCTTAGCGTTCCATTGAGCGTTTTGGTGGTCCAACAGCGCCTGTTTGGCTTCTGCAGCTAGTTTTCGGTAATCTCGCAGGTGATCTGGATCCCAAGTTCGTTGGTGTCTTCTCCTTGCCCTGTTGCGGTTCCTGATGATCTCACGAACTTCCTCTGGTGGATTGTTGTGGTGAAGTGGCTTCCGTTGCTCGCGGCTACAAGTCTCAATCGACCGGATGATTGCTTCCTCGAAGGCTTCAATTGCAATTTCGAGTTGATCTCGGGTTCGCAGGGCGGAAGCGGAGGAAGCGTCTCGTTGATGTGATCCTTGAATGCTGCCCAACTACTAAACTAAGGAACCTACAACAAATTTATATCTACACAATGGTTGTGAGTAGGGAGGATAATTGAAAATCTACTTGTTCATTTACGATTTCTCCTTTTCTCTTCCAAGAACTGCTTATTTCAATTGCTTCCAAAAGGTCTAAACGTTTCTCTTTATTACCTGCGTGTAGGCATTTAGTTTTCTCAAAGTCTATGAAGTGATTAGAGTTAATGCAATGTTCTGAGAATCCGGTTTTATTAACATTATACAAAATCGACCTTTTATGTTCGTCAACCCGAGTTTTTATTTTTCTACCTGTTTGGCCGATATAATGCACTGGACATTCATTACAAAAAATTTTATAAATCCCGCTTTTGTCTTCAACATTTGTCTTTTCTTTATTATTTACTAAAAGTAAAATTTTTTCGCTCAGATGAGGTATGAAATTAATAGAATGATATTTTTGTTTGTTTTTATAATTTGAGATGAATAAATTGAATTTAAAAGAATTTTCCGTTGCTTTTTTCTTATAAGATTATCTATTATATTTTCGTCATAACCGTTATTATTTGCTAGAAGTTTCAAAGTTTTCATTTCTTTGTTGAAATTTTCTTCGGAAAGCGGGATAGTTGTAAGTCTATGTATAAAAGGATAAGAATATATTGACTATTCATATTGTTAAATTAATCGTGAAACATTAAGCCAAGAGTTTAATTTATTTCAATATTCAATTATGTTTCACCAAGAGTTAAGCTAGAATTCAATCTCAGTCATAGCATATCTTTATTATTGGCATAATTGGTGGAATTATCGTTTATATATAAATACTGTAAAAATGGCTCAAAGTGATCGGCTTTGTGACATTCTTCGATGTTTTACTTAATACATATTGTACACGTAAACTAGGACCATAAAAACCAATTACCGTTAGGCAAATATATTTGACGTTCAATGTAAGTTGGATTGCATAACGCTATAAACAAAGGGGCAGTCAGTTCGCATTGTCTGTTCTAAGGGAAAATATTTCTTATACCAAGTAAATAGATAAATTTATTTTGTAATGACTTTGTACTGATATCCTGACTGGAGTCATCAAGTAACAGAGAGAATATTGATATTAGTTCACATTTAACTATATACCCAACTATTGCAACTTGTTTATTCATAAAATTAATTAAAAGTTATAACCTTTCAATTATTTCTATTTTAATGAAGATAACTTATTGAACGATAAATATATCCTTTCACTTTCTGAAAATATGTAGTTCTCGAATAGTAAATCGAAGGTATAACAATAGACTTCTTTTTCAATTCGAAATAATTTAGGATTCCTGATAAAAATGGAAACATTGAAAATGTTTCAATTTTAAAACGAATTAATTAAAACGAATTAAAACGAAAGAATTATTTTGAATATTCGAATTTGAATATTTTCAAACGAATTTTGGAAAATTTTTCAATAAATTCAGCTGAAGATATGCAAAAACTTGGAATTTAAATATTTTCGAGAGGAAGAATTCAAATTCGAAAAAATTTTGAAAATCATTACTTGGATGCACAACTTCTTCAAAAAAACTGGAAGTTCCAAAATTTTATGAAGAATAATCAATTTCGAAATGTTATAATGTTAGAATTAATTGAAAATTCATTCGAATTCAACAAAATTCACAAATATTGAATGAATTTTTTGTTATAGATAAATAAAATCACTCATATATTGAAAGTTTACAATTAAATTTATATTAGATAAAGTGCGCTACGTAGATTTTCGACTGTTCTATGAAGTTTTTTTTATAATTATCCCATTTAAAATAAAATATTTCAATTTAAGTGTTTTTCGAAATTAATTGGCCACAATTGATTATTGAAGTTTTCATTGTATTGATACAAATTCTTTATAATCGAAAATAATTTTGTTTTTCAAAGTTGCAATTGCTATTGAATAATGTTGTTTCAGGTTTTCAACCTATAATATATCATGTATTATAATCATATCGTAATGTCACATACGATGAAATCATATCATATAACATCTGGCTCTCCATGAAACTTCATCAGTTTGCCTTCAATATCTTCAATATTGGTGATGTAATTTTCTTTAGCATCATCCCTCTTACTCGTAAAAAACCTTTTCAACTGAAACGTGAAACCTCATGAGCGATTTTGGCATTATTTATTCATAATAAATGGAAACCTTCAATAAAGAGCTTGAAAAATTCGATAAAACGTGAATTTACTGAATCTGATATTCATAGAATTGAAGAAAAATACTGAATTTAGGATATATATAGTAGGATGTAGCAAAAAATCCGACCGAACTGCGAATATTTCAGTTGATTATTGAAAATTCGAGTTTATTAATTTCGTGGAGTTTCTATAAAGCTTGGGAATTTCTTAAACTGAAAAATGTTTTGTGTGATCAAGTACACCAAGAACGTGCTAGAAAATGCGTATTTTCTGAAAAAACGTAGGTCTCCAAATGAGAAAACACAAGGTTAATGAAAGACCGTATTTTTAATAACAAAGTAGTTATCAAAATTTTGTACCTGAAAATCAACGGAAAACTCAAGAATTAAATGAAATAATCATATGAAAATATATCAATGAAATTTAAAATGAATGGTTGAATGTTTACCCTTTATTAGTGTTGCAAAAAATGTCTCGCAGTCTTGGTCCAAGATCGCCTAATTGGAAGCAAGACGAAGACCAAGACTTCAGCAACAACAAGACTGAGTTGCAAGACTCTTGCAGTCCTGCAGATCAATTAGACTCTCATTTGAGCTTGTTCATATCATTTGCTTTTTTTAAAATGTTTATTCAATGTTTATTCAGCAGCAGCTATTACAAAATTCAATATGAGTTAAATGGGTATGATACTTATTCATTATTAATAATTGATCATTGTCTTAAATAGACTCGGCTAATTTCAGCTTGAATACCTTTAGGCTACTTGCACTCTTTATAGAGCTTCATTGTAGAGATATAAAGGCTTTAATATATCACAAATGGTATCTAATTGAGAACGGTTGAAAAAACGATAACCGAAATGTCCTGACGTATACAAGCGATATGAGATCACAATTTTATTTTTAAGAATGACACGGAGGTTTTGCTTATCTCTTGGTGAAACATTATGTTAAAAACAATGAAATATAATTAAAACACTCGGCTTAAGTTTCACTAAATAAATATATTAAAAACCCTACATAAGCTTCGGGTGGTTAACACATAATCAAGAGTCTACCATGTTACTGAGTAACATTGACAAGACTCAGGTTAAGTTACTCATTAACAAGAGTTACTGAGTAACATTGTATATATTCTTGTATATTGTATAATGGGTTAACCACCCGAAACATATGGGGAGTTTTTAATATATTTAGTGAAACTTAAGCCTAGTGTGTTAATTTCAATTTATTGATTTAATTTTTAGTTTCATTGATAAATTTTAATATGATTCTCTTTTCAATTTTTTATTTGTTCAGTTTTAAGTTTTTGCCTCAGAATTTCAATAAACCATATGTTGCTAAAGCTGCAATTTTGATTCAATTTTGTGTTCTTCTTTTTCAATGTTTTGACCGTTTGTCTTATATTTCAAAGTGAACTATTATCAATTGAAGAAGTAATTTGTAGAGTTTATCTGATTGATGTGGAGTTTTCATTTTTTGAGTCGTAAGAAAGAATTTTATCTATAATATAAAAATGAATCGCAAAATGTGTTTGAACAACGCCTGGACCAATTTAGCCAATTCTTTTTTTGAAACGTTCGTTGAAGTCCAAGGATGGTTTTCACGGCAAATTCCAATAATTACCGGGAAAACCTTGAAAACAGCTTTTTTTTCCCATACAAACGTTTTCTGACCAAAATGTAGAGTCAACGGCTGAACCGATTTCACAATTTTTTTTGTTGTGTTTGTTATTGTCAGGGAAAAAATTGCGTGTAAAATTATAAAATTCAAGAAAACTTAATTAATAAGTCTGAAAAAAGGATGTAAAAAAAGTGAATATCTCATCACACATTCCGATAAGTTTAGAAAAGCTACTCGTATCACGACTAATATTGAAACTTCTATTGAACATAAAATTTTGGTAAGTTTGAATAGACTAACATACACGTTACTAACATAGCACGTGTTATATTTGATTATAAAGAAGAAAACATAGTTCTTCAATTTAGAGTTGAAATTTAGTTATTAAAAATGAGAGCTATTAGATGTACAAACTTAAGTCGCAGAACTCGCAATGCACCAAGTCAAAGATATAAAAGAGCAAGTCAAATTGACGAGCAACGCCAAGCCACTATATTCATTGGTTTCCGGAAATGGACTAAATTCTGAACATTTTTTGACTTATATCCAGCAAATATGATTAATGATGAGATATATGGGACAAATACTCGATACGAAATAAGGAACATGCCGTTCAATTATAGAACGGACAGGTTAATAACTTTCAATACATCAAACGTCTTAATATTGGCATTTTTTGATAATTCGACTGATTTTAAATAACAGGAAGTATTGCACTCCCTTCGTAATTGAGTAAGTCCCTGGCTCAACACGGGATAAATATTAAAAACCAGATAGTGTAGCTCAAATAGTAGAATATGTCTTTCCGGCTTTTTGAAAAATATTCAGATAAAAATAAATGGCCCTACAAAGTTCGACCGGTCAGCTAGTAACATAATAAACGAGGAAGTTACGTGAATGGTCAGAAATTAATATCAATTTTATATCATAAAATGATACTGATCAATATCAAATAAATATTTCAAGATATTTCTTCATCTATTGATGAAGAAAAAATGTTTTGAATAAATGAAAAGTCTATAGGTAATACAGGAATAAACATTTATCACATGAAGGAGTATCGCTTATAAATGATCGAATATTTATAGTAGACACCCTCCAACGCACTTTAAAAATTCACGCGTCCGATTTTAACCCTAATCTCAAGAGGGTGGGGGAAGGTGAAGCAGGAGTCTTCCTGTAGTCAATGAACCAGCGGTGGCGGTTCCTGAGGCGCATGTTGGGATAGAAAAAGTCGGCGTGTCGTAGCCGTTGTTAGAGGAAGTGAGACGGATTTCTCACCGCGCTTTTCTCGAATCGCACAGGTTTAGTTAGCTAGGGAACGTTCCGTGCCGTTTTGCGGTGCTCTACAGGTGCGTCAATTGAAAAACTTGTCTTTGAAATTTACGAAAATTCGAAAGTTGATCGGGAATACAGGAATCGGTGTTTGTTGTTTCTTGTAGAGTCAATTAAACAAGTGTAAGTGAAAGTTTACGGATTTATAAGAACATATTCGTTGGTTTATTGAGGTGAGTTGGAAATTGTCTCATTTACCTATTATTTTGGTATTCTGTAGAAAAAACCTTGAAAATCTTTGTTGCATATGAAGAATAGGAAATTTTAAAGTCGCATTGTTATTATGTTTCTAATTTTAAAACGCGGTGATATTCTATAGTTGTTAAAAACTTTTCATGTTCTCTTGTTTCGGTGTTTTACAACTTTTGGAATCAATTTTCTTTTCGAATTTTAGTTTTCAATTTTATTTTGATAAGAATTATTAAAATGAATTTCTTTCGATTCAGGATCTAAAATGTGTGATTTAAAAGTTTATTTAGGTGCCGCATTTTCTAATGATTTGAATTCTGAACAATTTGTGGCACGTAAATGTATTTAAATCCAGAGTTGACACTACAGAATATTTTGTAGAGAAATATTCTCTTCATGTTTTCAGTATGACAACTTGTTGCACATAGTATTTATTTTATATATAATATGTATATGGCAATTTATTATTAATCTTAATTATTATCTATTATATTATCATAACTTTAACAAAGCATTTTGAGAGGAAAATGTGAGTTTGAAAGTTTGAAAGTTGTTAATTTTTTTCTTGATATTGTGTAGCAATAATCTATTTCTATTTTCAGATAGATATGATATTTTTTGTGATATTCAATAACTTCACTACGCATTCGATTCTGATCGGCTTCTTCTTTGATCCGAATTTTGTGTATTTACATGCGAATTAATCACTATTCAACATGAATTTTTCGGATCGTTTTCAATATGTTGAACATGGTGGTAATAAGTCTGCACTCTATTCTGCCTCGTCTGGTGTGCCACAGGGGTCCAACTTGGTTCCATTGTTGTTTATTATATATATCAATTTCCTTTCTTTCTTGCATGCATCTGATTTTTGCAGATGATTTAAAAACATTTGCTGCTATTAACGATCGTCATGATTGTGTCAGATTACCGTCTTCCCTTTATATTTTCTCGAAAATTGACTCCAATTCATCATAGTTGTACATTGGAAGGTCATATTCTAGATATATGTGTTGAGTTTAAGGATCTGGGGGTACTTTTCGACTATACGCTGTCCTTCTCTGAATATATAACTTGTATTACGGCTTTTGCTTCTAAGATGCTGGGTTATTTGGTCAGAAATTGGGGCAGCTTTGTTAATCTTGACACAATGAAAACGCGGTAGTACTCCTTTATTCGCAGCAAACTGGAATATGCGTCTATAATTTGGTCTCCTGTGTACATTAATTCTATTTTCGACTTGGAGGCAGAGTTCAGACGAAATGTTTGAAGAATATGTACTTCAAATGTTATGGGCAATATCCTTCTAGAGGCTTCGACCATTCCATCCTAACCGATAGTTTGGGAATTGAATTATTGAAGTTGAGGCGTGAACGGTTCGGCCTAACGCTTCTCTTCAAAATTTTGCACAATTCGATTGACTCACGATTTCTTCTCAGCAAAATAAATATTCGCGTACCAAGGCTTGAGGATGAAGAGGCGCAATAATACATGTTATGTCACTTACAGCAGATCAAATGTTATGTCACGTTCTATCAACTGTATATGTAATCTTTATGACGGGTGTTGCGGTCGATGTAATATCTATTTTGATGGGCAATCTGCGATCTTGGCATGCCACTCAGAACAATGCAATGGGATGTCGTGATATTTTCATGAACTTCTGTTGCTTACATATGAGTTAGTTTTAAATATTATTTTAATTTTAGTTGTTTCATTTGTTTACTATATAGTACTATTGAAATCGATTTTAATTTTATTTTTATTCATAAAATATATTTCGTTACAATGTGGTCAACTTCTGCTGACCATATGTAACTTTGCAATAGAGAATGTTTTATTTTATTTTTAGTTATCTGGTTATTGTTCAATACTATTTAATTTAATTTTAGTTTCATTTTTTTGTTGTATCTATTCGCTTATACTCTCTTTTTTGTTTTTTTTCTTGTCAATTTTTTCTTATTTATTATTATTTGTGTACAATTTGTTATTTTTTCTCTGTAATTGGATGTATATCTGTTGGGAATGAATGTATTACTAGTATTATTATTATTATAATTATAAAGTAGGTATTCATTTCAAGAGGATATTATTTAGATACGTATATGGTTTTTCAAATATAATTATAGTTATAATTGTCCTTACGACATACATGAAAATTTAGTATAATATAGAAACAATAATCTATTTGAATATGAGGATTCTTTCTTGATAAATCAGAATGGGCGTGTTGATGTATGGAATAGACATATTAGGTCTACGCATATTATTCAATTTCCCACATCTACTAAAAGTGGCTTTCCATCATGAGCTGAAACGTCGAGATGTTAAAAATCTTTTACGCGGTTCATCCCGAGCACCTAGTTTTTTACACATATCTGGCTGTTTGAATCTTTCTGAACATATACTGATATATATATATATATATATATATATATATATATATATATATATATATATATATATATATATATATATATATATAAATTATAGGTCAAAGATTCACAGGTCATTCAATACTAGTAAATACTGAGACTCTTAATCGAAATATTTCAAATGAAACTCTCAGGGAACTGTCTACACAAATGTTGTCAACGAGAACGAACCCATCACTTTCGAGAGTGTTATTGTTTGAGTGAATATTAAGAGCATTTGGAGAAATTCATCGATCTTGTTGAATGATAATAGGATACAATTGTTTCATTATTATTATGAGTCTATATTTAGTCTATCAATCAAGAATCGATGACTTTCGAAACGAACCTAGGTCCTATACCAAATTGAGAGATATTCTACACAGTGAAATATTCACGTAGGCTCCCTCTATCGGCGGAAGGACGTATAAACTATCCCTAGCGTTTAATATTCCTACTCATGACAACAAGAGTGCGAGTGGAAGGCTTTGTAGATGTTTCATTCGCAGTAATCGAGTAGGAATCTTGAACGCTAGGGAGAGTTTATACGTCGTTTCGCTGATAGAGGGAGCCTACGTGAATATTTCACTCTGTAGAATATCTCTCAATTTGGAAGAGGACCTATGTTCGTTTCGAAAGTCATCGATTCTTGATTGATAGATTAAATATGGACTGATGATTCATAATAATGATGAAACAATTGTATCCTATTATCATTCAACAAGATCGATGAATTTTTCGAAACGCTCTTAATATTCACTCTCGAAAGTGATGGGTTCGTTCTCGTTGACAACATTTGTGTAGACAGCTCCCTGAGAGTTTTATTCGAAATATTTCGATATTTCGATTAAGAGTCTCAGTATTTACTATATATATATATATATATATATATATATATATATATATATATATATATATATGTATATAATAGATATATATATATATATATATATATATATATATATATATATATATATATATATATATATAATAGATATCAAAAGTATACAATAACTTCGATAATTTTTTTTCACAAAATATTCAGAAGAACATTAGAGCAGAGCTGGCTAGGTGAGACATGAACAATGCGATGTCTCCATTATACTTCAAGGGATAAATGTAAGATAATATTCAAATCGTTGCCTACATTTATTGGAAGCGCAGTTACTGTTTCGTACTACAAGTTACTCATCACCTACTCAACAGTTATTTCACGTACAACAAATGAAAGGCAACGACTTCAAACCTCACATACCCTCGTATCGATTGTAAGACAGGAATAAACAGCAAGTCGTATGCACATATAAAGCATAGACTAATGTACATATACCGCAACCTTGCATGGTTGCGGTTTGGCATTATTAATTTGATGGCATTACTTCATCAAATTAGATGAAACTGTTCAAAACTATAGTTGTAAAATGTAGTATCACATTGATAAGGACGTGTGAAACTTTCAAAATATGTATTTATGTGCTTTTTATGGATTCCTGAGATTTGAGATGTACATTAATCTATGCATTATATATGCATACGACTTACTGTATATTTCTGTATTACAATCGATAAGAGGGTATGTGAGAATTGAGTCGTTGCCCTTCATTTGTTATACGTGGCGTAACTGATGAGAACCTTGTAGTACGAAACAGCAACTGTCCTCCAAAAAATGTAGGCAACGATTACAATATTCTCGAACATTTATCCCTTGAAGGATAATGGAGTTATCGCATTGTTTATGATTCACATAGCCAGCTCTGCTATAATGTTCTTTTGATTATTTCGTAAAAAAATTATCGAAAGAAAGTTATAGTATACTTTTAATATCGAATATTTACAAGTGCGAAAATATAGCACGAGAACTACATAATTCTTGTAGTAGATTTCATATATATATATATATATATATATATATATATATATATATATATATATATATATATATATATATATATAGTTCGTATTATTTTGGATGTTCATTTTGAGTTTGTTTTTCTGAAATAAGTATGTTTAGTTCGTATTCTGTCAGCGATAAATTTTATTTTATTACATAGAAGCATTTCTTTGAGTTTGATAAAATTTTGTTCACCTATGTGAGGGCAATGATTTTTGAAGTGTGTGTTTTAACCCTTGAAAAAATCATGAAATTTTCTAAGGGAATCTCTGAGCTGCGACTAAATCGTGTTATTTACTTGGTGTACATTGAAGATAATTTAAGTTGATTTGAATATTTGAAAAATTATCGATTAGTAACTATTCATTTTATATGGCGTACGCTCCTGACATTTATCAATTTCTCTTATTGCAGATTCGTTTGTACTACTTTCATAATTAAACCGCTTTATAAATTTAGAGTTTTTCTAGGTCTGCTTTTTATTCGTTGCATCGAAACATAGACCGATTTGTAGGAAGTTGAAATTGAAATTGAATATTTTAAATTGGCTTTTGTTATAATATATTAAAGTATTTCGATTCGGCATTACAATTAAATCAATTCAGATTACGAAGTAGTAGGTCAACATTTTTGAACGAGGCTCGCGTGAAAAAATCGAAAAAAAACACTGCTGTAGTGTATATACTCGTATTTCGAATAGGTGGATCTCGTTAGTTTCGAATTCGCATTTGGAAAAAAGCTTATTTTAATTAACAAGCTTATTGATTTCTGTTAAGTACTAATTATCTTCAATTGATTTTCACTGAATTTCCTTTGGTAGAACTGTATTCGGCAATTGATAACTGTATAGAGAAAATATGTCAGTATATCAGTAAATGCATATTTCAAATGCATTGGACGATAAAACTCATTGATGAATATTTCAAATATTACAGTTTTGTTTTTTCAAAATAGAAAAGAACCCTATTTCTTGAAGAATTTTTCAGTGCCGAAAACTTCTGTCTTGTCAATTGTGATTCAGACCCTTGTTTAGGAGAAATATGTATAATTTCTTCAGTTTCAGATCTTGATTGTTATTTGTCATTCATATGTTATCAACATCATTTACTCATGCGCTCCTGGTACAGAAATTATGCAACAAATTTGGATTCTTTGATAGCCTCACCAATCTGTTACATTCTTATCTGGTTGACCGACGTCAATTCGTACAGCTGGAGGGTATACAGTCGTCTGAGTTCTTACCTACCTCTGGAATATCTCAAGGGTCTAATCTTGGACCACTCTTATTTATTCTATTCGTAAATGATCTGATGGATAATATTCACTCTCCACATTTGATGTGGCAGACGATTTGAAACTATATCATGAAATTAGATCACAGGATAACTGTGTTCAACTTCAGCTTGCGCTGGACCATGTTGCTAGTTGGTTTGAGGACAATTATTTGAGTTTGAATGTGTCAAAGTGTAATGTTGTTTCTTTCACAAGGAAAAGAGACCGAATTGACTGTGATTATAGCGTCGGTGGTCAGGTTCTTTTTCGTTCTGATAAGGTGGGAGATCTTGGTGTAGTCTTCGACCAGAAGCTTTCCTTTGTCCCACACATCACCCAACTTATTTCATCTGCCCCGAAAATATATGGATTCGTTATACGTAATGGCAAATATTTTAATAATTCCTCAACATTCATGAAGACTATTTGATACCCTAATTCGTAGCAAGTCAGAGTATGGCAGCATGATCTGGCATCCTATTTACACTTGCCATCAACGCCATTTTGAGGCTATTCAGAGAAGGTTCTTGAAATTCTTAGTTTGGAGGGAGGATAAAGTTTTTCCACAGAGAGTGGAAACCTCAATCATAACGAATTATTGAGTCGATTTAGCAATGCAGTAATCTGAAATCTGATTGCAGAGCAGGAGAGAAACTTTATCACTCAAATTTTTGTACAAATTACTGAACAATATTATTGATTTTCCTTTTCTCTTGTCCTCTTCGAAACTTCGTGTTCCTAGGCAGAATACAGAATTCTCGTAATACAGAATTATTCCACCTAGAGACTTCAAGGACTTTCTCGATAATGCAAATCCCCCATTTGGTTTATGCAGTCTACATTCAATACAGCCAATAATTGTGACATTCACTTTGACTCCATAGAAGTTATTATCAGGAGTTATGTGAACAAAGAAAATTGACTGAAATGAATTGATTTAGATTGAGTTCTTTGTAATATTTCATTGAATGCTATAATGTAGTTATTAGTTACTACTTTTTTAGACTAGATTGAGCTCTTTGTTATATCTTTTTCATTTTAATTATTTTTTTAGTATTCAATATTGTTTTCATTTTCTGTAATTGGGTGTTATACATGTTGAGAATAAAGAACTTATTATTATATTATTATTATTTTTTATTACTTATTAATAGATACCTGCCATTTGGATTTGTATCGATGAGTTGTTGGATTGATCCCGATTTTTAATATATGATTCCTCGAGAAGGATTTTATCAATTGATGTGAAGAATTGGTTAGATTCGTCAAACATTGCAAATCAATTGCATCGAAATGTTGTACATACGTGGACTTTAGTAAATGGTTCACTCGGACGTTGAGTGAAATATTATCGTGAAGCGAACATGTTGTTTGTCTGGGAAACAATTGAACAGAACTACGAAGCGTCTGTTACTTCAGCATTTCAACGAAAATTGTAGAATTCACATTGGACATTCGAGGCCGTTAGAATCATTCATCATTTCTCATCGACTGAACGCATTTTGTGCATTTTGGGGCGGTAGGCGTTTCGAAGTTGAAAGAGGTATTTCAGCATATTGGTGTTTCTCAAAACTAACATATTAAGCATTTTTGCGTGATTTGTGTCAATATGGATAGTTTTAAACTGACTTGCAGTGGTTTCGAAAGAAACTTTATTTGTTTTTTGATGGTTCAATCGGCTTGGGCAATTTTCCAACAGACTCAGGTTCATTTATCGCCTACGTAGCATTTTTCTCGAAAGTTATCTGAATTGGACGAATACCGAATGGAATTAATGAAAAGTACCTGACAGCGATTGATTGGTAGCGAAAAATGTTTGAAAGTACTTGAGGATCGCAAAAAATTTCACGAATTAATTAGCAGTGGCTTTTATATTGAACTGAGCTTGGGCGCCACCAGCAGTATTTCCAGCGAGGTGCATCTAAATCTATACATTTTATTAACTAATATAAAATATAGAAATTTATTATTGATGCTCAGGCTTTGAGGCTCAGTGGCCGAGCGTTATAGCGATCCTATACGCTCTCCGTTTACTGATGCTGGAGGGTTCGATTCCCCCTTAATCTTGGGCAGTTCGAAATCGCCGTTAAATGGAGCTACAGAGGTCTCTTACCTCCGCTCTTAGAACAATGATAAAAATAATAATAATGCATAGAAGGTAGAAAAATTCAATGTAAATTCAAATCTCGAATGTATTTGATTGAATATATTTAGCAAATTGGAAACATAATCAAGGTGTGCGTTGAAGGTACTGAGAGTTCACAAGGATTATAATCCTATCTACTCGTATATACACATAATATAATAATCGTGAATTCTGAGTAAAACCAGCCTTTAATCTCTATATCCGATAGTTGGCATTATTGCTTGGGAATCACCGCTGTAGATGGATGCCTGTTGTGTGTGCATACGACAAGTTTTGTAGAAATCAAAAATAATTGAAGTAAATATAGAATACATATAGAAAAAGAGCCCGTGTGAGTTCTTTGAAAAATATATTTGAAAAAATAAAAATTAATAAAATATTTTATAATTTATAAAATATTCTATAAATATCATTGAATCGTTTATTATAGAATATTATTGATTTCTAAACACACCTAAGATAGCTTGCCTATTGAAACGTGTGTATGGCTATGTAAATTCAATTAGTTTCAATAAATTTTTTGCATATCCTTCATTAAGTCAATTTAGATAACTTTACCGATATGACAACGAATAAATATTGCTTTCAGAAGGTAGATGATTTAACAACCAAAATAACATTATATAGCCAGCAAAAACTTTTGGTAAAGTATTCTTGCCGTGTTTTAAAGTTTCAAAATCGAAGGATTTAAATATGTGCGAGACAGAAAGTAGATTGTCCAAGGTCTTGTGATAGAACATAATGTATTATAACAGCTGCGTGCGACCTTTAAACACTTTAAAGCATGGCAAGAATATTCTAGTAAGAGCACGGCCGACTTTAAATAGGCCATAAAGAACGTAGTCCGGCGGTGTTGCCAAGATTGAGTTAGTGGTCTACTCTCCTAGTCAGTTGTTCCCTAGTTTTCAAGCGTTATTTCAACTTTTAATGTATATTCCGAACGGATAAAAAATATTATTGGTATTTATAACGTAGTAAATATAATTCCACATATTCCACAATATTATTAGCACTTATTACACTGCGATAAAACAGCGATGTTTTAAATAAAGCCCCACTGGGTGAAAACTACTTATATTAGTAGGTGGGACATAATATGAGTAAAATATATTATTTTTATGATGAAAAAAGTTACATAAGAATTTACCTGAAGGATTTCAGAAAAATATTGAAGATTTTTTTTTGACGGAACATTGAAATAATTCCGCATTGAATCATGAGCACAGGGAGAAAGAGTGTATAACATGAAATACATAATTATTATATCAGACAAGTAACGTTTCTTCTTTGGAACTAATAATTATATTTGATCAATTAAAATTCGTTGGTTATTCAAACAAGTATCCCTGTTTTCTGAAAAATCTTCAAGCTTACCACAACTACTTTTAATCGATGCCTCATTTGATTAACATAAAATGTTTTCGATTAAATATGTGAAGGGTTGATCCACACTGTCTGGAATATCTTTGTATCTTATCAACAAATTTTCCATTTGAGACCACCTATCCAATTTGAGGTCAATAGGTAAAATTCCAACATAAATCAGTGTACAACAACTTTTCTCTCTTCAAAAATACTGTTACTAACATGTCTTCATTCACTGTAATTTGGTTATTATGGTAATAATTTCTTCACATAAATTAGGAAGGTAAAATGAATTCTGTTGTTAACTGAACCCATTTCAGCATTCCAATAAACTGGAATATTTATTTTACTGGAGTAATGAGGCATTAAATCTTGAAAATTGTCAATTGAATCTGACTTTTCAAAAATGTTATTCAAATAATCATTGCGAGCTAAATAATTTCTCCGCCTTTCCTCTGGGCTTTTCCTAGGTGAGGGCATATTTTTTGAAAAATAATGCGCAAAATTTGGAAAAGTCTATACTTTCATTTTGGTAATTAAATTTTTTTTTCTGACAGCAATTTTTATCGTTTATCATAACAGTGAGGTTAACTAAATAAGAAAGGTAAATAGTGAAGATGATGAGCAAAAATTGATTGAAAATAATTAAATCAAAAATAGCCATGAATACTTCTTGATAGGCAACCCATCATATGCGTGTTCCTAAATCAATAACGTGAGAAGAGGCCTCATTTCATTATCAGATGAGTGAAGGTCGAGTCCCCACGGGCTCTTAGAATACTAGAAGCCGGGTAACATTACATTACAGTGATCTCATAATGCTTTCGGCTTACCGGTGCTGGTGAGTTCGATTACCAACGTGTTCTTGGACCTTTCGGTATCGGCGTTAAACTGTAGGTTCAAACATGGGAGCTCTATATAATAGTCTAAGAGCCCACGACGGCCAGAACTTCGTTGTTTTATAAAAGCTGAAAGTTTCTTTGTGCATGTCCCTAACACAGGTGACAAAGACCAGCCACTGTAGAGTTTGTGGTTATTTGCGCAGGTAATAGATAGTAAAGGTGTATAAAATAGTAGCTTCAATTCATTGAGGTATGAAGCTCAATTTTTTCATATTTTCTTCGGAATAAATTCAGAAATAGCGCTATCCATTGCGGGTCACTTGTTACAGTTGCTACCTCCTGAAAGACACCCTAAACTTTAATAAATTATATTTATATTTTCGTTATAGTATAAAAGCTAAATTTTATATATGTTACTTGGGGACCTATAAAAAGATGTTACCTCAATAGCATGACAGTTTTGATGGTTTTTACATCTTGTCAGACACATGGAGAGTCCCTACATGAGCGCCCTATCTCATTGGCATCCGCTTGAACAGCTGTTACCTCGCGCTCGCGCCTACAGGGGACTCTCAATGTGGAAAGAGCGGCATTCTTTGGAATTTCAACAATATCCAACATATCTTCCAAGTCTTCATCGGAAGATTAAAAATGATCAGAAATGACTGAAATATTCACCTAAAAATATGTTTATTTTTATTGAAGATAAACTAAAGGCAGACCAATCATATAACTTACTTGTTAAAACAGACGGTATAAATTGAAATATGAAATATGTAATACACGGTAATTGCAGCCAAATAAATACAGGATACTTAAGTGAACGAACTGTTAGTTTCCTTTTCGTTACCATGTGGTATGTATAAAAAAATCAAAGAAATAATTTTCTATGATACCAATTGCCAAATTATCGTGAATGTGCAAGTCCCGACTTACAGTTCTAGATTGATCCTTCGAACCGGTAGAACCAATTCCGAATCGATTCCGAACCAGTCCCAGTTTATCCGCGAACACAGAACTGTAAGCTCTAATGTTCCACCAAGTGATAAACGAAACCTCTGTCTCGTTCATTAATAATATTTTCTCCACTTAATTCTTATTATTCTATTTGGATCTCGTTTCAGCTAAACCACAATCCGTAAGACATGTAATTATTGTTTACAATGAAATAATAGATGCATTTTCTACAGCCTCAATATTAGCCAACGCACACGTATTCTCATTGTTATTCAGCCTTCACTGCTTCAAAGTGGATATTTTTCTTAACGTGTTATATTCCTGAAAGCATAGCATTACTCTCAGTCCTTAGCGAAACTGAATTATCATAAAAGGATAAGTGTGGTTTCGAGAAAGCACCTAGAAGAGTTCCACATGTATACATATTGTCAAAACTGCCATCTTGTACATCAATGAGATGCAATGATATCAAAATTTTTCATTAATCTCTTCACTTGAACTGGACAATGGAATGTTCGATGAATGACGATGATTGCTCTGAATATTGAATATACGGACATGATGGATGATCAATAGTATGTTCAACCATCTTGTTAATCACGAAAAGTTCTTTTGTAATTTACTACAGAGGATCTGACGTCACTACTTTTACATCCGCTTTCATTGTCATTCAAAAGTTGAGCATTTTCCGTTGTTGTCTCTACCAACATACAATGCTTCTCAAACAAATCGAACATTTTTTGAATCGATAGTGTGACGGAAATCGACGCGACTCCCTTTTTCATTCATTCTTCACGGCTGAATTGAGCTTCGATCTGATGAATAAATGATAAACTAGTATATCACATTCCTCAGTAGGTTCAATGAAGGACCTAAGTGTGGTTGAATGGTTATCAAATGTATTCAATAATTACCGCATATCGTATTGAGTACGATATTTGTATCATTCATTCAATGTAGGAGTTCACAGAAATTGACAAATTATTCAATTGTAAACGTCTAAATAACAACGTGGTATTTTTTCCACGTTGTTCGATAACTATAAGCTGATAGAACAAGGAAATCTGATAGTAGGAGAGCTGGCACCAATTTTTGGGTAGGTCTTTGAGACAAACTGAAAACTTGTCACATAACTCTCCTGATATACCCCAATACAGAATTGCAGACCTGGCTGGTGAGTAGCGGGGCTAAATAAACCCCTAAGTTTTTAGGGGTTGGCAGTTGGAAGTTCCACCAAAATGATCTGTCTTTTTGGGACTTTTATCTTTCAGTTATAAATAATACTCTATTAAAATTTCAAGCTGCCTCAAATACATTTTATACAAGTTTTTGCAAAATATTTTTGCACGGTTCTGGCAATGTTAAGACCCGGACTAAATCGTCGGGCTTAGTTTTTTTCGTATTCATCAATTTTCGTATGCACTGCAACATATAGAAATTGCATTTTGCCTCAAATATATTTTTGGGGAAAAAATAATATTTTTAAAAATTTAGGGGTTGATTTAGCCCCGCTACTTATAAGCCAGGTCTGCAGTTCCGTATTGCGGTTTATCGGGAGAGGTATGTGACAAGTTTTCAGTTTGCCTCAAATACCTAACCAATAATAGGTGCCAGCTCTTGGACTATAATAAACTCACTGATCTATCTACTGAAGATATGTTTGGAATCTCTGCTGAACACATGGCGTTCTGGAAAAAGTATAAACTTGAATAAAAGCAAATGAATGATAGTAGAAAATAGACTTAGAAAGTAATGGGTGTCTTTTTTAGAGGTATAGAACTTCAAATTGCAATAAAACAACGATGGATCATTCGATTGACAAGAATTTTTTTTTATTCGAAAGATAATCTTGTGGCATTACATTTTGAATATGACTTCTGGCATATGACTGCCATGGCTGGCTCAGATGTAGTCCAATCTGGTCATCCAATTTTCGATTAATTTTTCCAACATTTGTGGCCGTATATCGGCAACAACACGGAGAATATTGTCATCTAAATGGTCAAGCGTTTGTGGTTTATCCGCATAGACCAATGACATTACATAAACCTACAGAAATTAGTCCAGCGGTTTTAAATCACAAGATCTTGGAGGCCAATTTACAGGTCCAAAACGTGAAATTAGGCGATCACCAAACGTGTCTTTCAATGAATCGATTGTGGCACGAGCTGTGTGATATGTTGCGCCGTCTTGTTGAAACCACAGCTCCTGGACATCATGGTTGTTCAATTCAGGAATGAAAAAGTTAGTATTCATGGCTCTAAATCGATCACCATTGACTGTAACGTTCTGGCCATCATCGTTTTTGAAGAAGTACGGACTAATGATTCCACCAGTCCATAAAGCGCACGAAACAGTCAGTTTTTCTGGATGTAACGGTGTTTTCACATACACTTGAGAATTATTTTCACTCCAAATGCGGCAGTTTTGTTTGTTGACGTAGCCATTCAACCAGAAGTGCGCTTCATCGCTAAAAAAAATTCTCTTATGAAAATCGGGGACAACGACAATCTCGTTTTGGGCCCATTCGACGAATCTACGCCTTGCTTGATGATCGTTTGGCTTTAATTCTTGCACGAGTTGAATTTTGTGAGCACGCAAACTAAGATCCTTCTGCAAAATCTTCCATAAAGTAATCTACCAATTCTTGTGCTCAATGGCGGATGGACTAATTCGGGTCTTCCTCAATGCTACGCCTACAGTAGCAATAGCTTCTTCTGTACGCATCGTACGGCGTCTCTGGGGATGCGAGTTATCAATAAGAGTAAACGTGGTGCGAGAAGACGTTCCATGGTTAATCGAATTAATTGCTCTGATAGACGATTTTGTCGACGATAAAATGGAAGTATTGCACGATACGTATTCCACACAGAACCATCATTTTCGAAATGAAATTGCACTATTTGCAAGCGTTGTTCAGGCTTGAGTCTATTCATGATGAATTGCCAAACCAAACTGAGAATAAATCACTTCTCAGCTGTTAAATTGGTCGCCATCTACAACAGTAGATGCCAACTTAAAGTTCTATACTTTTAAAAAAACACCCTTTACAATTTGAATTGTGATAACACAACGATATACGAGGTTTGTTCGACAGAAAAGGTGAATTCTGAATTCCTTCGAAAAGTATTTATTTATTCATAAATATCCATTTTGTGTCCTTCAAAGTAATCCCCCTCAGATATAATGCACTTATGCCAGCGCATCTTCTAATCCTCGAAGCCCTTCTGAAATGCGCTTTTTGGTATGGCCATCAACTCGTTGTTCGACCGCGATTTTATTTCATCAATTGTGGCAAAACGCTTTCCTTTATTTGATGGCTTTAGTTTTGGGAATAGGAAAAAAAATCTGGTGAATACGGTGGTTGAGGCATGATTACGGTGTTGTTTCTGGCCAAAAAATCACGAACAAGCATTGACAGGTGAGTTGGTGCATTATCGTGATGCAAAATCCATGATTTGTTTTTCCACAATTCCGATCATATCATCCGAATTGGTTCATGCAAACGTTGCATAACTTGCTTGTATTGTTCCTTATTTACAGTACGACTGTTTGCAAGAATTCATTATGAACCACGCCGTTGTAATCGAAGAAAACAGCGAGCAAAATCTTCACATCTGATCGAACTTGGCGTGCCTTTTTCTGTCTTGGCTCTTCTGGCTGCTTCCATTAGGATGATTGGGCCTTGGTTTATAGTTGTCATAACCATAAACGCACGTTTCGTAGCCAGTTTTAACCTTTTTGAGCAAATCTGCATCGTCGTTGACGTCATTTTACATCTCCTGAGCGATACTAATGCGACGTTGCTTCTGCTCAAAAATTGGTAATTTCGGAACAAACTTCGCTGGTACACTTTTAATGCCTATAACATCCGAGAAAATTGGATGGCATGAGCCGATTGATATGCCAACATACTCTGAAACTTCCCTAAAAGCGATTCGACAATTTCTTTTGAACAGATCTCGTATATTGAGGAATACAATCTTGAAAGTGTTTCAGAATATAAATATTTGGATGTAGTCTTAGATAGCACCTAGACAAAAAATTGCTAGAAAAATTCTTTTTCTAGAAAGAATAGGTAGATTACTTAGTATTTATTCATGAAAAATAATATATAGACCAATTTTACAGCCACTTTTTGATTTCTTCTCGGCGCTTTTGTTCAACTTAACGTTTTCGTTCGTAATTCAATTGTACACCACTGTATATTCAACGAATGAAAATCTAACAACAGTAAATAATAATGTATGTATATTCATTTATACATTTAAATTTATAACATTCATCTTTCATATCAATAATTTATGTTGCCCAGTACTTTTATAAAATTCTCTTGATTTCTTCCTTCTCGGATTGATATCGAATATTTATGTACTTTTTCAGTGAATATTATGCATGCTTTACGTACTCTCCAGTCAATCAAGTTCAAATATTAGCCTTTGATAAGCAAGATCACATGAAAGCTTGAAAAGATCACCTGAATTTCCTTGCAAGGGTTACTTGAATTCTTGAATTAATTATAGCGAATTTGAAATGACGTCCAGCTTGGGAATGACGATGCAAGTTTCAATGGGAATTCCGTTCACATATGGGCACTTTGCAACATTTATGTTCATTTAAACACAACTTAAAGGTGAATTAGTGATGATGAATTTCAGTCGCACACATTGCCATTGGATATCTTTTATGAAGAGGAGTATTATAATGTTGAATATAACGATATTCAGTCTTCTATAAATCTTGTAGATAATATTAATAACACACACATAATATGATGATAATAATATGATGTTTATTTTGTTGGTGAAAAATTCATATAGGTTACAAGTCAACATTTATGTATGATACTTATTAATCATTTATAGTTGTTCAAAATAATTTCAAATAATTTTGGTATGAATACCTTGTGGCTACTTACAGTCTTTGTAGATTTAGAGCTAGAGTTTATTGTATGAACTGAATCTTGCATAAAATATATTGTTTCTAGATTTATGCAGCCAAAAAACTTGCATATAAAAACTTTCAGCTCAGCATTTCTAGTATTATAAGTATGCACATCACTGACACATGTTACGTTATTTTTATTTTACACGAAAATGAATATAAGTGTAGAATGAAGTACTCTCTGTTCAATTGACATATGTTCTAACGAATTCAACGTTCTTTCGATTGGAGTATATCTATGTCATTTCACAATGGTTTACAACTTTTGCAGCTGTTCAGTTTTTCATTGCCAGAATTGAAAAACAGAGTGATACAATTTTCAGAGTGTGTTATTAACGGGTGTTTTTTCAGAGGTATAGAACTTTTAGTTGGGCATTACTGTTGAAGATGGCGACCGATTTGACAGATGAGAAGTGATTTATTCTCAGTTTGGTTTGGCAATTCATCATGAATAGACTCACGCCTGAACAACGCTCGCAAATAGTGCAATTTTATGTCGAAAACAATGGTTCTGTGCGGAATACGTATCGCGCACTACGTCCATTTTATCGACGTAGCACTTCTGGTTGAATTTCTACGTCAACAAACAAAACTGCCGCATTTGGAGTGAAGATTATCCTTGAGTGTATGTTAAAACACCTTTACATCCAGAAAAACTGAATGTTTGGTGCGATTTATGGGCTGGTGGAATCATTGGTCCGGACTTCTTCAAAAACGATGATGGCCAGATCGTTACAGTCAATGGTGATCGGTATAGAGCCATGATTACTAACTTTTTCATTCCTGAATTGAACAACCATGATGTCCAGGAGCTGTGCTTTCAACAAGACGGCGTAACATGTCACACAGCACGTGTCACAATCGATTTATTGAAGGACACGTTTGGTGATCGCCTAATTTCACATTTTGAACCTGTGAATTGGCCTCCAAGATCTTGTGATTTAACACCGCTAGACTAGTTTCTGTGGAGCTATGTAGAGTCATTGGTCTATGCGGATAAGCCACAAACGCTTCGCCGTGTTATTGCCGATATACGGCCACAAATGTTGGAAAAAGTCATCGAAAATTGGACGTCCAGATTCGACTACATCCGAGCCAGCCGTGGCGGTCATATGCCAGAAATCAGATTTAAATTGTAATGCCAAAAAAATTTTGTCAATCGAATGATCCATCGTTATTTTATTGCAATTCAAAGTTCTATATCTCTGAAAAAAACAGCCTTTATTATGACTTAAACAGCAATTACCTTACATATGTCGTAAGATTCATTTGATTCATTTCAGAAAATTGAGTTTTGTGGAGATTTTTCATACGTTAAGTCAACGTAACTCAACTTCTCATCTAACATAATGCCTAAATATTTAACATCTTTGGGCCTTTCGATGTTTTGGTATTAAATTTTGATATTCATTTCATTGTTTGTATGTACATTTAGAGTTTTACTTGTACTCGAAACTATAAGCTTAAACTTTTGCATATTCAACGGTTATCGCATAGCCATTCTATTTATTCCTGTCGGGAATCTATTGATCCACTTTACCATGGCTTTACTTTTACCATATTTTTATCACTGATGTATCACATTGTATCATTTGCGAACAATCGTAGATCTACAGCACTTTTTCGTTGGAGGATCCTTGAGGTACGCCAAACTCAAGTCCAGTGCTGTTCGAATGGAACGCCATTGAACTTGAGCTTTTTGGGATCGAAAGTAAGTGAGAACAAACAATTTGTTTACTACCACTGCAATTCTATTGAGTTTTCTCGATAGCAATGAACTTATTTAGCTTTGAACGCTCTTTTGGAGCCTAACAATACTTCACTACACTCCAATATTTTTGACGATGTATCAAATTAAGATATTAGATCTTCAACAGTAATTTCAATGCTCAAGTTGTCTGAAAAATATAGGAGAGTCTCAAGTACTCAATGTAGCAATGTACTGTTTGAATAATCTATGAATGATCCTTTTTATTCATCTACTTAATTATTTCGTTCACTATTTAGAATGGATAGTCCATTTTCAAAATTCACTCAGATGTTGTGAAAATTAAACTTTATTTGGATATTCCTGATACTTCTGCTATTCAATATACATGACGTGTTATTATGTTGGATATACCTTATCGATACCAAATATTATTTCACATCAAATTGAGGACAGAAAGTGAAAACAAATTTTGGTATATTGAAAAAAAAACACGTGGTTTAGTTTCACAAAATTACATATTTTTTCTTTTATTATTTTTTTATTGATACTTTGGGCTCACCCAACAGACAGTTTGAAATTGTCCTATAATAGAAGAGCACATTTTACAAATGTTGTTTATGAACTAAAGTTTTAAAATGTGTGGAAAGTGGGCAAGATTTGACCAATTTTTAAAAAAGGGAATAGAAACTCCGTTGAAGATTATAGACCTACTACTATCATAAACAATTTTAGTAAAGTGTTTGAAATTGTTCTTCATAATATTCTGCATTCACACGTGAGGACCCATTTAACGAATGACCAACACGGCTTCACCTCCGGTAGGTCAACAGCTACTAACCTTACGTGTATAACACAATTTATTGCGAATAGTTTTGGTCATTCGTCACAAGTAAACATGATCTATACAGAATTTTCTAAAGCATTTGATAGGTTAGATCATTGAATTATTCTGCAGAAACTCAGTCGCTTTGGACTCTCAGATAAATTTGTTATTTTTTTCAACCTACCTAACGTCAAGACAATTATTTGTTCATTACAACAGTTTCAAGGTACAGAAATTTATTGCCGAGTCGGGGGTTCCACAGGGTTCTGCTTTAGGCCCCTTCTTTTCAATATTTTTGTGGAAGACATTTCCATCAACATGAACTGTTATTTTCTTCTATATGCGGACGATTGTAAGATATTTCTCGAAATTTCAACAGTAAGTGAATCGGTGGTGTGAAAGAAATCTACTGACACTGAATATTTCTAAGTGCAACATAATGTCTTTTTCTCGTAAAAAAAGTATAGTTCATTTTGATTACAATGTGAATAGTAATAAAATCAATGGATGTACCGAATTCAGAGATTTAGGAGTAACTTTCGACACAAAATTAACGTTTGCTACTCACATTAACGATATTGTTTCAAATTATTATAGAACATTAGGTTTTGGAATAAGAAATTCTATATGGCTCTCCCAATCTGAATGAACTATGCTCATATACAATACCTTAATACGTTCAGAACTAGAATATGCTAGTGTCGTTTGGAATCTAGGATACGTGTGTAATATGAGGAATCTTGAATCCTTGCAAAGACGATTTTTGAAATATTTATGGTTTTGCTCCAACGGTGTGTATCCAGAACGAGGTATAAATCATGAGTTACTTACTACAAGATTTAATGTTCCATCACTTGAAACACGAAGGAAATATTTGGGAATAATGTTCTTATACAAGCTGATAAGGTTTTCTGTTCATTTTTCTTTTCTTCTTTCCGTCATAAATTTCCGTTTTCCTAGAATAACTTGTAGAAATATGAACATTTTTTATCCACCTCTGGCTCGTACTAACGTTCTGGCTTTCTCGCCACTTCATAAGATTTGTGGTGACTTTGAGCCTTTTCATGACATCATCGACATATTTGCATGCGTGCCTGGTGATTTCAGACGACCTCACGCCTGACTGTTTTTCAGTTATAAGTTTTTTAGATATTAGTTTTTCCTATATGTTTTGGGTGAGCTTTAATGTCAGCTTGCCCACTATTATTGATATTAGTTCTAGTTTTATTTTTTATATGTTGTAAACTATATTTGTTTTTTCCCACTCAGTAATTGACTCAAGCTGTTGAGTGGTGCATTTGTAAATGAATAAAAATACATTGAATATTTAGATCATTTGATCTACAACACAAAATACTTACCTCTACTGAAAGAGATTAAAGAGATCATCATGAAAATATAATTCTATACAAGTTGATAATTTGTATAGAATGTTAAGTTGGTCTCTGTACGATCAAGTTTAGCCTATGAAATAATGTTTGGATGGATGAATTCAATGTATAATTTCTTTGCTCCTCCCTACAATCAGTATCGTACGATTAATAACTACATATGGAAAACAATTAAAGTTTATAGGGCTCGTACATGCAGCAGAATCTATCAAGACATTAAGTAATTTATAGGAGAAACATATATCAAAGTATATTCATCTCACTATATACTAATCTCACGTATATTGATTGCTTGACAATTATTTTCAGGTGTTACTCAATTTTCAAGAATAGAACTTAACCAGTTCGACATCTTTTTGACATTTTCCATGCAGCATTTGCGTTTTATCGAGTTTTTTCGAGTGAATATAATCACTCGGATTGCATAATAATTGAGAGTCCACAAAATATATGAATCATTGAACAAATCACTGATGAGCTGTTAAGCTAATGAATCGTTTTCATGCAAATCGTTATTTGAAGATATACATAGCCATTATTTGGAATATAGACTGTCGAAGTAACCGTAAGCGTAAGCTTCTGAGGCTTATACATGTATATGAACCATGTTAGTTGTTTCAGCCGACAAAAGACCGCCATTCGCGTTAGCGTTCAGCTCCTTTCGGTAGCTGTGCAATGCTTACGGGAAACGGGATTATTTTATTTTAGCGTTCCACTTGAGTCTTTGATGTTCTTATGGCTTTGATCTTTTATTTACTTATATACCGTATTTGTTGCGTTTCGTGAAAAATTGGATGATTTTCAATCTGTAAAAAGTTAATATTCAATTAAAGGTTGAAAAATTCGAAATTTAATTGACTTCACTTTTTTATGAGCAGAATGCATATAAGCTTATTTTTGCAATATTTGCCAAAGATGCTCAATCTTCATTTTGGGAAATATAAGATAGTAGTGTTACTAGATTGTTTCAGATTCTGCTCATTTAACTCCGAAACAACTGAGTGAGTGAACGCATAGTTCACAAAATACTGGAAATAATATATGAGAAGACAATTTTTCCATCAACATATTTCTAATATGTAACAAATTCTGAGAATAATTATGAACTTTGAGATGTGTATGAAAGTAACCTCTCTGAAAAGTACTAACATTATCACGAGTTTCTAAGATAAAAATTTTCCTGATGATAATATTATCTGAAGGAGGTTTTGTAGAGGTTTAGAACTTTAAGTTGGCTTTACTGTTGAAGATGGCGATCGATTTAACAGTGAGAAGTGATTTATTCTCAGTTTGGTTAGGCAATTCATCATGGATAGACTCACGCATGAACAACGCTTGCAAATGATGCAATTTTATTTCGAAAATAATGGTTCTGTGCGGAATACATATCGCGCACTACGTCTATTTTATCGTCGACAAAATCGTCCATCAGATCAGTTAAATTGATTAACCATTGAACGTTTTCGCACCACCTTTACTCTTATTGATAACTCGCATCCCCAGAGGCGCCGAAGCTATTGCTACTGTAGAGCCATGAATGAGCCCATCCGCCATCGATCACAGGAATTGGATCTGTGTCCATCCACTTCATGGAAGATTTTGCGGAAGGATCTTGGTTTGCGTGATTACAAAATCCAACTTGTGCAAGAACTGAAGCCAAACTATCATCAAGCAAGGCGTAGATTTGTCGAATACGCCCAAAACGAGATTGCCGTTGTTTCCGATTTTCATAAGCGAATTTTGTTTACCGATGAGGCGCACTTCTGGTTGAATGGCTACGTCAACAAACAAAACTGCCGCATTTGGAGTGGTAAGTCAAAACACCGTTACATCCAGAAAAAACTGACTGTTTGGTGCGCTTTATGGGCTGGTGGAATCATTGGTCCGTACTTCTTCAAAAACGATGATGGCCAGAACGTTACAGTCAATGGTGATCGATTTAGAGCCATGAATACTAACTTTTTCATTCCTGAATTGAACAACCATGATGTCAAGGAGCTGTGGTTGCAATAAGACGGCGCAACATGTCACACAGCTCGTGCCACAATCGATTTATTGAAAGAAACGATTGGTGACCGCCTAATTTCACGTTTTGGACCTATGAATTGGCCTCCAAGATCTTGTGATTTAACATCGCTAGACTACTTTCTGTGGTGCAATGTAAAGTCATTGGTCTATGCGGATAAGCCACAAACGCTTGACCATTTGGAAGACAATATTCGCCGTGTTATGCCGATATATGGCCACAAATGTTGAAGAAAGTCATCGAAAATTGGACGTCCAGATTGGACTACATCCGAGCCAGCCGTGGCGGTCATATGCCAGTAAACATATTTTAAATGTAATGCCACAAGATTATCTTACGAATAAAAAAATTGTTGTCAATCGAATGATCTATAGTTGTTTTATTGCAATTTCAAGTTTTATACCTCTAAAAAAAACACCCGTTATAAACTTCAACTTACAAACCAAAGACTTAATACGTTTGTGAATTGGATTTATTAGGTAAATATTGAGGTTATTATTATTGTGCTAAGAGCGGGAATCGGAGACCTATATAGCTCTGATCGGACGTTCAGTTTATTGCCGATTTCGAACGTCCCATGAACACGGAAGGAATCGAACACACCAGCACCAGTAAGCCGAATAGCGATATAAGGTCACTATGCCGTTCGGACACTGAGACTCGTTGAGGATAGCTCTCTAACAATATTGAGTGAGTTTGACTTGTAAACTTATTCATGTTCCCAATTCAAGTTTTTCAAATTTCAACTCACTAGTTGAAATTTTCAAGACTCTAAATGAAACGTGTGTAGGTATTTGGTTTCAGCCTTTTGCATGCGATACAAATCCAAGCTATCCACGGAGAGTACGTAGGTAGCAAATCAAAATCTGCAATGTATAATTTTTTTCGATCTATTGATTGCGATATAGAGCATTTACTGAGGAATCTGCTCTAGCTTTTACATTCGAATAAGGGAGTTTTGAATTACAGGAGTATCAAAAGTGACTCAAAAAATTTTTCTCTCACTCGAAACTTCTGAACGCACATTATTAATGTGAATTCTCAAACATGTGAAGGAGCACTGTTTAATTCAGAAACAGAAATCAGAACCTTAGTCCTACTTGCTGTCAAACCCCACATTTATTATATTGAATCAGTAAAAATTTCATTGTCAACACAAGATGCATTAAGTTTTCCAACCTCATCAATAAAATACGAAGCTTGAACGTCAGTAAGAGCTGTGTGTTGTGATCAAATATATATCTGAGATAATAGTATATCATGTTTTTGTCTACAGAGGTGGTGCACAAAATAAAATGTAGAGGCTCTTGTATGGGACCTTGAATAATACCATTTCGCAGAGATAAGGACATTTAACTTCACGCAAATAATTTGGTTTTTCATTCAAAACGCATTAAGTTTTTCAACCGCATCAATAAAATACGAAGCTTGAAACGCCAGAAAGATCTGTGTGCGAATATATCTCTGGGATAACAATATATTATGTTTTTGTCTACAGAGGTAGTGCACATAATAAAATGTACAGGCTCTTGTATGGAGCCTTGAATAATACCATTTTGCAGAGATAAAGACAAATTCATCAAAGAATTTTCTGGTCTGAATATTGGACTCTTACCAGTTGAATTGAAATGAATTCGAAAGAAATCCTCCGTTGCGAACATAAAAAATATACAGATTACACTCAACTTCACGCATATAATTTGGTTTTTCATTCAAAACGCATTCAGTTTTTCAACCGCATGGATAAAATAAGAAGCTTGAAACGCCAGAAAGAGCTGTGTGTTATCAGCAAATATATATCTGAGATGACAACATATCATGTTTTTGTCTGCAGAGGTAGTGCACATAATAGAATGTAGAGGCTCTTGTATGGGATCTTGAAGAATACCATTTAGCAGAGAAAAGGAGAAATTTATGAATAATGAATGTTGAATATTGGACTCCTAGCAGTTGATTCAAAATAAATTCGAGGGTAATCGTCCGTTGCGAAACTGAAAAATTGACAGATGACATTTAACTTCACGCACATAATTTGGTCCGTAAAAAATTATCGTGTAATTACTAACACTTGGTTGAGTTTCATAAAAAGTGAATACTCTGAATATATGAGTGTTGTCTTGATTTGGGTCTAAAAGCCATCAGTGTTGCAATTTTTTTCTATCGTTTTTTAGCTCGAGTGGCGAGCTCCTTAAGATATAATTCTGAGAACGATCTCTGAAAACGCTCTTCATGTGTGCCTGCGAAATATTAGGGAGAAATTCCATTCGACTAGCGCCCTTATATCTGAATCAAGACAACACTTGTTCATCAACTGTCCGAAAATCCTCAATCAATTAGTCACATTGAACACATGTTTCGTGCTGATAACGGAATATCAATTGTTCAATAAAAATTTCTTTTATAAAATAATTATTCTAAGAATTATATTTAATGCAGGCAAACTAAAATTAAGTAAAGGAAGAAACTTACGTTGAAAACCTACACATTTTTTTTTTATATAACAGCCGTTTAACCTTGAAACATATGTAAACGGCTGTTATATAAAAAAAAAAAAAATGTGTAGGTTTTCAACGTAAGTTTCTTCTTTTATGTCCAGCATTCAGAAAATTTGAGTATATTCCTTAGGTGCAACTGAAAATTATAAATTGATGATTGATTTATCAATTTCCCTGCCTTAGAAGCTTAGTTTTGTTTCCGGACCGGCGGTTATATTGATGAAAACTTTGAAAATATTAAATTCAAAACATACAAGAAAATTTGAGTATATTCCTTAGGTGCATCCGAAAATTATAAATTGATGATTGATTTATCAATTTCCCTGCCTTAGAAGCATAGTTTTGTTTCCGGAGCGGGGGTAATATTGATGAAAACTTTGAAAATATTAGATTCAAGACATACAAGAACAATTTACCGTAGTGTTCTAAACTACCTGAAATAAATTTTCAATCAGTGGAAATATTCAAATAAAAATATACCCATATTGTGCGAATCATTTCATTGAAAAATCACGCATTCTGCTTGAACATGAGTACTGAATAGAATCAACTCAATTTTCATCAGGTAATTACTGACTTATTACCACTTATACATACACGTATAATTGGTAATTATACGTGTATGTATAAGTGTATTATACGTGGCACAGATTAATGAATATAAGACCCAGTATAGAAATATATAATTCATAACAGACTACAGAAACAAGTTACTAAAATTGAAATTTCTGATGCGAGAATATTCTCAAATAAAATAAAGTATTTTTCATGAAAATAATTTTCATTCTCTTTTTGAAATAAGACAGTAGAGAGAATTTATAGGTTACTATTTATAATTATATTCATTATTATAAGTTACATATAGATTCTTATGTGGAAATAGGGAGAAAGTTATGAGAGAGCACTACATATCTTCGAAAGTTTTAGAAGATGATAATCACTTCTAGAAATGATATTGCAATCGCTATACATTAATTTATCTAGAGTCTCTTCTTCCAATAGTCCCCTTTAGTGTCGTAACTATTCGTATGAAAGTGTTCAGTGTTTTTCTAACCGTATGAAAGAACCCCACGCCATGAAAGTACGTAAAAAAATGAAAATGAAAAAATTAACTGTTTTGTGTATTTGTATCATTACTATTTTTGACAAGCTTCTTCATGAAAATAGATTGTTTCAATATGCCGACGACACCGTCATTATTTACGAACGTGAAAATTGGGATAATCTAAAATAAAAATTCGGGATGATTTCAAAAACTTAATTAATGCTTTTGATGAAAAATTACTGACTATTACTGACTACTATTGGGAGAAAACATCAAATATATCGGAGTAGTCATCGATAAACACGATGGAATGCTCATGTTGAAAGGGTAGCCGCCATTTTGAGAAGCTTACTGTACACGTTTAGGTATTCAAGAAATATATTGGGTTTGGATCAACTGAAATTAACTTACTACGCTCTTGTTGAATGCAGACTGATCTATGGAATTTCATCTTGGGATGTAGCAGCCAGTTGCTGCACAAACAAACTAGAGGTGTTGCAGAGAAAGATCTTGAAAATAATTTATCGCAAGCCTAGGCTGTTTCCATCTGGTCAGCTGTACAGAGACGCAAAAATATTGGATTTGGGGCAGTTATACCTCTATGGAGGTGTCTTGGAGACATTCAAGAACAGAGAAGACTTAGAGATGGTTGATCATCATAATAACACAAGATCTAAAGCTAACAAAATGATCAAAACTTGTCTTTCTCTTTGGACGAAGACGCAGAGAACATTCTTGCATCTCTCAAACTTGCTTTTCTTCCAACAAAATGAGAGAAATCTCATCATTGATGGTTTTTGAGAGAAAGATAAGAAATTATCTACAAAACCAATCAAGAGAGAATATGTCGGAATTTGTTTAGGATTGCCTTCGATTTGTTTGGATTTGAGTTGCTGTGTGCTGAGATTTTTGATTTGTAATGTTCCTTATTTCATTTTTTATGCCATGCAATTTTTTTATATATAGAAAATTAATACGGAAGCCGAGTTAATACAATATAATTCAATTACGGTTAAGAATATTTTGTTTTGGTTTATATGAATTATTGTAGCCGCACAGACTGGCATCGCCAAATTGGGCAATAGTTTACTTTATTATTTTTGTGTTATATATGTTACAATTATTTCATAAATATCTATTATTATTATTATATCTAGTCTCAATCAAATTGGGGACAACTCCCAAAAATTTGATCTCATTATCCAAACTAACAGTTTTTATAGGCTATAAAGGATGGAATGATTTTCGTATTCAAGTTTTTCAGCTAAGTCAAGTTTGTGAAGGTTTATGCTTTATTGCTTCATTATGTTACCATTGTTTATTCAAAATAGGTAATACTTCCTGAAATAATTGTTTCTCCGATCTCATAGTTTATTCACAATTTGGGCATGAGAAAACTTTGAGTTCTTTCCTCAATTCTGTTTCGTCGCATTGACTCAAGTATCTTCAAGCTTTCGTATAGCAAAGACGTGACGAGTGCTCTTTTTCATTTTATATTTCGTTTGATATCTAATGATGTTTATTGTAAAAAAAAGCTACAAATGGAGTAACCCAAATTGTGTTGTTGTTACTATAAACTCCATCTCATTTTCATAAGTTTCAAATTATAATTCATTTCGCAGTTTTTGAACTATTTTTTGTGTCAATAAGCAGTATTTTCACGAAGACATACTATTTCAATTGAGAACTTTGAATTGAATTTATAATACCGCATATCTTAGTACTATCAATTGATGATAATTTAGTAGAACACTTGGATTGGATAATTGAATATCAGAGTAGGTTACATGCACAAATTGCCTCGATTATTGAATATTTTGAACACGAAAGAAAAGTTCAAGTCAATACAAGTTCTGTTGATTTTTCCAATTGAAGTACAAGTTTAATTTCCTATTGCTCAATATTGAATATGAATATTCATATTGAATTAATTAATTTTTCGAGAATTTAATGATCAACATAGATAATTGATATTTGAGACACTGCAACTTTCGCGATACTTTCGAAATTTCGTTAATTTTAAGGCAATGCCATTTGACACAATGTCATTGTATTAAGGTATTGATGCAGTGATATCAAAAGACACACTCATGAATGTACATTCGTTTAGGATTAGTTTTGAACCCAGAAATTCTGCGTCACAGACCTTTAAAGAAATCAACTATAAAATTCATAGAATTTTTACTTATGTCGCTGTTTATGTACCTACTCATTTTAGATATACGGTTAAGACTGATTTATTACGCCGAAAAGAATATATTAATTTGATTTTGAGAAAAAATTGGGGATATATTCGTCAATCGATCCCAACCGTAGATCTTCTAAATATTTGTTGAGACCTAAATTTCTTGAGTGAGCATAATTCCACGCTGTTATCTTCGAAACTTTTACCTTTACTCATATCTTCGAAGTTTTTCCCTTCGAAAAAATGTAATTGTGAATGAATTAATTCAAAAATTCTCTCTGTTGATTATATTATGTTATGAAAAATTTTATAAAATGAATATATTAGATTTTCAAGACATTTTTTGTACCTATTTTACATCGAAACAATGTTAATTTTATCTTCATCCATTTGATCATTAAAATGAAAGAATCAAGAATAAGTTGAATTTTGCAGAAAGTTTTTTATTTTATATCTCTCTTTTCACCTGAATGTTGAAAAAAAATATAATAGTTTTCACTGATATATTTTCATTTGATGGTGATTTGGATAAACAAAATGGCGAATGCGCAAGTTCACTATTCAAATATGAGGAACTTATATGAATATGTCGGATACCTATTTGCAAAAGCCAAAGAGATTTTTTGATGAAAAAGAAGAAAAACTGATAATGAAAGTGAGGGAGTAGATAAAACTATCTAGTTAGATAGCATTGACAATATTAAAAATAACAATGAGAAAAAGTGTTATGTTCTTATCCTTTATTGCTTCCTTGAACAATCTGTGCACTTTTCACTGTGTATGTGTATTGAGATGAATGCTATCATAAATAAGACCGCGTATGAACACAGAAAAACACTTGACTGAATTCAACTGAACATAAAAACACTTGTCATAAATATGCGACTAACCCATAATAAAAGTGAAGAATGGTAATGAAAATTATTAATTTCAGAAAACGAAAGACCTACCAAGTAAAAATATAAACCTATTATAGAACGAAGATCCAAAAAATTATTCTCATTTAGTTTCGTCACTAAACTGATGAACTATATTCACTCAAAATTCGAAAACGTCAATATTTATTCTGTCAGCAGAAATATATTTAATTTGTGTTCCTTCCTAGATAAACGTCTGTTTCTGACAATGCATAAAAATTTCGAATCTGCTTTTTCACATTCTTTGCCAAAAAGCATCCCCCTTCCATCCAGAGGAATAAATTGTGAAGAACGACCTGTAAAACATTTTGTTTGAGAAACACTGAACAAAATATCAGGAAAAAAGTATAAATTGCAATCAATATGCAGTTTCGATATTTAATTTTTTAAGAGATAGTGTCTTCAAATTTTATGTTTATGAAATGGTTGAAGAAACTGTTATCTTCAAAGTTACTATGAATATTTCTCCTGTTCAATGGTACTAAATGCAAGCGACATCGGGTATTTCCTCCCATTCATTTGTATTTCCTATGTGGAATGCAAATTCGTAGCCAATGAATTCCAAGCGTTTGAATGTAATCTAGCGAAGTTATTCGAATAATTTGAATACACATGGCCGGAATCTACTGATATTCCCGAAAGTTTCACATTAATTTTTTTTGTTACCTTAAAATACTCGTAGAGAATGATTGCTTTGACGAATCGAATATATAGACTGAAAAAATGAAGAACGAGCTCTTTAAAAAACGTTCTGAAGACTTTTGTTCAGTTATTTCACAAAAAAACTATTAACAATTATAAACATAACGTCAAACATTACGTCCATTTATTATTATAAATGGACGTAAAATTTGGATAGTATCTATTTACAAAATACACTAGATCAGATTGATTCCAGTCAATGTAAAAATTCTAGATCCTATCACTAGTGCTCGTATTTTATCAGGAATAATAATTCATTTAGACGATAAAAGAATTATTCTAAGAATTATATTTAATGCAGGTAAACTAAAATTAAGTAAAAGAAACTTACGTTGAAAACCTACACATTTTTCTATATAACAGCCGTTTACATATGTTTCAAGGTTATTGCCTATCGTCAGAACGGCGTAGTTCAAGTTAAAGATGATAGTACTTGAAGAGATATATAAAAAATCAATATATAAAACACGAAACACTGTTTCGTACACGTTTTATACACCCAAAACATATTGGGAAGAGTCAACACAACGTTGCAGACGACAATGAAATACCGTCCGGCTATTGTGAGACTTTTATAGCTTCTGGAAATCCCAGACAATCTTAACGATAAAAGAATTATTCTAAGAATTATATTTAATGCAGGTAAACTAAAATTAAGTAAAAGAAACTTACGTTGAAAACCTACACATTTTTCTATATAACAGCCGTTTACATATGTTTCAAGGTTATTGCCTATCGTCAGAACGGCGTAGTTCAAGTTAAAGCAATAACCTTGAAACATATGTAAACGGCTGTTATATAAAAAAATGTGTAGGTTTTCAACGTAAGTTTCTTTTACTTAATTTTAGTTTACCTGCATTAAATATAATTCTTAGAATAATTCTTTTATCGTTAAGATTGTCTGGATTTCCAGAAGCTATAAAAGTCTCACAATAGCCGGACGGTATTTCATTGTCGTCTGCAACGTTGTGTTGACTCTTCCCAATATGTTTTGGGTGTATAAAACGTGTACGAAACAGTGTTTCGTGTTTTATATATTAATTTTTTATATATCTCTTCAAGTACTATCATCTTTAACTTGAACTACGCCGTTCTGACGATAGGCAATAACCTTGAAACATATGTAAACGGCTGTTATATAGAAAAATGTGTAGGTTTTCAACGTAAGTTTCTTTTACTTAATTCATTTAGATTTGAAGTATGAAACTAATGGTGGAGAAACCATTTGAGACTTGGAAAGAGTTACCATGCTCCAGAATTTTAAACTGTGTTTTCTTGTGTAGGTCAATTATTGTCGATATTTCAAACTGAAAATATATAATGACTTCTGTAGAGATTCAATTTATGCAATGCATTCTAAATTGTTCCATGATATGTTTTCATACTGTAATTGTCACTGGAAGTATTTGTTGTTATTATCATAAATGTCTAATTTCACAAATTTCATGGTAATTTGTCGGAAGAAATTTGTTAGATCTAGAGATATATCTGACTAACAAGGTACTGCTTCATTTTTTTCATAGAAAAACAAATTTTAACAACGTAAAACTTTCTACCTTTAATTTTTCCACGAAAGACAATTCAACTCAGTTGAACGTTGGCTTTCAACTAACATCGTTCCATGCGTGATGAAAAATATAAAAAGGGGATATATTTTTAGTGAGGTCATATATAACTTGGGCGAACCGATTAATTTTTCGAGATATTTTTTAATTAGGTTTTCAGTTGGACAGTTTGATTTATGAAGTTCTGAAAGATTCAAGTAAGAAATAATGAAACTCAGGTCATTCCAGAGGCGGTTCGGGTAATTTTCCGATATATCGCATGTTTTTTAATGGTAACTAGTAATTTTCGTGCAAACTTTCGGAGGATGACGTTATTCCACATGCAATTTTTATCAGTTTCAATCTTTTAACGCTGTTTAACATGTGGAACTGAACGAAATCTTGAACACAAAGGAATATGAACTGATAACTGGAGATCAGAGATTTCGAAACAAAATAAGTTCAATCATTTTTTACTGAATGATATGACTTCGAGCAAGTATTTCTATACTTTTTGGAAACCTTTTGAGCTTGTTTTGCATCTAAGTCTAATGATTGATTCTTTCGAGAGAATGTACAGAATTTTCTTGCAGTCAACAAATGTGTTGAGTTAGTAACCCTTTTTACTTTTTTATTTCTTTGTGCTTAATAATAATGTACATTATAAGTACAAAATACATACAATATTATATCATTATGTACACAAGTCGATGGTGAAATATGAGAATTATTTATTGGTATTTGTGTTCTTTGTTAGAGGTGGTTTTTGATTCATTGTTATGTTTCATTTTGAACATAAAGAGACACTATCGAATAACCTGCATGAGGAACTTAAGAAATCGAAAAATTGATCACAGAAGTGCTAAAAATGAATGAATCTGAATTTTTTCGATAAAGAATTATCGAATTTTTCGATAGGAATCTTTTGTATACTGATCTTTTCGATAAGGAATTGGAATATATTTCAATATATATTCACTGGATTCACATCTCAGTTGGACCTTTCAGGTTGGAACATTGTTTGGTAACCTTAGATGTTTATTACCAAAATTTAGAAAACTCCCCCACGTTCTGGATACAAGTCTTCTGACAGTGGTTTATAGAGCGCTGGTGGAGACACACTTGAGATACGGAGTCATTGTATGGTGAGGCGCTTACAATAATGTTATGAGGAAGTTGAAAATACAACAGAAGTGGCTACTGAAGATTATACATAGCAAAGATATAAGATTGTTTCAACTCTCTGATTTATGGAATGTGCATCAACTTTTTTGTGCTTCAGTTTTGAATTTTACTAAGAAAAATATAAATAAAAACGTTTTCATAGAACATAAAGAAGTTACTCGGTTTAGTGAAATTTCAATGTATGTACGTAGATTTATTGAAACGGTTTTGATGCAGTCACTTGTATATTGGTCCAAGAACGTATAATGAAATACCTCTGGACTTGAAAAATATTTCTAATTTGAAAAAGTTCAAAATTAAAACTAAAAATTAGATTAAAACAAGAAGTAGATATATCCATAATCTATCAATAGCAGACTATCCATAGATAGTTATATCCATAAACTGATGGAAATAGCAATTGGTTAACGGGCTGAGTATAACAATATTTAGAAATTTTTCACCTTAATTGAATTGTATGTATTGAGTTGTATTTAGAACTAAATGCAATATTTTTTAAGATAAATTCACCACAGGCCCTGGTCTTTGTGAGCTGATCGTCTATGGTATATTTTTGTTTTTATTCAGGAAATGTTATTATATAATACCCATTATATTGAAATTATTTCTCAATATTATTGTATCCATCAATTATTCTTGAATAAAAATATGATTATTATTGTTATTATTATTATTATATCAATCAACAAGAAATTTCATTTGCCAACAATGCCAAATATGTTAACCTAATATCAGACGCAATATTTCGCTGGACATCACATGCAAGAAACAAACGAAAAGAACTAGGCGTCAGATATAACATAACGTATTGTCCCCAGGGATAATACTCAGCTTTGTCAGCACAAAATAAACTTCCTCTTCAAGCAATTTCTAAACCCGATCTGGAAACACGGAACTCAACTATGAGTTGTGCCAAGAAA
The DNA here is from genome assembly GCA_030704895.1 of Henosepilachna vigintioctopunctata. NCBI lineage: Eukaryota > Metazoa > Arthropoda > Insecta > Coleoptera > Coccinellidae > Henosepilachna > Henosepilachna vigintioctopunctata. The sequence continues at coordinate 11,341,615 of JARQZJ010000091.1, forward strand.
AATAATATTATAATTATATAAACCTTCCAAACCAATGCAAGCCATTGAGGCCACTGTAAATGCCCTTCGTGATATATCGAAACGATCCTTATTGAAATCTACGATTACTGAATGTAGACAGAGAACTCCAAAAAGGTGCAAGAAGCCAAGAAGGAAGACTTTAGAGAATATCAAGTCCATTCAGGCTAGTCAATCACAATCAGAAAACATGAAAGAACGAAGTCTTTTACTACACTACACTAACATATGTTAGTGTAATACGAACTGAGAAAAAAGTGCTGTTTCAATGTTGTGTAAGAAGAAGTTGCTCTGCAGAGATGCTAAATACTAGAAGCTGAGAAACCATCACCAGATCGCTCCTTGATTTAATTTTGTAGCATATTGGAAATGTGTAGAAAGTTACTGAGGTATTAATTTCTTGAGACTAGAAGTCTTGTGGAACAAAAAATAATGATAATAATAATGAAAATAGTAATAATAATTATTATTATTTCAAACCGTTATTACCTGTAACACATAGTTAAAGAGACAACAGTGAGGGACGAATGTGTCGATATGGATGCCAAACATAAGAGACAATTCAACATATAACAGGGGATGTAAAATAATCGCATCAACGGAATACAAAGAGAGACCTGACGCCGTAGCAGAGATTGTGCATCAAGAACTGGCTTTAAAATTACATATTCTACAGAAGGAAAGGGACCAAACTATCTTGACTGATCAAACAGTTTCCCACAATTGGTCTGACATGGTACTGGTTGACAAAAGAGAAAGGGAAACTACATTTATCGAGGAGGTAATTCCAAATACAAACAACTTTATTGAGAAGAGGCAGTGGAACATGCACGTGGTCAGGACTGAACCAATTATCTTGGGATCTTAATTTAAATAAAACTGAGTAGTTTTTCGATTTTCACTAAAATTAATTCAAAACATGACAATATCGTTTCGCCAACACAGTGGTTTCATCAGATGTTGATAAAAAACTGAGGTATTACATTGTGGACTGCGTATATTTATTCTGAAGTGCGTGGGGAAGGAATGACCATAGAACACCATTTTTTACAGGGGGATGACTATAGAATATATTTCTTCTGAATTATGCGGGATGACCACTTTTCTTCGATTGCATTTTTACTGGAATAAATTTAATAACGGAGAATTATTGATAAGATTTTGATCATTCAATAAAATGTTTCATTTCTTCCACTTATTGATTTCCATGGCTTCTAACAGGGTTAGTTTATAACCTTTTCGCTCTGTATGCAATATTTTGAAGTTGTTGTCGAAGACATGATTCTCTTCTGAAAGATGTGTTGCATACGTAGAATCGGTTTTTACGAAGAAAAATATTCAATGGTCATTCCCCACAATTCAGAAGAAATATGTTCCATAGTCATCCCCCTGTAAAAGAAGGACAGTGTTCTATGGTCATTTCCACCCCACGCACTTGAGGATAAATATACGCAGTTCACAATGTAATAGCTCAGTTTATCATCAACATCTGATGAAGCCACTGTGTTGGCGAAACGATATTGTTTTGAAATAATTATAGTGAAAATCGAAAAACTACTTAGAATTATTTAAATTATGTATTTAGATTCTCATCTAGTATCGGCCCAATCGATTAATGGTATCTTGGGATCCACTGATATAATACCGAAAAATCTCCTAAAAATGTATGAGAGATTACAGAAATCTCTGCTGCTTGCCACAGCAAGGTCTGTCAGGAAGCTTCTAGGGCATAACGGAAATTTAACGCCGCGAAGGTCGCCGCCGTGAAGATTGCCGCCATGGAGACCTCCACCACGTGCCTGATAACTTGGAAAAGGCCCACACGAAGCTTAATCCTTCGGATATATAATCCTCTTGGATGAGTGAAGTTCCTTTGTGAAATCGGGGTAACAATAAGCATATATTTTCAACAGGTAACTACCCAATTACAGAAAAATACATAATGAATAAACGAAATAATAAATTTGGAGACTAAATATATCAATAATAATATAGATATACAATATTAAAAAAAAGAATTTATAATCAAAATATTATGAAATATAATTATCGAAATCTAAAATATCAATATCTGAATATTCATTAATTGACTGAATCTCTAAACAACGTGTAAAAACTAAACAAGAAACAAAACTCGCAAAACTCAATCGGAAAGTCATCAAGATTCTGCATCAATCATTAAGATTCAAATATACATTACTGATGTAGCGATTTCCAGTGCAATTCACAGCAGGTTGATACCTGGCGTGCAATAGAACATGTTCCAGTACACCTCTGAGGAACAAGTTTACCCAGAAGTTGGGGATAGTCAAGATTGTCATTGAGTAAATTGAATCAAAATTTCAATGCATTCAAACTTCTCCTGGTGTCAAACCTCGACAGCAAACAATCGTGATCACAACCTATAGGGGATATAAACGATCCTATCGAAATGAGAGCCATTTCAGGAACCTCCTCTGAAGATAGCAATATCCAATAAAAATATCATTTCATCTGGAATCAAGTATGCTAGGTGTGAAGTGATATGCTGTGTTCGAATTTCAGATTAGGTAAAAACGTTCACGTTCACGTTCATTTTCAAGATTGGAGTTAAGACAAAAAATATATATATATATATATATATATATATATATATATAGAAATTCACACTAGTTCTTGGTTGTTCTGGGTATGATTACTACGACTGTTAATGATATTATTGATATTATTTATTTTTTCTGAACGTTTCAGACGTTTTCCCTCCTTCTTCAGCAGTATAAATCTAAGATGTCAAACGAAATTGAAAACAGAGACGTATATAATCATCTGTCAAATGTGACAAATTTAAAAATTACGAATTTTCACACGATAACTTAGAAAATAATTTTTCGGCGTAAAGTCAAAATCTCTCCAAGTGAAGGTTAACTTTATATGAGAAACTTTTCTATGAGAAAGTTAACCTTCAATTGGAGAGAATTTTGACTTGACGCCAAAAATTATTCTCTAAGTTATCGTGTGAAAATTCCTCATTTTTAAATTTGTATCATTTGATCAATGATTATATACGTCTCTGTTTTTTCATTTTGTTTGACATCTTAGATTTATATTGCTGAAGAAGGAAGGAAAACCTCTGGAACGTTCAGAAATAATAAATAATATCAATAACAGTAGTAGTAAAAATACCCAGAACAACCAAGAAATAGTATGAATTTATATATATATATATATATATATATATATATATATATATATATATATATATATATATATATATATATAAAATCGGAATTGTATATGATTACCGTTTGAACAGTTTTCTCGCAGATAACTGCGTGCTCTAGGGCTTACTCTAATGAAAGCTGCATTCAAAAAAACTGTCTTTGACAGACAAGTGTATTCTATCTTTAATAATTCAATTATTTTTCTCAAATTTTTTCAATACCTTTAAGCATTGTGAGTAAATCTTCCTTCATATAATTTTTTCAATTTTAACCACATATACTCATCTTTATTTAATTATTTAATAGTGTTGGCGTTTACTTGATGTAAATCGATTATTATTGAATATAAACTTAAATTCAATCACTTGAACTTATGATTTACACTATTTTTGACTACATAGCATGCTATGTAGCTAATAAAGTGTGAATCATAAGTTCAAGTGTTTGAATTTAAGTTTGCTTATATTCAACTTATTTTTATACACAAAAATTTGTGTCTCAACCGGGAGTTGAACCCAGGACTCCCTAATAAGACCTTCACTCTGCCACTAGTCTATGGAGACGACCTGATAATTTTATTGTTTTTTAAAAATCTGAAATAACTTTTTATTGCGTTTTTGTGCAATATGCATAATCTATTCAGAATTTCAATAAATTTTTAAAATCGCGAGAGTTTTTTCATGTACCTATTTCATGGACGCTTCAATTTATCCAAACAGAATTTTTGGGCTTCGTCCCTATGCATGAATGATATACTGGATTCAAAGGTTTTCTTTTTCCTGAATAATGTATAAGGCGGGTTTCAGTTACATCAAACAGATGGAAGAAAATCGAATCGAACTGACCTATTTACATTTTCTCTCACATCTAGAACACCGATGGAATTCATGAAAATGTTTCGGTGTCAGATCATATGAATCATCACATTCAACAAATTATATCATATTATTGCTAGCTGGCACGCCCTTCTTCACTGAGGGGTTGATATTGGATTATGAGATGGTAGAAAAAGAAGAATAAAATTAGAAATGTAAACTATACAATTTTTTTATTGAAAACTTATTTTAAATTTGAGGTGTGAAATATATAATTTTTTTATTGAAAACTTATTTTTTTTAACAATTGGTATTGAAAAACAACACATTTCATTTGTTAAGAAAGATTAAAATTTTCTAAATTTTTTTTACAAAACAAACTACGCATTGTCATGAGCCTTGAAAAAAATTACAGTCTCTGATGTTGATAAAATAACAGTTGAAAATTTGTCGTTCAATTCTGTAAATTGTAAATATTTGATACGAAAATTTCAATTTCAATATCATTTCAGTTTCATTTTCCGAGGTTTCGCTTTTCTGGGAAATTCAAAATAGGAACCTAATGTAATAATGATGATAATCTGATAATAATAATGCCATAATGAATGAATCTAATCGGAAATCGAGGATACGAACCCCACCGCAGAACTCGGGAGAAGATTGCCGCCATGGGGACCGCCCCCAACGGTTTGATAATTAGCAAGGGGCCCCCACACTCTCAATCTGCCTGATATCTAATACGAGTACTTGCGATGAGTGGAAATTGTGAAGAAGTGTGAAAGCCGTGTAGCTTGAAATCGGATAAATCTAGTGTGAGATAATAATGACACAACGTTCCTTTTACAATATGGCGCCTTGGCTGTTTGCAATTGTACCTCTCCGTTTGAACAAATTTATAAATTAGAAGGATGGAAAAAATGATTGAAGAACGGATAGGACCTGAAAATATTTCTGTTGAAAATTTAAATATCTAAAACTGAGTTGTGCATATTAACCTGATGTGCTTTTCGAACGTTCTTTTTGGAATTGAATATATTTCATTATGAATGTCGTATGAATTGTCTTTGATTTCTTTATGATACCTTTTCAATCTTCGGTTTGACCAAAGAAGAAACTCCGAAAAGTATCTAGATCTTAGTTCTTCCTCTTGCTAAATATATATATATATATATATATATATATATATATATATATTTATATATATATATACATATATATATATATATAATATATATATATATATATATATATATATATATATATATATATATATATATATATATATATATATATATATATATATATATATATATATATATATATATATATATATATATATATATATATATATATATATATATATATATATATATATATATATATATATATATATATATATATATATATATATATATATATATATATATATATATATATATATATAACCTTCATCATCAACCTCTGTTCGTTCACTGCAGAACGAAGGCCTCCCCCTGTCTTTGCCAAGATTCCCTATCGGCAGTCTCTTTCTTCCAGGCAACGCCCAGCCAAGCCATAAACTCCTTATCTCTTGGTCTTACTCTGTCTCTGGGCTCTCAATCACCCTCCACAGCTGACCTGCGTTCATCTCTTGTTCGGGCTAGATGGCCTATTACACATTCGGCCAAAGACTTCGGCCTTTTTACACATTCCACGACATCCTTCACCTTTGGTTGACCCCTTATTCAGCTGCAGCGCATTCTATCTCGTATGGTTAGGCCCATCATGTATCTTTCTATACTCAGCTGGGCATAGGTTATCGCTGGTAATATTTTAAGGATAGTGACATTTCGTCGTTGAAGTTCTAACACCACAAAAGTCACTTTTGGGATATTTTGACATGTTGATGTAATTCGCTAGAGAATCGGAAGACGCATAGTTTTTAGTTTATAATTAGTTGATAATTACACATTATATAATTAACTATAATTTAGTATACACAAATAGAAAATTTGTATTATTATGGTGACTATAAAATATTACGCAATTTTATCTCCCTCCGGAAAAGTTCCTATTTTTGACATACGTGGTGTTAGAACTTCAACGACGATATCTGTTTTGACGATGTGTTACAGTCGGCCAACTGTACTTCAAGCTATTCTAGTTCTTTGCATGATATCCGGTGTAGTTTCACCGTCTCCCATGACAATCTGCCCCAGATATGTGTAAGACGCTGCTATTTCTAATAGTGATTCGTCCACCTCCATTTGCTCTCTGGCGCAGAAAGGGTTCAGCACCATCTTTGCTTTTCCGGTGTTTATTTCCAGACCTATTTCCTTGCACGCATTGTTCAGTTCATTGATGCGCTCTCGAAGATCGGTAGCATCGTGGGAGAATAGTAGTATATCGTCAGCGAACCTTAAGTGGCTGAGGTCGCGGCCATTTATCTTGATTCTTTTCTTTCTCCAGTACAGCTTCTGGAACATACATTCCAGAGCAGCTGAGAATAGTTTTGGGAAAAACGGGTCTCACTCTCTGACGCCTGTCATTATTGTCAATTTTTCTGAGTATTCGTCTATTTTGATGGTTGCTGTGACACGATTATATTCTGCATCAGCTCGTTATAGCAAGATGGTATATCCTTTATAGCCTTCAATACCAGACATATCTATTGTTTCTGAGGTTTTATATCCATTGGAGTAGGCTTACTCTATCTAGAAACAGTTTATTTTATGAGGGGTTGATGTATTCAATGACTTACCAAGTGCCTTGAAGGCAAGAACTAAAGTTGAGATATTTAAGGATAAGTAAACATAGTATATTTCAGATTTAGATCGACAGATATGATTAACCAAAATATTCTCTTCAAAATTTGTAAGTTTTTGTATTTAATTTGCTAAATCAATATTATTATCTATTAAATACAATTGCTGTTCATTGTAGTCCTAATAAATTCGATTAGTTTGCTGATTTATGAAAAAGGTGGTTTCATAATATCTGACAAAATAAAGTCAATTTATTTTTCATATTCGTAGGTGTGGCAATGTTCACTGGACATTGTATTATTTGAAAAACTTCCAGTGCCTGGTTTTTGTTCTAAAATAACTAATAGCATCAGGGATAACGGAATGAAACTGTTGTATTTTTTCACTTCATGATTTTGTTTTTTTGTTTTTCTCAGTGTATGTATTCATTCCACCCATCTATCCATAGTCCATTATGTAATTATCTAAAATTTTCCCCTTATTCTGAAGGAGTCTACTTATAATTAATCCGCGAAATTATATTCCTCTACTCGTCACCTCTTTCGAACTCTGAACTCCCAAACAAAATGTTGCATTGTGAAAGTTGAATTAACTAGATGGCGTAACTTTTAGAAAAGCGAAACTTCATACAAACAACCGCTTGGCATTTAAATTGGATATTGATGTAATTTTGAACTGAAAGTTATGGAAGTGACATATGCAATTGAAATTTCATAAAACAATTCTCAATAGTGATTGCTAATTAAAAATTACCCAAAAGTTTCGTCAGATATTATACTTTGATTGTAACCTATATAATTATCAAACTATGACTAATAAATTCAAATTAATTATTCATAATTAATTTTAATAATTTCGAAAGTTACAGTCTAACTTTTGGAAATGGGGTAACACCCCGAAACAATTGACAAGAATTTATTTATTACAAATTTTCCAGTGTTTGAAAACTAGCGCCAAGTGTTCTTTATTGAATATAATGACTTTAGTGTTAGATATTCTATTTTTTTTTGTGTAGAAGCATTACTGGTCATGTATTTTTACATAAACAAAATGAAACCAAACTAACGAAGAGAGTGGATATATAAACGCAACCTCCTCGTTTAACACCCTTTTTCAAGTCTATTGGCTCAACGACCATAACGTATTTGAAACTGTAATCCATTGCAAACATGTCACGGATTATAACATGTTCCTCTGTTTACACGATTTCGACGAATTTTGTTTATACAATTCGCAAACATGTTGACACGCCCAAACCGTAATTGGTGGGTACGAAACGGCGTCCCATAAAATGCAGCCGTCTTTTTCCTAACGCACACGACACGCAAAGGGTAAATTCCCACACAGAGGATTTTTAATACACCCGAACTTAATGTGCAGAACAAATCGAGGGAGCCACCAGCTCGCCCGAATTTCCTGCCGAAATGAATTGTTTCAGTGTATAATTATATTTCCGCATTTAAAGTGACTCGAATTTATCGACGGTTATTTCGGTTCCAATTCTAATTCCAGGGCTAAATTCTTCTCGCCAGAAACGGATTATCAGAATTTATAGCGAACGGAGGTTTTCATGCAGAACAAACGATTTACGTATTTTGGAATGAACTGCAGATCGGAGAAAATGCGGAAAAAAGCCTCGAAAATGTGAAATAGAAACCTATTATCAAGTATATATTTGAGTCATGCCATTAAGTTAACATTGAAACTAGAGCACTGTGAACAGGTCTATGAAGGGATGGTAGCTATATTTATACCGTTGAATCCATAACTCTGGAACATGAACAAAGGAAAACATTTATAGACCGGCTGCTCGAACGGATTTCCGATATAGAGATCCATTAAAAAGATATAAGATGGGTATTACAACGAAAAACAAACAGTAAATTGAAAGGATTTCAATGTTTTTGTGAAAAGCGTATTCCAACTCAAGTCGAAACATGGAATCAATTTTGATATTCTTTGGAGGAACATATTGACTGGAGATTTTTTCCGGCAAAAACAAATTGGATTTATGATGGTAAGACAAGTCGACGTAAACGTTTCATCCATACTATCCATATATATATATATATATATATATATATATATATATATATATATATATATATATATATATATATATATATATATATATATATATATATATATATATATTCTATAATTATAATATATATATATATATAAATTATATAAAATATAAACTATATTATTTCATAATATAGTGAGTTTATTTGATATAATCACTATTATTCGAAAAATTTCAATCGATAGGGACGTGTGAAACTTTTAATGTTAGATGTTTTCAGTTGCTTTTCATTAATTCCTAAGATTTGAGATGTAAATCAATTTATGCATTATATATTCATACGACTTACTTTATATTTCTGTCTTACAATCAAAAGGAAGGTATGTAAAGATTGAAGTCGTTGCCTTTAATTTTGTGAACGTGGCGTAACTGATGAGTACCTTGTGGTACGAAACAGTGAATGTCTCACGCTTTCAATATTGGGGCATCGATTTCAATATTTTCTAACATTTATGTCTAGAAGAATACTGGAGACATCGCATTGTTCATGTTTCACATAGAATAATTTATTAATTATTATTATTGATTATATTAATAATAATTTCACATTGAATAATTTATCAAAAAATTATCGAAAGAAAGTTAAACTATACTTTGATAGCGAATATTTATAAGAGCAATAATATAGCACGGAAGGTATATAGTTTTTTTAGTTGTAGTAATTTTCTTTCATATATATAAATATATATATATATATAATTTTTTCAGCAAAGAATAATTATTATAATATTTTTTTTGACAAATGATTCAAAAGAACATTATAGCAGAGCTAGCTATGTGAAACATGAACAATGCGATGTCTCCATTTTACTTCTAGGGATCAATGTTAGCGAATATTTACATTTTATTTTACATTTAATAAAAGCCTGCGACGCTGACTGTTTCGTACTACAATATACTAATCAGTCATACGCCACGTTCAAGAAATGAAAGGCAACGATTTCAATCCTCACATACCCTCTCATCGATTGCCTTTCATTCGTTGAACGTGGCGTGGCTGATGAGTACCGTGTAGTCCGAAACAGTGACTGTCGCATGCTTTCAATAAATGTAGGTATCGATTTCAAGATTCCAAGATTCTCTAACATTTAACCCTAGAAGAAAAATGGAGATTTCAATATCCTCTAACGTTGATCCCTAGAAGGACAATGGAGACATCGGTTTGTTCATGTTTCACATAGCCAGCTCTGCTATAATGTTATAAAACATAATAAAACAACGTATACAACTTGAATTGGTTAATGCTATAGAAGCGAAACTTCTACATACTCGCAATGAATACGACAAATAACAATGAATGAGAAGCCGCAATTCATGTAGTGAAAAAACTGTCAATATAATTATTATTATATTAATTTATTATTGAATTACTGTCAATTAGATGACACGTTTTTGGTATCTGTTTTGTTATTTATACATTCTTCAGTTTTTTGAATGTATACCATTTCTTTGAATATTCTCCCAGATGTATTACTTTCAACATGACAGATTGTACTATTTGCGTAATAAAATTCATAATCGTGTTCAATAGAACGAGCCATTAAAGCTATTGTCTGCTTTATGTTCTTCTTCTCGTAACATAGAATTCAGAAGTCTAATTAAGTATAGCAACTACATCAACTTTTTCTGCAAAAATAGTTTTCTTAAGAATAAACTCAATAAATTGTGGCATGACTATACTTGTCAATATCACACTAGAAATAACACAGGAAGTTCTGATCAATATTTTTGTTGTACCTTATGTTGCATACCCTACACTCCAAGTTAGCACTCATTTCTGACTTTACTAGATCAAAAGATAGAATACCGATGCTGTACTCGTATACCTTGCAAGAACTGTTCAGCGCAGTATATTCGACAGACAAAACAACTGTTAGTGAACCGAATTAAGGGAAATAAATCTGACTGTGACATCGCCAGGAATAACAAGAACAGAAATCAGATAATAACTTTATTGCTCATTCTATTGTACACAAACAGTATAATCCTTGATGTGGAAAGTAACACCTTTAAAAGAATATTCAAAGAAATAATATACATTCAAAATCCTGAAAAATCCATAAATGATAAAACAGATACCAGGAACTTGTATATAAATATAGTTTCGAGATTTATGAATCTTTCATAATTAGTTAATACTGAGGTTTTTGATCGACATATCCAAATATTTTGAATGAAATTCTCAGGAGTGTCTACACGAATGCTGTAAATGGAAACCCATTGTATTCCTGAATGCACTAATACGTCGCGATATCAATAAAACATACCTCATTATAACGAGTTCAATAATTTTTCGTAATTACCTTGAATTGTCCATAAAAGTCAATGAAAATATACCTTCATATCCCGAAAATTCTTTGCGAATAACCTCTTCATAACAAATTTTCAACTTTCATGAAAAAATGTAAATTTTGTCAAATCAAAACTTCTATATAACGTTCCCTCCAATGCATGACCCTCAATCCCATAGTAGGTGATTCTTGTCCAGACAACTTTCGACGCACTTTTTTCCGTAGAACATTAATTGTTGTTGAGTGAAATGTAATGTACCTAAACACTTTTGCTCGTCACTATAATGAAAGATTCAACTTCCAGTGGCTCAGAAACGTAGGAGGTGTTCTTTATTCGTCGCAGAAAAGAGAAACATCATTACTTATATAGACGAAAATCCTTTATAAAGAACATAAATTATAAAGATCACAAACTTAGACATAACTATTGAATATTCTTGCTACAATTTCAAAATTTGAAGATAAGTTTTTAGAAGAAAGTTGTTTGATTGTAAACAGTAGAAAATCAAAATCAAGCGAGTACAAATATGTAGAGAAATATGTGTTGAAGTAGTTGAAACAGTGCTTAGACTGTGCCCGAGGCCCTATCCTTCAGGAGAAAGCTTAGCAGTTTGGATATGCAAAGTTCCGAAACGAAAAATTGGAAACATAACTAACCGATATTGTTTTTCGAAGAATTTGGAAAAGTGCCAGTGTTAAGGCAAAAGTATGTGATGGGTGAAAAAGACCAACTGGCAGAGCTGACCGCCTAGGTTGTTCGTTGTAACAAGATGAGTTCGTAATGCTGCAGTGAATAAAACTAGTTTTTTCACCCTTTCGAAACAAATTTCAGACCAATCTAACCTTGACATAGCAAACCTCAATTTGAGGGATTACTTGTCATAACGAATATTCATTTTTTCCTTCTGTTTTGTTGTATCGAGGTTGCAGTATATTTCAAAAAAATATAAGGACGTTCATGTGAAATATTGAAATCAATCGAAATAATACAATAGTTGGGCTGGCTCTATGAGCATATAAATAAATAATTAGTTTGAATATGCGATGTTGCTTCTTCATTATTCTTTAAGGGATAAAATTTGATAATATCAGAGAATCAAAAACCACATTTGATGAAAGCACGAGACAAAATGTTTCATTTCACGAGGAATTCATGAGTTAAGGCGCAAGTGAGCCAACGACTTCAATCTCTCATCACCCTCTTATAACCACGTGATGAAAATTACGTAGTTGAAAATGCCTCTCAGTTCTAGAAGTAGAAATTGATAGAAAACTAATTTTTCGTGTTCTTAATGGTGAAAGCCATTTGATGTCATATAATTCAAAAAGAAAATGCTTCAATTCACTGAGAAGCAATACTTTACTGGTTAGCAACACATACATACAAACAAATAAGTATTGACGAGTACATTTTATCATTATCAATCATATCAAATTAAATTAAACTTTTGGCTTAATGTTTCACAATTATATTTAACAACATGCGTTTGTCAACATGTTTCGAGCGTGAGCTCATTTTCAAGACCGAGTCAACACAAGAGTCTTGAAAATGACCTCACGCTCGAAACATGTTGACAAATTCATGTTGTTAAATATAATCGTGAAACATTAAGCCAATAGTTTAATTTAATTTGATATTTAATTATGATTCATGAAGAGTTAAGCGAGAATTCAATCTCGGTCATTACCATTCATATTCATACTAATAAAGCGTTTGAAGAAAGAATTGATGCCTCTTTCATAAATAACAACGTCATTCGAAGAGTCATTGGAAATTTCACAATTTGTACCAATGTCAACAAATGTTCACGTTCTTCCTAGAAACAGGATAATAACATGTTCTTTCCGAAGGGATAGAGATTATCGCACTTTCGTGATAATCTGAAACACAACTTTTGCGAATATGGTTGCTGAAATTCAGTGTTCTTTATAGTTTCATGTAATTTTCTTTAGATTTTGTGTTTTGCTTGGTGTGTCATTTTGTTTAATTAATTAGGCTTTAGGTCAACCTTGGTTCACGGCCTTTCACAAAATATTTAATATTAAACATATACAGTCACTAGTAAACGATAATTGTTATTAACTTGTTTAAACAATCTACTGACAGATCATGGAAACGTCAAGCACTGAATGCTTACACGTACATGCCTGTAAATATATGTACTTTAAATTTCGAGTGCGTTTTGAAAAGTATCAGTAAATGATGTATTTACAAGTCAATAGCTAGGTTGCGTAAGTAGTTCGCACGCGATTCGAAAGTTGTATAGGTTCGTTTTGTATATTTTATACCGCATATATGTGATATTGGTTGAAATAATTGGCTAGTTTTAATGCGAAACAGGTTTTGTGGGGTTCAATAAATAGCACAGAAATTAAGAATTGATGACAGAGATACTTGGAATCAATTAATATTCATAATTGAAAAATAATTAAAATTTTCTCATATCTTTAATATTCGTTGAATATGCGTTGATACCTATTCAAGAGTGCCAGAATATAGGATGACGAAGAAGAATAATAGAATCTAAGAATTAAATTGAACATAGAAAGCAGGTAATAAAGGGCAGGTTCAAGAATAAAAATTGCGTGTTTGTGAAAATTATTCCAGTTACATCTCATGGGTAGTATTTAATATATGAGAAAATTTAAATTATTGTTCTAATATAAATAACAACTAAACTCCGTTGTAGGCATTCGGTACCTCTTGAAAAGTGCTAGTCTCAGCTAAAATTTCGTGCTTTATGACTTTCGAGATCATTCCGTGCATTCGGTGTAATTTCAGACGAAATTGCTCGCTTATTTCTTGACTCTAACATAGAAACTAAGTTCCTTCGTAGTCGTTTTTACCGAGCGTGTAGTAGTCGTTAAATTCTGTCCGGAACGTTCACTCTCCGAGTTCAGCGTTTGTAGAGAAGTTGCAACAAAATTCTGGGATGCGAAGATCAAGCTATTCGAGTTTCTTGAACGACCGGTGACAAATGGAGGGCGAGAAACTTGTTGAAACTTCCGTGCTGAATGTGGTCCATACAAATCAAGTAGAAGACGAACGGTCGTTTTTCATTTCCTCGAAGAATGTAGTATTATGACGGTAACAACATTTCACCAGCAAACCCAACTTCGTTCAGAAATCTGAAATTAATCCTAAAGAGTATCTCATCTGAAATAGCAGTATTTTCAGGAAAATGCCCCGAGATTACATTTCAAACTGACATTGAAATATATATTCATGCTTTCGTTATCCGAGTTATCTTGACTTGATGAACATTCATATTAAAATGGAATACGTTCATTCAACTTGATTTCCACAATATCAATGGGTATAAGGTGCATCATTTAAAATTTCATATAATTGATTTATTCAGTTCAGAATATACAAAAAGTTTTACGTATTCGGAAATAGTATATGAATGAATAAATGAACATGAAGTTTTGGTGCACCGGTTTCGGTAAAATGTGTATGAGACTAACAGAATTTGAAAACTAAAATTATATTTCTATATTTCACAGAAAATTGTTCTATATGCGATGAAAGAGTACCAACATGAATAAACAAATAAACCTGTAGTTAACCGGAAAGGGCGTTTCACCTGTTTCGGAAATATTATAGGTAACAACAAAACTACCTAATATCAAAACTACAAACACCAAAGAACCATACAACACATAATAATAATAACATTCATTTAGCAGAAGCTATACAAAAATTCTACATATTTTGAACTGTCAGTTTTGAATTACGTACCTATCTCATTATTTGAAATATACTTTCTTAGATCACGCTTAAATATCTCAATACTAGTACTAGTTTTCAACATACTTGGTAAATTATTGAAAGCATCAAATCCGTATTATATGCTATTTTTAGATTTAGAAGGCTTACGACTCTGGATATAAAACTATCAGTATTTCTAGTATAATACCCAAGCATATCACACATATGTTACATTTTCTATTAAATTACATGGAAACAATTGATTTTTTATTTAAAATATGAACACACACACATATATATATATATATATATATATATATATATATATATATATATATATATATATATATGTTTAAAAGTATTCTAAGGAGTTCAGCATAATTTTAACAGGGGTATATCTATTTCGGATAGTTCGGATGGCTCTATTCTGTAACTTTTGTAATTGTTGAAATTTTTCTTTAGTCAAACCAAATAACAAAGTAGGGCAATATTCAAAATGCGGCATTATTATTGATTTGAACAGCAATAATTTCACATATTTCGACAGATTTTTTCCTATTCTTCTTAAAAAATTGATTTTTTCAGGGATTGTAGATGATATAAAATCAACCTGATCATTGAAACTCAATTTTTCGTCTAACATTATGCCTAAATATTTTATTGTTTCTACTCTTCTAATTTTTTTTCATTAATATTTATAGTTATATCCTCATTTTTATTGGTTTCAAGGGTTTTATTTGTACCCAAATTATGAAGTTAGAATTTTGCACATTTGGGATGAGCTTTTGCATACTAAGCTATTGTCACATAACCATTCATTAATTGCAGGAAGGTCTCTATTGATGCCCTCTGTCATATTCTTAATATCTTTTTTTCTATCTTTTAATATACTTTAAGATTTAATATACTCTAAGATACTTTCAATATCTAATACTCTATACACATTGATCTTGCACCTCCATTATTTGTACTCTTACACTGACATCACATAATTCTCTTTGCTGTCTTAACAGAAACATTTTTTCTACTTTTGAAATTATGGGTATTTTCATTTCTTTAATTTTGATTGGACACCCTGAGCCCTAAAAATGCAGAAGATCTTTGACATATTGATTTGAATATTCTGGCAGTACTGCACTAATACCGTGAATCATTGAAAACCTGGATCAAGTCAAAGAAATTTTGCTGTGGATTAGAAACCGTTCGCACAAATTTCTTAAATCTTAAGTGTCAACAGTACAAAGGTATTGAAAAAACGAGTATTAAACTAAATTGAAATGAAACTTCATAGGCGAGACTAAGGGGTAACTGGATGCTTCGGACCACGACAATGCAACGGAAACGTGTTACAGCAATCACTCAAATTCAGCATGAGTTGCAGATTTTGGTGTGTTTTTGATATTAGGTATTTTTGTTGTAGCTGGGTGTCACTCATCTACAGATACACTTCATAATGCAATGTATTGCGACAAATATACTAATGAAAATTTCCGATCCGATTTCATAAAAATGTTAAATTGATATTGTTCGTTGTGTTCATATACACGATCAACCTTTGATTATTTATCATTATTTTACATTTATCCAATCAAAATTATCAAATATTATGGAATTTATTCATCAGTATATATTCCATTTCACTATTAAAGGTTCAAAGTTTTTCAATACCAATTACAATTCTTTACCAAGGATTCTTGCTGAAGATTTCAATGTTAATTTCCGTTCCGTACAAATTGAATAATTGATTGATTTTTTTCAAGATGAATTGAATTACTAATTCCTCAGTTCATTTGAGAAAGGGATATTATACGCAATTGATGCGGTTTTTTAAAGAAATTAACTGAATTTATAAAGCAGAAATTGAGTTTCTGCTTCCAGTTACCATAAATTTATCATTTCATATTTGAAGGGTATTGATGAAATCGATAAATTTATCATCCATAATGATAAATATAAATAAATGTAGTTGTATATAATTTTTGTGGGAATATGAATACAGACTTTCTTGAATGCTAATATGGCATATTTATTTTCAACTTAATCGTTATCGGTCACATTAACGGAAAAGTTTCACTTCAACCGTGTAAAAATGTAACACGCACTCATAATTTTGTAACAGAGCCGTTCGTCGAAAATAGTCAAGCATGAATTTTTCATGTCTGTAATTTTCATTATTAATGAGAAAATATATAAAAGCTTGGAATCCACAGGGCAATGGATGTGTACTTGAAAACAATTTGTGCAAATCTCATTTATTTTTTCATGTTAACATTACATTTGATACTGAATTTGAGTTCGGCTTGACAGGATCTGTATCGGTAAACGACATAACAATTCAATGATATAACGCCATCAATTGATTTGTACCATGTATTTCAATATGAATGAAAGACAACTTATACAATATAAACAATATAAAAGACAGATAATTTATTCGCAGTAAACTTGAATATGCGTCTAGTATTTGGTCTCCTGTGTACATGAATTCTATTGTCGACTTGTAGGCAGTTCAGAGGAAATGTTTGAAGTATATGTACTTCAGATGTTATGGAAAATATCCTTCTAGAGGCTTCGACCATTCCATCCTAACCGATAGTTTGGGAATTGAATTATTGAAGTTGAGCCGTAAACGGTTCGGCCTAACGTTTCTCTCCACAATTTTGCACAATTCGATTGACTCACCATTTCTTCTCAGCAAAATAAATATTCGCGTACCAAGGCCTGGTCTGAGGGGAATAATACATGTTATGTCACTTACAGCAGATCAAATGTTATGTCACGTTCTCCTATCAACTGTATATGTAATCTTTATGATGGGTATTGTGGTCGATGTGATATCTATTTTGATCGGCTATCAGTTGTCTTGGCATGCCACTCAGAACAGCGCAATTGCATGTCATGATATTTTCCTGAACTTCTGTTGTCTACATATGACTTAGTTATAAATATTATTTTAAATTTAGTTGTTTCATTTGTTTACTAGATAGTACTATTGCAATCGATTTTAATTTTATTATCTATCATTCATCGAACATATTTCGTTACTATATGGTCACCTTCTGCTGATCAGAAGTAACTTTGTAATAGACAATATTTTATTTCATTTTTAGTTATCTGGTTATTGTTCAATACTATTTCAATTTATTTATTAATCTTTTCGTTGTATATATTCGCTCATACTCTCTATTCTCGTTTTTTTCTCGTTCTTATTTTTTTTATTTGTGTACAATTTGAAATTTTTCGTAAATTGTGATATTTTGTGAATTGTAAATTTTTTGTAATTTTTTTCTGTAATTGGATGTATATCTGTTGTAAATAAATGTATTATTATTATTGCTATTATTATTATTATTATTATTATTATTATTATTATTATTATTATTATTATTGTTATCATTATTATTATTATTATTATTATTAAGTAAAAGAAGAAACTTACGTTGAAAACCTACACATTTTTTTTATATAACAGCCGTTTACATATGTTTCAAGGTTGCCTATCGTCAGAACCCCTGTTCTGACGATAGGCAATAATGAAACATATGTAAACGGCTGTTATATAAAAAATGTGTAGGTTTTCAACGTAAGTTTCTTCTTTTACTTAATTTTAGTTTGCCTGCATTAAATATAATTCTTAGAATAATTATTTTATTGTTATTATTATTATTATTATTATTATTATTATTATTATTATTATTATTATTATTATTATTATCATTATATCATTATTATTATTTCACCTCTATACATTTCATCGAGCATATCGATATCGGCACTCACCTCGAATGACCGACTTTTCGCTTCTTCTCTTGTTGGAAGCTTCTCCACTGTGAACTTCCTTAGAAATATATGATTATGACAAATAGTCAGATGTATGTGTTCATAGATATCATCAACCATCAATCATGAATTTCATTGATCCAAAGAGTAAATGAAATATTGCCGAATATCGCGAAAATGAATAATTGCAATTCGAGAATATTGTGCGGGATATGGAAACATGAAAAATCGAAAACCATCAAGTTTAAGAAGGGGAAAAAATAGAACATCCAATAGTTAGTAGATATAAAAGAAATATACCTTTGGTATATTTTTTGGTTTAATCAACCAATAAACATTGGTTGATTAAACTGGTGGTGATTTAAATTAAAATCAGTAAATGAGATTTCAAACAACGAAGTTACTGCATTCAATTTCAATTTATTATGAATTTTCTCATTGATCATAAATCAGTTAGTAGAAGCCATAGCTCATAACATAGTATTTGAAATATCATTATGAATTAGGAAAATGCTATGGATTAATCATTGTTTTGATTCAGTAAATAATGAAATTTGGGATTGTTCAATTTTATCCAATGTATTCAGAATTTTTCAATGTATTTATTTTCAAACCATACGCATCCTAATACCGTAGAAAACAATTTCGCTTTCAGCTTGGTTAACCTCGATGAACTATACGATGCAATTCTAAAAATCAAAACTAGCGCTGCTGGTATAGATGGAATAAATGTTGAAATGTCTGAAACTCTGTTTACCATCATTGACGAATCATTTTCTGAATGTTATTAATTCATGTTTATTAGAAAACTATTTTCCAGAAGAATGGAAGACTGCTCTGTTAATACCGTTGCCCAAAAATGACAATGTTGAAGATTACAAAGACTTGCGTCCTATTAGTCTTCTTCCTACTTTATGGAAGGTGTTGGAGTATATCATGAACAAACAAATTAGGGACTATTTAACTGTTCATAATTTATATCCTTCTTTTCAATCTGGATTTCGTGAGAGTTACAGCTGCAGCACTGAAATAGTGGATTTGATTGACGAGTTACTCATGGCTGGTGATAAAAGATATTTTATTTCAATTGTGATACTCCTGGACTACAGTCGAGCTTTTGATTCTATAAATCATTGTATTATGTCCTCTATCTGTCACTTTTTAGGTTTCACAAAGGATGCTTGTTCTCTGATTCATTCTACTTGATTGGTAGAAGTCAAATAATTAAGGTAGGAAATGTTATTCGAGCTTTTCTTTATCTTTGAGAGGGGAGTTCCACAGGGGTCCATACTTGGGCCACTGCTGTTTATTTTGTATACATCCTATTTTCACAGATCCGTTAAGTATTGCCAAATTAGATCATATGCTGACGACACTCAACTTTTTCTGTCTTTCCCCGCTTCGGATTTGATTGATGCAGTTGGAAAATTGAATACTGACCTGAATGCAATTTTCACTCTTTCGAGAAGCTATGGATTGAGTTTGAATGCAAGTAAGACCAAGGTTCTTGTTTTTGGCTCCGAACGTAAAAGTATTCCATTGAATTTGATAGATCTTTACATTAACAATGTACGTTTAGATGTTGTGAGGGAGGGAAAAGTTTTGGAAGTTACTTTTGATAATTCTTTGCGATTCAGTAGTCATATCTCAAATTTTATAGCTAGAGCGGTTTCCTCTTTGAATGTATTATGTCGCAATCGATATTATCTAGACCAAAGAATGAAGATTGTTCTGTCGGAGGCGCTTGTTTTATCTAATTTTAGGTTTTGCCTTGCTGCTTACGGACCATGCTCAGTTGAACGGGATTTGTATCGCCTGCAAAAGGTTCAAAATAACTGTATACGCTTCATTCACGGACTTAGGAAGTTTGACCACATAAGTTCAAGATTAAAAAATATGGGTTGGTTAAACATGGAAAATAGAATACGTTTGCAACTAGCGTGTTTGGTCCACATAGTATTAGTGCGGAAAACTTCATTATTTACGCAAAAAATTCAACTTGCGAATCAAAGACATGATATTAGCATTAGGCAGAATTTGATCTCAGCACCTCGTCATAGTACTAGTGCTTTTCAGAGAGCTTTCTCTCTACATAGGTTTCAAGGTTCATCATTCTGTGCCATCCACTTTTAAGGGAAATTCGAGATTATCTATTTTCAAACGAGAACTGTCTCGCTGGCTCCTAATACAACAAGTATAATTTGCTCAGTGGGTTTCAATAGGAAGATATTTTTGTACTGTTTTGCTATATATATATATATATATATATATATATATATATATATATATATATATATATAAATATTTTGTACTATATAGTTTTGTACTATATTCATTTGTTTTTGTATGGTGTTTAGGAGTTAATTGAGCAAAACCTGGAGAAATCTTAATTTTTCAGCTTTCTGGATTTCGCTCCTTTTGATAATGTTTAACTGTATTGCTTTCTAGTATTTTTCAGAATAAAGTTATTATTTATTATTATTAAATTATGAAATAATTATGAATAATACATTTTGTTCGTAAATATATATTCAAATGGTCGGGAAGCTATAAGGTCTCGCAACCTTCTTCAACCTGTGTGACTTTAATTTTCCTTTAATTTTTGCAAAAAATTAGGAGAGAAAGAAAAAAGAATATTATTATATATTTACTTTTTGGGAGATTAAGGGCTGTGGCCGTTATTTTTGTTGATAATAATTTAATTACTTGCCATTCGGTCAAATGTCCGACTTTCAATTCATCTGAAATTTGATGGTAAAGGAAAACACAGAAAACTTTAACAACGCAATGTACATCATTTCTTAATTATTTCATTTTATTATAATATTAATTATTATTATTATTTTAATATCTCCTATTATTTCATTATTGATACAATGTTATATAATACATGATTGTGTCTATTAGACGTTTTTCATTTGCGCGCATTTCACTCGCGCACAGTTGACTTTTTCGAGCACAACGATACTTTCACGAACAAACTCAAGTTTCGTCCTAACGGATATCGAATGAAGGTTTTCTTTCGAACTTCGCGTTACCGTATTATTAAGGCTGTAATGGACTTTTCTCGTCGACTCAGATTAGGCAATAAAACACAAGGATAATCCAAAAATGAAAATATTCTTTATTATTTACAATTTAAATATATATATATATATATATATATATATATATATATATATATATATATATTATATATATATATATATATATATATATATACAAAATAATTATTCAACCAAAAATATATTCTACTAACGTAGTCTTCCGTGAATAACCGGCAACGGTGCCTAGACGGTACGATTCACATATGCTCTCACCTTCCGACTGTTCGAATTCGTCCCTCGTTTCTTCGTCGAACTGCCTACGTGGTCGAACCACTACCTGCAAAGAAAGTGACGTCGCCCGGAGTCAACACCTCTGGACAGACGGGTGAGGACAAGGAAGCAAGCCGATCAACACTAGGCCCACGAGGAAGCTCTTCGGAGTCAACACCTCCGAGAGACGGGTCAGGGACAATGATGTGAGCCGATCAACACTCGGCTCACGAGGAAGCTCTTCAGAGTCAACATCTCCGAGAGACAGGTCAGGGACAAGGAAGTGAACCGATCAACACTCGGCCCACAGAGAAGCCCTCCGGAGTCAGCACCTCCAGGAGAACGGGGAAGGAAGGGTAGAGGAAACTGGTCAACACCCAGTCTCCAGGAAAGAGGTCTCTGAAGTCAACACCTTCAGTGAACTGGCGTTCTAAACGTCGTGCACCTGATTTTATACTCATCGGTCCCTACTCTCGTTACTCCTTCTCTTACGGTGGTCCGATAAGGATCTGCGCGATGTTCACTTGTTTATCTCATATTTGGCGCTCGCGTGTTCTTCCGCCGTTACAAGGGATTGTCCTCTAGATGCTCGAGGACTTCATCTGGAGGATCATCTAAAGAACGGAGTATCCGAGCTGGCGGAAAAGGGGCTTTGACTTCAGGCTGTTTACGGAGTCGACTTACCCATTGAATCCCAGGTGTAATCGGAGTATTCTTGGCATCCTGGTTGGGTCCTTGTAGAGTACGTGAGGCATAGCGAGTTTAGAGTTTTTCCATGACATTCGTATGGCAGAATGATCTGGCATCCTGTTTATACTTGCCATCAATATCATCTTGTGGTTATTCAGAGAAGTTCTTGAAATTCAGAGTTTGAAGGAAGGATAAAATTATCTGCAAAGAGGAGTAGATCACAAATGAAACTTTATCACTCAAATTATTTTTAAAATTACTGCACAACAATATTGATTGTTTTCCTCTCTTTCCGCTTTGAGATTTCGTGTTACTACGAAAACTTATGGTAGCAGAGAATTATTTGAACTAGAGACTCCTAGGACTAACTCTGTAATAAAATCCTCCATTTTTTATGGAGTCTACATTCAATACAGTTGCTAATAAATGTGACATCACTTGTTCACTTTGTGTTCAAATATCATCATATGTGTTCACTTTGAATCCATAGCAGTTTCATTTGGAGTTATGTGAACACGGAAAATTAACTAAAATGAATTGAATTAGATTGAGTTTTTTGTAGTATTTCATTTAATTTTATTATGCAGTTATTAGTTACTTTTTCAGTTTAGATTGAGTTCTTTGTTATATTCAATTTCGTTTCATTTATTGAATTATTACTCAGTATAATGTTATTATTTTCCATAGCTATCTGTTACAGGCATATAACTTCTATACAAAAATATTATTCATCTACCTATAACATATTCTCTCAACTTTCTCTTGAATATTCTATAGTTTTTACACTCTCTTTAATGCATTGGCAAATCATTGAATTTTTAAAACCTTCATAACTGACACTAGTTAATATCCCAGTTAAATTACATTTTCGTATATAAAAATTTTGCCTATTTATATTTTCATAACACTGATGACCTCCACCATTACAATCTTCTTGTAAATACTTGGGAACCATATGATGTTCTACTTTATAAATGAATTGTAATGTACGGAACCTAATCTTTTGTGTCACTTTCATAATATTTAATATTTTTAGCATTCTGTTCTGTTTTCTTTTCTAGAGCCAAACATAAGGATAGAACAGTAGTTCAAGTGTAGAGACACGATTGCTTTGTTTAATCTCAATTTCATATACCTAACTACCCAAATTTTTACCAACTCTATTCAAAAAGAATATTTTTTTCGATATTTTGGGTTTAATATAACGAAAATAATTTTTGAAATTTAATTTTGATCTATCCTAACTCCGAAATATTTTATTACCTCTACTTTTTTTAATTCATTTTCATCTATGTTAAGATTAATATCCGCAAGTTCCAATCACGACAACTTATGAGCACACCCCATTATCATATATTCAGATTTTCATACATCTAGTCCCATACTATCGACTGTGAGCCATTCATAAATATTTTGCAGATCATGGTTTATGTCTTTTAACGTCCGATAAATATCCTTACCAGATGTAAAGATCATCGTGTCATCGACAAACATTCGTATACTACACCTTGTTACTGATTTACTAATATATATTAAACAATGAAGGTCCTAAGACACTGCCCTGGGGAACATCGTGTTCTACTTTCAATTCCTCAGAAAAAAACATCTTTCAATTTAACATAACTTTGGTATGTTTTATTTAACACATTGAGATACTCTACGAACCACTGATAAACTTCACACCTCATATATCTTAAATAATTTTTGAAGAAATAAAAGTCTATTGATGGTTTCAAACGCTCCATTGAAGTCTAAAAATAGTGCAATTACATATCCTCCTTCGTCTATGTCCTTTAACCACATGTTACATAAATTACATACATAATTGCATAAACAATAGAGACCATATGAGCTCATTTCTAGACATGCAGCGTCTGGAAGAAACTTTTATTATAAAGGACATTCAAAATTGAAATTCTATATTTGGAATTATGTATTGGTAAAAAGTATCGTATCAAGAAATGAATTATTGATTACGATGCTACTTAGCTTTCAGAATATAAGTCCTCCTTCGTCAACATTTTGCGAAGAGTAAGGACCAAATCCTTCTTTTTGTCGTCCAAGATCTCAACTCTTTCATTTCAATCATTTATTCGAGCGTAATTAGGCTTCTCTGCTTCCAACGAGACAGATACAAAGGAACCCAATTTTTTCGTTCTCTCCAAATCCGAGTCAATTCGACATTTAATCGCATAGAAACTCGTAGGAAACGACGTCTCGAAAGCGTCCCGGGATAAAAAATCCCTCAATCTTTCATCAGATTCAATATTGGATCTACTCGGGAGAGGTTTATTAATTTTATACCTTCTGAATACTAATTATATCGTGATCCAGATTAGGAGATCGAAGATACTCGGATATTCATTCAAGCATTAAAATTTATTCAATACATCCCACACCTTGGGTCCCTACTCCCTATAAAAAACCTAGGTCATTCTTTATTAACGCCTATTTGATATTCGTCGGAAAAAATGAAGAAAATTTCTGGGCACATTACGTAATAATTATTTTATATTATGATATTCGTAGCTATCTCTCAATCGGTATATCACAAGTATTTTCATACGATATATATATATATATATATATATATATATAAATAGAAATTTTATGGGTTATAGGCAAGATAGGAGGCCACTATGAATAAATTTTAACCAATTTGTTTGCCTGTTCTATATTTGGACTGTGTTTACGGTCTTCATCAGGACTCTAAAAAACAGATGCTTACACAGATATCATGGAAACATTCAGTTTAATAATTAACGGCTACCTAGGTAAAAAATATGGTTAACACCATCAACAGTAATGTGTGAAATTTAAATTGTATGAGATATTGCACAGGAAATTGAATATTGATATTAAAATGTGAAACTTTTCGAAGGCATATAAAATTATCTTGAACCAACCAACAGAGATATATAAATAATCGAGCAGATATGACAAGAGCACAGAACAAATTGTCATCGAAAAAAGCACAGAGGTGAGAGAGTAAATCACCGCAACAACAAAAGTCATACTGAGCACGTTACACACAAACTCTATTAAAATTGTGGGCTGTCTGCGAGGGTTACTTGAAATTATCTGAAAGTAAATAACTATAAATGCAGCTCAGCCTGAAAACGTTCGTCTCTTTATTAATGCTGTTAGTGTTGTTATTGATGTGCATCATTTCTAAAAAACTCTTTTCTGGTGAATACCAGCTACATCCAGTATTCCAACATTGTCACCGAAAATGTGACACAGTTTTGTGCAATAGATGGTCTAAAACTTGCCAAATACAACTTCATTACTGGCAGAAGTGTTTTTACAAGACTTAAAGATAAAATACCTCCATCTTTAACATCAGATTGCATCTACAGTGTTCCGTGCTTAGATTGTGAAGGAGTCTACATAGGTCAAATTTCCCAGACCATTAAAAGAAGAATAACTCTTCATAAAAGCGATGTTAGAATTCGTCCGGACAGATGTGCTTTAGCACAACACTCCGCAAAACAAGAACATCGTTTTGACTTTGATAATGTTGTAATACTGGATCTAGGTGGTAGTTACCAGAAAAGGATTTCTTTTGGAAGTGGTCCACATCAAAAACAACACCAACAGCATTTATAAATAGACGGACGTTTCCAGGCTGAGCTGCATTTATAGTTATTTACTTTCAGATCATTTTAAGTAACCCTCGCAGACAGCCCACATTTCAATAGACTTTATGTATTACGTGCTTTTACGTATCTGTTACGTGACTTTTGTTGTTGCGGTGATTTACTCTTTCACCTTTGTGCTTTTTTTGGTGACAATTTGTTCTGTGCACCTGTCATATGTGGTGTATTATTTATATATCTCTGTAGGTTAGTTCAAGATAATTTTTATATTCCTTTGAAAAGTTTTTTGCATTTTACCATCAATATTCAATTTCCTGTGCAATATCACATACAATTTAAATTTCACACATTCCTGTTGATGGTGTTGACCATAATTTTCACCTAGTTAGCCGTAAGTTGTTGAACTGAATGTTATCATGATATCTGTGTAAACATCTGCTTTTCCTGAGTCCTGATGAAGACTGTAAACACAATGGAAATATAGACCAGGCAAACAAATTGGTTAAAATTCATTTATTGTGGCCTCATGTCTTGCCTATAACCCATAACATTTCTATTTAAATTACAAGGCAATACTCCTTTTATAAATGATATATATATATATATATATATATATATATATATATTCGATTCGAAATTGATTTATTACCTCTTTGAGATAGTAATATTTATAATATTTTTAGCAATAACAGGCTATTTTCAATGTTGAAAGATTTATTCTGGTTGAAGTTTTGTTGTATATCACAACTTCGTCGAAACTGATGAATAATTGAATTTTATGATTTATCATAGATATGAAAACGTCAAACTCATTGTTTTGAAAAAAAATCAAATTGAATTTTGTCTCTTTAGTATTCAAAAAACCCATTAAATTTAGTTTTCCTCTGAATACTAAAAATACAAAAAAGTAAATTTGATTTTTTTCCAAATATAAAGTTCGACGTTTTGATATCTATGGTTATACCTAAAATTCAATGATTCATTAGTTTTGACAAAGTTGTGATATACAACGAAATGTCAACAAATATAGAGCTTTTTACATTGAAAATAGCCTGTTATTACTGGGAATATTATAATTATGTATAAACATATATATATATATATATATATATATATATATATATATATATATATAAATATGTTAAAAAAAATTCTCAGCGAGCTGTTTACACAAATGTTGTCAACGAGAACGAACCTACCACTTTCGAGAGTGAATATTAAGTGCGCTTCGAAAAATCATCGAACTTGTTGAATGATAATAGGATACAATTGTTTCATCATTATTATGAAACATCAGTCCGTATTTAATCAATCAATCAATCAAGTATCGATGACTTTCAAAACGCCCCCAGGTACTATATCCGAATGAGGAGAACATCGGTTAGTGAACGTACTCTTACTGATGTTGTCATAAGTATGAATCTAGAATGTTAGCGAGAGTTTATACGTCTTTTCTCCGACAGAGGGAGCTCACGCGAATGTATTTCCGGGTTCTAGCGCAGAATGAGTTTTCCCTGTGTCAAATATTGCGGATGTTCCGCAACTCTGTCATTATTTATTCAGACAATGGGATAGGAAAGCAATTGTCGACACGTGTTTTCAGCTTCTTGACACTCAACAGGATTCTTGACGCAAGCATTCAGTAGCTTTATAAATATTGGTGAGTTTCAACTGCGAAGACGATTTGCCCTATCTATCTCTTTGCTGCATGGCATCACTGAAGTTCTTGATATCTGTAGTTTCAGTTCCTTCACTTTGTTGTCTCCGCGTATGAGCTTTGGTCTCCAAAAGAATTCGGTTTCTTTCGGCGTGCTCACGCACACTCACTTATAAGCCTATTACAGTTAGCTATCTGTACTTGTCCGGTCCTCATAGTCGTTGGGATTTGATCACCTTAGTTGTATGGTAGAGTTCTCCAATTTCCGTCTTTGAAAAATCGACGTTAATCGATTTTGTATTGGACCATGAATTCTTTTTGACATAGTTAGCCTTTTTTTTCGAAAATTATATCAGCAGATCGGTTGTAATGGTTCAAAGGCAAATATTGAATCTCACAGAAGCTCAAACTTTAATCTGATCAATAGTTGGTAGTAATGAAATCGAATTTGATTTCTTGCGTATATATCTGAATCTACAGCTCTGAATACACAATGGAATGAATTGAATACAAATGTATACTACCTATGACGAAAAACATTTTATGTTGAAAAGGAGTAGAAAATAATTCACTTGGTCCCTTCAAATCGACAAATTAGCAAATAAAATCGTGAGATCTTGTGAGTTTTCAAAAATCGAGAGAATATTAGGAACGTAGCAAATGAGCTACGTCTTTCATCAAATGAGATTAATTGAAATAATGAAAATGATTTTGTTCTCAAGATTGCCTCCGTTTGTATTCAGAACAAACAAATCGACAATTTGAAGTTTGCGCCAAAGAACACGAGCCTGTTCTGTTAGACAGGCCAACATCACCTATTCCCTAACCCAACATTCAGAAGATACATGATATATATATATCAATTTTGAAACTATTTCCTTCACCTGACATCTCGAATATCGAGTTTTCGGAGAAGCTGTGAAAATAATAAAATACACTCATTGATTGACCATCAAATATTTGGTCAAGGAATACCATCTAGACGAAACGGCTCCTGTGTGACCGTGCAGGGATACCCAACCATCAATGTTAGAATTTGTTTTCTTCTATTAGTGACACCCTTATCTTCATTTCAGTCAGTTTAATCATCCTAGTAATTATCAGTTTTGTGGATTATCCAGTTATAGCACACAGCATGGGGAAGCCTACAAGTAAAAGCGGAAAAGATTTTGTAGTAGGTACTCAAAAAATATTTTGAATTCAATGAATTACTATCTATGACGAAAAAACTAAGTATCGCTTCACTTCATTCAAAAGTGATTTTTCCTACTATGCCCTTCAAACATTTATCAGATTTCAGCATTTCGGAGTCAAGTACAATGTAGTTTCATGATGTTAATTGGCATAAACACATGAAATTAGGAAGTCATATTAATAATATGAATTGCAAGTTACTGAGTATGCTTCAGAAATTCAGGTACCTGAAAGACGTGTTCAAAAATTTTGAATACTTCAATATATTATGTACTACTGTACTTATATAATTCGTATGGAATATTAGGATGAAGAAGACAGTATGATGCACAACAGAAAAAACTGAAATTAACAGTAGTCATTTGAAATATTCAACAGCAATCCAAAGCCATTTTTGTCACCTTATGTTATACTCGGTAGATCTTAGAATCGGTTATCTATTTTTTATATTCTTTTATATGAATAAGTTTACTTTTTTGTGTCTATTTATAAGTGATAAGATTTTGTATCACTCTAAAGAAATTTCCTTTAGTTTTTGAGCAAAATTTTAATTTTCTAATTTTTCAATAATTTTTCTGAATTTTACATACAAAGCTAAATTTGTATCCTTCTACCAACAAACCCATTTTTGATAGCGATTTTAGAACCATTGATATTATTGTCGAATCATATCAATTATTGATTCACATTGATATGATTAATTATCAAACTCCATTTGATAATAACATTAATGATAATAATAATATATTTTTTATTTTCTCATCACCACATACGAAAGTAGAAGATAAAAATGAGTCAAAAAAAAAGGAAAACAACAAATAATCGCTACATAAAAAGTTCATTTCGTACATTTTTTTTGCACATACATCAAGAATAACTCATTCTTTTACATGCCCTAAAATATTCTTCTCTTCAAATGTATAAGGTTAGTTTCTAAAATAAGAGAAAATATATTTTTCCTGAAAACTAACAGGTTATCCTCTTTCGTGATATTCAGAGGAACGGAGTTCAACAGTTTCAAGCCAACGTTGTATGGTAGTCTTTCGGTTAGAGCAAGTCTGTGGCGAGGATAAAAAGTAGAAAGTGTTCGCTTTCGGTTAATAAAATTCCTTTCAATATTTTATGAAGTTTTATGATTAAAAAAAATAAACAAAGTTCTGTATATATATATATATCTATGTATATATATATATATATATATATATATATATATATATATATATATATATATATATATATATATATATATATATATATCGAACGATGTTTTTTTCAATAGGTAAGTATAACACATCTCCTAAAACATTTCTGCAGGACTGTCCACACCTCATCCACAGCACATCCCTTAATGCTTCATTTTGTATTGGGAATGTTCTCAACATGCGAGAGGTACTTCCCCAAAAAATAAGGCCATAACCCAGTAGTGATGGAACATTGGCAAAATAAACCGGTTTAAGTACTTCTTGCCTTACCTGATGTTTTAACACATTGAAAGAGTACACAGCTGAGTTCAATTTATACCCCAATTGAGCAATAAGCTCTGGCCATTTCAAGCATTGGTCCACATAAATTCCAAGTGTCTTGGTAAAAGTCATTACCTGAAGGTCGTCGTTATCTGAACGAATGATTTAAGGATATACTTGTTTGGATTTGTCAGTAGAGAACACCACACATTAAGTCGTCGCAGCATTCACCTGATTCTCTGACACCAACGTTCCAACAGAGTTAGAACCTCTCAACGCCAGTGACTGCTTGAGTATGTTGTGCTTCAACGAGAATAAATGTATCATCTGCGTATAATGATAGTTTGCATAGATGAATCCTCAAAAGGAGTAGAAGAGTCGTTAATGTATATGATGAAAAGATTGGGTCCAAGAATACTGTTTCGCTGAATTCTGATTTTAATGACTTCCTCAGATGATATAACTGAATTATTGCTTAGTGTTAAGGAGACTCTTTGCTTTCTATTGTTTGAATAAATCTAAAAAAGTTCAAGTTGTTCATACCTCATTCCACACCTTTCCAATTTGAATAGAAGCATTTTGTGTACTACACAGTCGAAAGCCTTTAAAAAATCGGCAAACAAAACAAACTGAAATCTCACCTTTCTTCAGAAATAACATAATAACAACAATTCACAAGTCTGCAAAAAAAAAAAATAAGTAAGAGCTGTTTTGGTTTTTATGTGGAATTCTTATGTTTTTGGGTATGCTGAATTCGAAAATAACTTTCATTTTGTCCTAGAACGCCACGTTTTCTGACAATGTAGGTGTCTATGCTAAACAAGTTATTATCGTAAAATAAAACATAAAAAATTGAAAAATGAATTTATAATTTATAATTGCGTAACGAAACTATTTTTTTTATTTAAAATACATTAATTAATA
The DNA here is from genome assembly GCA_030704895.1 of Henosepilachna vigintioctopunctata. Taxonomy (NCBI): domain Eukaryota; kingdom Metazoa; phylum Arthropoda; class Insecta; order Coleoptera; family Coccinellidae; genus Henosepilachna; species Henosepilachna vigintioctopunctata. The sequence continues at coordinate 11,373,105 of JARQZJ010000091.1, forward strand.
AGCACTAAATACATTTCTTTTTCCCAGTGAGACTCCTTTTGGTACATTTTCGCTTGTGGGAAGCATCTGGAAGGTCTCTTTGAAGCGTCCAACAGTAGTCTGACATCATTGAGACGCTCCATCTTCCCTGGTATCTTTTTTCCTTTTTTTCCTTTCTTTTTTATCCATCAAACCTTCAATATTGGCACAATAAACCAACTCGTCCTCTTGGGCAAAGTAGGAAGTAAACTGCTTCTCACGATATCTAAACCAGGAGGAAGACACTCCCGGCTAAAGTAAATTCCTGCTTTTAAGCCTTGATCCAAGCAACTCAGCAGCATTTTTAGGAAGATTCAAGTCTCTTAACAAATCATTTAGTTCGCCCTGGGAAAACAATTTCGGACTGTTGTCATCTTCAAATTCAAAACTTGACTGGTCATCGGGCTTAGGTACAGCACCATCTTCGCCAGAACTTGGAACCTCTTCCAAGGTAGCAGGGACCTTGGGAACTGGTATTTTTCGGTCCCATGAGAGATGGGACGAGTAGCTGATTGCAGATTGGGGTATGAAATTGACTGCTTCCATTTTGAATTATACCCTTTCACATTAAACGAACAAAAGTAATAATCATCACTATGGTTCTTTTGCTCGCGCCATACCATAGGAATCGCATATCGGAAAGCTTTTTTCTTGCCCTTAAACCAATTTCGAAGGTCTTCAACACATCGTTTGCAGACTTTATGAGGTGCCCAAGCTTTATCCTGATCTCCAAGTTTTAAGCCAAAATACGCAAAGTATACTCTTTTTTACAAAGTCCGTAATATTCACTAGTTGCTTTAATATCACATATTCGCCACAAATGTGACAGAAACTATCAGACGAATTCACACACTTCCGCACAGACGACATTGCACTATATTGATCTATAAAACAATGGCGAGTTAACACGTAATTGTACCGCGCCATACTCTACACTGTCGGAGAGCGCACGTTCAGGTTACAACATGTTTATATTTGTTAATGTAGCTCAAACACGTGTTCCTTATCTAGAAATTAATGATAGTTATGTCCTGTAAACATTTGAAAACAGTAATCAAAATAAAATTATACCCATAGTTTATGGCTACAATTTAGCTTTTTTGTGATAGAATTGTGCGTTTTGTAAAAAAACCTTACGTTCTGGAATTTTTTGAGTATTTTTTTAGTTTTCAGAACACCTTAATATATAGAAATCAGTTGGAAATATCCAGACAGCATTTTTGTTGCAGACCTGTGTTATGAATTAGATCAAAATGAATGACACGGAGGTTTGGCTTATCTCTTGGTGAAACATTATGTTATCAACAATAAATTAAAATTAACAAACATGGCTTAAGTTTCAATAGATATATTGAAAACTCTACATATGTTTCGGGTGGTTAACCCATTATCATGAGTATATGGGTGGTTAACCCGTTATGGAGAAACTTAAGCCTAGTGTGTTGATAATTGTGTTGTTGATTGTTTTGATCGCAATAGGCAAAATCATTGTCTATATGTCTTCTGGATATTCAAAACAAAAACGTGTTACAAGTTACAACATTTGACATTGGGAAGTGAAATACCAAAAAATATGTATTTGTTAAAAAACCGCCCAGCGGCGTAGTTGAAAGACAGTTTCAATTGTACATGAAAGTGGAGTGATGACTCGTCACTGACACTAGTGACTGGCTCAGAGCGACAACCTTTTCTATTTCGAGTTATATATTTTTTACTTTGTCTTATAAATACATGAAACAAAGGCGTGTTATTCATTCTTATTTTATGATGGTAAGACTGTCACTTCTGCAAAACCCTTACGAATAGTTTTGAATACTCACAAGTTGAATATTGAACACATGCTATACTCTGCACAGAAACTTGTGCTTTTCATAACTCTATGTTGATTTAATGTAAAATTGATTTATATACTTAGTTTTTCGTATTCAAATAAAAATTTTATTCAGAAGAATTTAGAAATGTATTGAAGTTTTTGTCGGCATATTCTCAATTTTTGGTCCTTTTCAAGTAAACAGTTTGAATATTTGAACAAAAGTTTGAACTTATATTTGTCTTACTGCTTGAATTATTTGGGATGTATAAGGGTGTTTATTTTTCTGATTTTTTTCCAGAATTTGTGACCACAAAAGGTGCAGCAATGAGAAAACTACCAAAAAATCTGGGATTACTATTATTTTGTTTCTATATCGCAGGTGAGTTTTATATTCAATTTCAACGTATTTTATATTTCCAGGCTGTTTGAGTGTGAAAAATCGAATTCGGTGTGATTAATCTACATCAAAAACATCATTCATTTAAATCGCCAATTATGACAATGTTCTGATTCTGAAAGGTACTCACGATTTTGTGGTAAATCATCACTCTACAAATTATAGACTATTCAGTTAAATTATCTAATTATATTTTCTGTTAAATGTGAAATATGTTTCCGCATTTGGTTTAATATAATATTTGGCCAGAAACGCTTTCATCACGTAATCTAGCTGCTGCAGTTAGTGTTGAGTATATCGTATGAACAGCTTTTTCTGCTCGATGCTCGATGTCATAATCATGGAAAAATACACACACACACACACATATATATATATATATATATATATATATATATACATATATATATATATATATATATATATATATATATATATATATATATATATATATATATATATATATATATATATATATATATATATATATATATATATATATATATATATATATATATATATATATATACATAGAAGAAAATTGGATAAGTCCTGCTACAATTCCTGAGCTCTGATTGACGTTTCATGTTTTTTAACGTGTGACAACTGACAGAGAGTTTTACACTTTACACTCTGTGATCTCTAGTGTCGTTGGTCTGTATTTTCTGACAGTTCGGTATTTATTTCTAAATGATTGTCTTGACACTTGATTTCTTTATCTTTATATTATATCTTAATGATAATATCTAGTTCTGTAAGTTTCAACATTTGTTTTACCATCTATTTTCACTGCTAAAAAACTGAAAAATCAAACGTAGTATACAGCATACCATGCGGAGACTGTGGCAAAGATTACATAGGCCAGACGACACAAAGACTGTATGACAGACGAAACGCACATAAATACACGAAGAATGCAAAAACTGCACTAAAAAAACACCAGATAACGACAAACACACATTTAACTGTGATCAGGCTAAGATTTTGAGGATAGATTCAAGACGGAAAAGAAGAGAATTTTGGGAGATGATACACATACAACACAACCTGGAAAACACCGTAAATGACGGACAAGACGTGAAACAGCTAAGTCAACTGTACCTAACACTGTTGACGCGACCAAAGACAGTAAACAAGGAACGTGACACAAACGGGAACAATGACATATGAAAGATCAACAAACGAAAGAATGAAGACAGGAATATTGAAAGATTATTGGATTGAAACTATTTTATTGTGTTGAAGACGATTTAACAGTGTTAACAAGACCAGAAATAAATAAAGGTATTAGACCATTCGATACTATATTGCATAGTATCTTTACACATGTTTAAATTTGTATTACAGAGGAAATCAAAATTAAAATTGCTGAAGAAGGAGGAAACACCTCCAAAACGTACATAAAGGTAGAAATATCGTTTTTATTTGAAATAACCTGTACCACCAAAACATCCACTCAAATTAGAGATATATATGTATATTGAAACAGGTAACCGAAATTCATTATTTAATATATATATATATATATATATATATATATATATATATATATATATATATATATATATAATCTACATGGATTTGCTTTGAATCAGATGAAAATTGAATGATTTTTTGCAGAAATTAGCTTCGGAATTATTCAAAAGAATGTTCAGTTACAGTAATTTTCACATGAAATTACGGATACACAACATATTTTACTTTCGATGAACGCCAATAAAAATAATTGTGCGATGAAGATAAAATTTACATCATCTTCTTGATACATGATCTAAATTTAACACAGTAGTGGAATCAATACATCATGCTCTTCACCCACGTCGCTTTTCCTAACGGAAATTCAGAAGTTCTAAGGAATAGACAGCTGGCATTCCACATGAGTTCACTCGAATTGAATGTATGTGTATGATCTTTTCACGAAATACAGACTTCCCACTGTGTAGAAATGGAACAATATTACCTGATACGTTGTAGTGAAGTTGCTCTTTGAAAGTCTGTTATTCGTTTTATGGTCTGCTCTAGCCACTCATTTGTTTCGAAGTTTCTGGAAACAACATTAGATCCATTTCGATTTGTTCCACATTGTAATTCCTCTTTGTAACAGTCGTGTTCCTGTTTTTTGTTAGACCTCGATATTTCTTTAAGTTTTTCCAACTACCAAGGAACAGTCGGGTGCAATAATGTGATTTTGTTTTGTTTTATCGCTGGAAATAATTTATTTTATATCCCGGAAAGAATGAATTTGTTTTTTGTTCTTGTTAAATCAGAAGAGTTGTGTTTTCAAAATTAAAACTTGAATATTTTATTATTTTTGGTCACAAATTTGACATAACATATTCATTTCTTAATTCATATCTTTTGGGTTGCTAAATTATTGTTGAGAATTGATTCACTTTCTTGTTTTCAATTTCGCAAAAACGTTTGTAGACCGACATATGTCGACTGATTCAAATTATTTTGGAAGAATATACCCAATGTTTTGAATTGTATTATCGAAGTTTTCAGAAGAATCATAATTTTTCGATAAATTCAATGAACTCAAATCTTTTTTAAACAAGTAACAAACTAAGTTTGCAAAAGTTCATGAAAAATCACGTGAAGATTTCAATTTGAAAATTTATGGTCATATATTACAATTCAATAATCACATATATTCCAGTTGTCATTTGGAAAGGAATACAGCGAAGACGACCCAAGAATTTTTGACATGAAAAGGAATTATTTTATCCTTATACCTCTGGATAATGTATCTCTTCCTTATGATTGAATAAAACTTTTTGAAGCAATTTGAAATTTTGATATGTTCGAATTAAATCGGTCGGTCTGTTGTGTCAAACTTGCTGCCTTTGTACAGCTGATATTGAGGAATTTCGAGGAAGAAACATCTGTATGTGTAGTATACACTGACTTCTCCAAGGCTTTTGATAGGGTGCACCACCCAACACTCATGAAACAACTGAAAAATTTTGGGGTGCTTGGAAATCTCCTGTGTCTTCTCGTTTCATATTTGAACGACCGAAGACAGTATGTGGTTGTGAATGGTTCCAGATCAAATTCCTTACCGGTGACATCAGGTGCACCACAGGGTTGACATCTTGGTCCACTGCTTTTTCTTATGTTTTTGAATGATATTGGCGAATGCTTCAGATATACAGATATAGATCTTTATGCGGATGATCTCACAATATGCAGATGAAATCATTCAACGATTTTTCTCTTTCACAGTCGGATCTCGATATATTCTCTCGTTACTGCAACCTCAATAAGTTGCAGTTAAATTTGAGCAAATGCCATCATATTCTTTTCTCTAGAAGTAAAAATCTTATCTCTTCCAATTTGACATGCATGACAAAGCACATGCCTTTGAATTGCATATTGAAGGAATCGTCCAACAGGCTCGCAGAAATCTGGGTTTCATATTACGAATGACTAGGCCTTTTGGTCGAATTGAGTGTGTTATTACCTTGTATGATTCCATTGTGAATTCCAAGTTAAAGTAGGCGTCGGTCGCCTGAATCCAAGTTATGATGCATACACTAATAGATTAGAAAATGTTCAACGGAAGTTCATTAATGCTCTTAATTTCCGTTTTAACAGGTACGTCATGGATTCTCATATGAGAGTAACGTGAAATTCTATAGGTTGGAATGTTTGAGTTTGAGACGGGAGTACTTTGATATATCTTTGTCCTACAAATTACTCAATAGATTAATAGATTCCGCAGCCCTTGTAATGCATGGCCCTTAAAAACTTTAATTGTTCTCCACATGTAGTAAGAGATCGTACAATAGCTGTTCTTGGGCAGAGCAAAACTGCCCAAGAACTGGTTGAACTATATGTTCAATTCGCCTATCCATAGACCTTTCAAAAGGCTTAACTTCATAAGTATAGAGACCAACTTGGATATATTATCTCCGAATTTCATGACTTTCAAGAGACATTTCAAAAAGAGTTTATTTGAAGGTCGTAATCCTTTTTTAGAGAAATAGGTATTTTCTTTGTAAATGATTAGATTCAATTCAATGCATCGAAAACTTTATTTTGGTGAGATGTATGAAAAATTTCTAGTTATAAGATATATGTACATATTAGATATATAGTACTTAGTTATAGTTACATAAACTTAGTTTATAGGTGATTAACATTTGTAATATGTGCTCCTCTATTATAGGACAGTTTAAAACTGTCTGTTGAGTGAGCCCCTGTATGTAAAAATAAAATAAATAAATATATACTAAAATAGAAAATATTGAAGCAATACCATTTCAACGGGTTTAATATCCAGCCAGACGTTATCGAATATATTTTCTTAAAAAAATCAAAAAAGTGTTTCAGGCACTTCAAGATTCGTACTTAACATTATTTGTCAACAAAAATTGATAGAAATCAAAGAAAGCCAGCTCATTGGATACTTTTTCCTGCCAGACCAGAGAAAATATTGTACATAAGTGCGAGTGACCATTGCTATAGCGTAACTATAAGTGCGAGAGAAAGCCTTTATCGGCTGAACTTTCGGCCAAAAAATTCTGTGCTGTCATCCTTTTTTCCTTCCCAAATTGCAAGATTAAAATTGAAAGGCTGGTCCAATATCCACAACTTTGTAGCCAGGCGTCTGAATTCAGTTTAGATAACACAGAAAATGTATTTAACAAATTCTCAAGGTGCCTCGAATACCCGATCAAAAATGTCACTGAAATCTCTTACTATTATGAGAATAAATTCAAGGCTCTACGGAATACCTTTGATGAAAGTTTTCATGAAGCTGATCGTATTAAAATACATTCGACTGTCGCGAAATATCAGTTTAAAAGTTTACTGTACATGTACTGTTCTGGTTGTTTCCCATGCATAATATTATCAACATTCATTACTTCGGGGATATAGTTCCATGGAAATACAGCATCCGTATTGTCCATATGCAAATCTGATTGAAACTGTTTCTGCTAAATAATTGATTTTATTGCTACGCTAGCTGCTTGGAAGCAACGGTAACATTTCTGTCCGATGGCTCTGCGAAACTCTTAATGTTATTTATATCGGAGAACGAAAAACGATGCCTGAAAGATCAATATTCATGATAGAATGGTGAAATTCAAATCCCACTGGACTGGATGGGAAGTGTTACGTTGTGTTTGTTGTGACATACGAAAAAACTTTTTTACTCATACATTTTCTCAAAACGAGATATTTCAGAATGATGTCCTTTTTAGGTTTTCAAATGAAACTGGTTTTCCTCATCATTATGATTTTTCGTCATCAATATCATAGTGAATACAAATATGACATATATATATATATATATATATATATATATATATATATATATATATATATATAAATATATAAATTTTTTTTTCTTGCGGTGAAAAGTACAAATGACAAAAACACAATTTTCGATATAGCCCGCATTCAATTTGAAGCAGCCGTTGACACGTGTTTCGAGCTTAATGCCTCTCCTCAGAACGTCGTAGCCAAGTTCAAGGTGTATCTACGAACCTGGAGATGAAATCAACAATAACAGAACACTCCTGTAAAGAAAGTCTCCACTGCTAGGCTTCCACGTGAACTCTCCGGATTTGGAGATTTGGTCAACGTATCGCCAATGTGGCGACTATTTATCCTTTAAGGAGTGTTCAACCGAAAAAGTCAACAACGAATGAAAAATTTTTTTTTTAAATTTTCATTCGTCATTAACTTTGTCGGTCGAAGACTCCTCAAAGGATAAATAGTCGCCACTTTGGCAATACGTTGACGAAATCTCCAAATCCAGAGAGTTCACGTGGAAGCATAGCAGTGGAGACTTCCTTTACAGGAGTGTTCTTTTATAGTTGATTTCATCTCCACGTTCGTACACCTTGAACTTGGCTACGCCGTTCTGAGGAGAGCCAATAAGCTCGAAACACGTATCAACGGCTGCTTCCAATTGAGTTGCAGGCTATACCGAATTGTGTTTTTGTCATATATATATATATATATATATATATATATATATATATATATTAATATATATATATATATATATATATATATATATATCTAATATATATATATATATATATATATATATATATATATATATATATATATATATATATATATATATATATATATATATATATATATATATATATATATATATATATATATATATATATATATATATATATATATATATATATATATATATATATGATATAACCCTCATTATATATATATATATATATATATATATATATATATATATATATATATATAAACCGAGTGTTTGAAATTCAGATTGATTTCTTTCAATTGGCTTGAAAAGTCAATTGATTTTTCTTCTTGAAAGAAGAAAATGATTACAGATGAATGAAATACTAATAAATTTTCTGAATATAAAAAACAGAAAATGATTTACTTATAGTGTCGTGCCGGTCATTGCCAAATTGATGATTTAAAATGATTTTGGCAAATGGCAAAATCAGACTAAATTAGTATAAATGAAGGATAAGGTAAATAAATGCACAATATTTGAATTTTCAGTTACTACATGAATTTCGAATAGGTACGTTCTATCTTTCCTTATATTAATGAAATATAAGTGTAGAATTGAACCAGTGAGTTCAAAATTAATATTGAAAATAATGAGAATGTCAGACAGATTCTACAAATCAATTTCTATCGTGAGCCGGAAATATCAAAATTTCTTTCAGTTATGCTGTCAACATTACCTAAGTGATTATAAATCCCGATTTAAACAAATGTTCGGAAGTTGAAACATTTCACTCCTTGATGGAAGTCTGAAACTGAGGATCGATCCAATAATTCACTTAGCAGCAACATGATTGTATTTCCTTCCGTTTTCCACCCTGCCCGGACGAGGTCTACTCCACCTTTGTATCGGGTTTATTGTCCAGGTTTCTGCGTCGTAAAGCGAGCGTGCGTACGATGTTTGCACAACTGAGTAAAGTATTAGTTTATTCTAATCTAGAGACCTGCCATCGGATTTTTCCGTTTATGGTATCAGTCTTTTCGGCTATAAAAATTATAACTGAAAAAAGACTGGTTGATTGGGGTGAGAAAAATATTTAAATTCCCTGTCACACAATGAATTGATTGAAAAGCAAGGAAAAATTTCAAAAAATTTATTTTGTCCACTATATAGAATTGTTTCGGCATACATTATTTTCCTCAGGTGAAAGGTTACTGTGAACTAATGCTGAGTCTTTTCTATTTGATTCAACTTGTGTGTGATTGACTGAAAGATAAATTGAACCTGTAGTCTTAACTGTCGGTTGACTACTGAGCGTTTACTCCAACTGGAAGTGAAAAGACACAAAATTGGTAATTGACAGATAAAGCTTATCTGCCGCTCTGACTGAAGGTGGAAATAATGGGCCTTAATCTAAAAATAGGCATATCTATTAAAATAGAGTTCAAGGTTAGGTGACAGGAAAATAATAATCTTCAATTGTTCATTTATGGGTAAATCGGTTACGTTGTATGTTTATTGATTTTTTATTGATTCAAGACCTTCTAGGTCTAGATGATTGTTCTCAAGCGTGCGACCTCTATGTGTGTGATCTGGAACTCATTCAAATTGTGGATATTCCCAATATAATGATTGATAAGTGTATAATAAAAAAGTTCGTAGAATAGAATAAATGGTATATCAAATGTTCTTCATGATTGTCTAATGCAATATTTTCTCATTCACATGTTATGTGAACTTGTTTAGGCCCTTAAGAACAATTCGATGTGGATAACTGTCCACTACTGAACCTTAAAATCAATGAAGGTATACGAGTTTATTTTCCGAACTCAGTTTATCCATCTGATAAATGTATTGCATTCCGAGACAATATTGTAGTGGATAATATATAACAATTCTATGTCCTTTTCAGTTGTGCTTATTTTCGTATATAATGTGCTTATAATGTATTGTGAAATAATGCTGTATCGAAATAATACAATGCAGTTATTTCATGGTTAATTCAATCAAAACAATACATCATGGTGAGAGAAACGCTAGTCACTCTACATTTCGTCTTCGAATGAACGAGTTTTCAAAATGCTTTTTGCAAGCATTTTTTGATCAATTAATTAAATGCGAATTTACTATGAAAATTGTGATTGTAATTTGGTTCGATATTGAAAAAAAAGTAATGAAATCGTTCTATGTTGAATTTATCATAAAATAAATGAATAATAAATGAATTTTCAAATTTCTTGCTTTCATTTATCGGTTGATCGAGTTCATTGCGTTCTATAAAATTATTATAAGTTTTATATATATATATATATAATATATATATATATATATATATATATATATATATATATATATATATATATATATATATATATATATATATATATATAAATTTTTTTTTCTTGCGATGAAAAGTACAAATGACAAAAACACAATTTTCGATATAGCCCGCAACTCAATCGGAAGCAGCCGTTGACACGTGTTTCGAGCTTATTGGCTCTCCTCAGAACGGCGTAGCCAAGTTCAAGGTGTACGAACCTGGAGATGGAATCCATAACAAAAGAACACACCTGCAAAGAAAGTCTCCACTGCTAGGCTTCCACGTGAACTCTCCGGGTTTGGAGATTTGATCGACGTATCGCCAATGTGGCGACTATTTATCCTTTACGGAGTCCTCAACCGACTAAGTAAATAACGAATGAAGAAGTTTCTTGCGGTGAAGAGTATAAATGGCAAAAGACACAATTATCAGTATAGCCCGCAACTCAATTGGAAGCAGCCGTTGACACGTGTTTCGAGCTTATTGCCTCTCCTCAGAACAGCGTAGCCAAGTTCAAGGTGTACGAACCTGGAGATGGAATCCATAACAAAAGAACACATCTGCAAAGGAAGTCTCCACTGCTAGGCTTCCACGTGAACTCTCCGGATTTGGAGATTTGATCAACGTATCGCCAATGTGGCGACTATTTATCCTTTACGGAGTCTTCAACCGACTAAGTAAATAACGAATGAAGAAGTTTCTTGCGGTGAAAAGTATAAATGACAAAAGACACAATTATCGGTATAGCCCGCAACTCAATTGGAAGCAGCCGTTGGCACGTGTTTCGAGCTTATTGGCTCTCCTCAGAACGGCGTAGCCAAGTTCAAGGTGTACGAACCTGGAGATGGATATATATATATATATATATATATATATATATATATATATATATATATATATATAAATGAGAGGTAATAATAAAAACTTGTCTAAAAATCATTGACTGAACAATTCTTTATTCGACTAGTTTCGCCTTTTACAGCATTATCAAGAATGAATACATATTACAAAGACAACCTATAAATATTTTGCAGATCTGTTCGGACCACCTTAAATTTCGTCGTAGACGTGGGGGTTTCCAAATTATCAGAGATTTAACAGCGGTGAGTGGTTTAGGTCTAACTGGTCATTAAGAAGATCGTATCTATCGGATTTTTGAAGTTTATTTATTTCCATGGCTTCCAGGTAGTTCATTTGAATTCCTTTTTCTATAACTATATATATATGTATATATATATATATATATATATATATATATATATATATATATATATATATATTCATTTATTTATATATATATAAATGTAAATATTATTCGCACTAACCACGCACGTACGGATCATATTGTGTATGAAGAAATATTTATATGTAAATTTTAGAATCGAAATTACATCACAAAAGTTTCTCATAGGGCGTAAACATGGTCTCTCAGGTTTACGCCCTATTGCTTTAACCAACTAAGCTATCGAGGTCTACACTTCGCGATGCAATTTCGACTATGTCTATTACTCTTTCATTCGTAAGCTAGTCGTCGACGCTCGGGTTGTCGTTTTTCAAACTGCACGAAAGTGAGTAAACACCTTCCCATCCTCCCAGATGTTTTAATTGTCGTTACTTGAACATGAGATTAAAGTAAATGTAAATATTATTCGCACTAACCACGCACGTACGGATCATATTGTGTATGAAGAAATATTTATATGTGAATTTTAGAATCAAAATTACATCACAAAAGTTTTCAACCTCTACTGGGATACGAACCCAGGTCACTCAGGTTTACGCCTTGTTGCTTTAATGAACTAAGCTACCGAGGTCTACACTTCGCGATGCAAATTAATATGTGAAAATACAAAAAAACTAATTTGATTTTTCTAAGAAATAAGTTTGACATTTTTGTATCTATAGTAATTCATAAAATTCAATTATTCATTAGTTTTGACGAAAATGTGATATACAACGAAACGTCAACCAAAATTAAGTTATATATATATATATATATATATATATATATATATATACATATTGTTGTAACGCCATCTAGTGGCGTTTTAGTATTTTAGTATTTTAGTGCATTATGTTACAGTAGAGACCGTATCAGAAATTCTGTGATCCTTATAACTTGTGTCCTTCTGTGATCCGTCTTATAGTATTTAAGGCTCGATATAATAATCTAATTCAGAGTATAGTGAAGATTTTTCACTTTGACAGATGACGTTTGGATGCCATTACCAACCAGTACCGCCAACCTGAAAAACTTAACTCTTAAAAATCACCCGCTATATATATATATATATATATATATATATATATATATATATATATATATATATATATATATATATATATATGTACAAATATGAAAACTAGATAATTGGGTTCTAATGATTAATTTGTTCTGTCAAAATTGCTTCTGTATTTAAATTACTCAAGAGTAATGTAATTAAGTGAAAATTCTTTTTTTTATAGTATTGACAAAGATACACATACACATATATATTTATAAATTTTTTTTTCAAAGGAATTTGAATAATGCATATCATTTAAAGTAGATATGCATTACTCACATTACACTTACAGTACACCTTTTCCGACTGTGGGAGTTAATCAATATTGCTTTGGTTTGAATGAGTTAAAAAGGGGAAAAACATTATTAAATATTTCAACAATATGAGTTGATTTCAGATATTATTACATCTTTTCCAACGGAACCATTTCAATCACAATATGAGGGTTCAGTCATCCATCTAACTGGGTCATAAACTGTCTTATTTCAAACGTAAACATTGCACTTCAATTACTCGTCTATCCCATCCGGACATAAAAGCTTATATTTCGAAATTCAATCGTGGAATCTTGCTCGTAAAATCCTGAATAATTTCCGTTTACCACTTGTAATAAAACGTTCAATTGAAAAACGGAATTGTCAACAGAAGTGTGCACGGCGAAATTCATAAAGCGTTCTCTTTTGAATTCAAAATGAACGTCAACCTGAAATTGGCGTATTTGGCTGATAAATGGAGCTTGTTCTTTTCTGAATTGGTCTACGTCAAATTTAACAAATGCACTCTTTCTATGAAAATTTATATTGACCTGTACGGTAGGGGTTTTCTTACTTGTTACGAAATATTTGAAGGTTAATAACAGGTGATTTTTTAAGAGTTAAATTTTTCAGGTTGGCGGCACTGGTTGGTAATGACATCCAAACGTCACCTGTCAAAGTGAAGAGTTTTCAAGAAAAAAATAACAAACGAGCAACGATTGTAAATTATTGAAATTTACTATCAAAGTTTGTGCTCTATGAAAAGTCTGTATCATTTGTTACGACCATATTATGGTCGGCATAATCGACTTGGTGAATTAACAATTCCTGCTGTTATCACCAAATTTCGCACCAAGTTCACTTTGTTGGACATTAAACCATTGTCTCGCATGCATACAGTGCGTACTGAAGAGAATATTGCAGCCGTAGCGTACAGTGTTAATGAGGATCGTTAAATGTCAATTCGTCGCTGTTCTCAGCAATTGGGCATGTGTTACTCAACCACATGGAAAATTTTACGTGTTGATTTGGGTTTTGCCTATAAAATTCAACTTCTACAAGGATCGAAGCCGAATGACCTACCACAACGTCTAATTTTTGGTGAATGGGCCTTAGAACAGCTTAATGAAAGTCCGCTGTTTTATCGAAAAATTGTGTTCAGCGATGAGGCTCATTTCTGGCTTAACGAATATGTAAATAAACAAAACTGTAGCATCTAGAGTGATGAACAGCCACATGCATACACGAATTACCTATGCATCCCGTAAAAACGACAGTTTGGTATGGTTTATGGGCTGGTGGCATCATCGGTCCATTTTTCTTCAAAAACGACCATGGAAGAAACGTTACCGTCAACGCCGAACGATATCGAGCCACGATACGCAACTTTTTTACCCCAGTTGACTTGTGGTTCACATGTGGTTTCATCAAGACGGTGCCACATGTCACACAGCTGGTGAAACAATGGCCTTGTTGAAGGATGAATTTGGTGAGCAGCTTATCTCACGAAATGGCCCTGTGAATTTGTCGCCAAGATCATGCGATTTGACGCCTCTGGATTATTTCTTGTGGGGTTATGTAAAGTCGTTAGTGTATGAGGAGAAGCCGAACACGATTGAAGCCTCACAGGATAACATAACACGCACAATTCGTGGGACGCAAGCCAAAATTCTCGAAAAAGTGACGCAAAATAGGACCTTCCGAATGGACCATTCGATACGGAACCGCGGACAACATTTACATGATTTTATCTTTGAAATGTAATTGGCAAAAGCCAAGTTATCAATTTCAATAAAAGTTTGAATATATGATGCAAATTGAGTGTTTTATTCGATTTGAAAAAAACTACGCTTAAAAAATTAACCATTATATTCGGTAGAGATTGAGTGTTGTTGATATATATATATATGAGGTATTTTCAATCCATATTTTAGTATAATCTAATTCTGACTAGTAGATATTTCAAGGAAACCTTCAAATATTCTGAATATTTGGGTTAACCTCTGAAGATGACATCAGTTGATGAAAAGATCAAGTATTGTAACTTATTCCAAGAACTTTTTGACTTTTCGCATTTTAACTTTCGAAGCAGATCATTATTTTCCTCTCTTGCCTGTTTCCTGAGAAATTGTTTATTGAAAAATCAAGAGACGAAAGTTAATATGAACTGACAGAGGTTTGTCAAAAAATTATTCGAAATGATTAAGCATGTGCCCAAAATATGGTTTGAAAACTTACAGTAATAAATTGATCCATGAAACGGGATTATTTTTCGATGAAAAAACCAGATGGGGTTATTTGTGAACCGAAGTCTTGAATTGTTACAAAATGCTTACATAATAATTTACAAACTCTCTCTCTAAAAAAAAAAAATGAAAATGAAAATAAAAATAATATCTACCCTATTTCGGTTGATAGTAAAACTGAACGTATTTATAAATCAAATAAAGAACACTAGGCCTACTTTAACTGAATCATATTTACGGCTTGACAAATGTTTCGGGGTGTTACCCCATTTTCAGAATCTAATTATTCAAACATGGAGCAAAATTATATTGATAATTGATGAGGCCGATACTTGATGTAAATCGATAAACATAATGAAACAATTGTTGAGCCAAGATTTACACATATATTAAAAAGAATTCTGCTTGACGCACGTTTCGATGAGATTCACCTTTTTCAAATGCTACGTGCACGTAAAAGGTGAATCTCATCGAGATGTGCATCATGCAGTATTCTTTTTAATATATGTGTAAATCTTGTTACAAAATTATATTAATTGTTAAACAATTCAAATCAGATAAGAAACCAGTATGGAAGGACTTTCAGATGAACTCAATGTTTTCATGAAACCATTTGTTAATTTAAGTAGAACTGAGTAGTTTCTAGATTTTAACTATAATTAATTCAAAAACATGACAATATAGTTCCGCGAACACAGTGGCTTCATCAGATATTGATGATAAACTGAGCAATTACATTGTGGTCTGCTTAAGTGCGTGGGAATGAACATAAAACACTTTTCTTCTGAATTGTGGGGGATGACCATAGAATACTTTTCTTCGATTGTATTTTTACTGGAATGAATTTAATAAAGGAGAATTATTGATTAAAACATGATCATTTAATAAACTGTTTGATTTCTTGCTCTTATTTATTTCCATGGTTTCTAACAGGGTTAGTTTATAACCTTTACGTTCCGTATGCAATATTTTAAAGTTATTGTCGAAGACATGGTTCTCTTCTAAAAGATGTGTTGCATACGTAGAATCGGTTTTATATCTTTGATGTTCATATATTCTAAGGCTGAACTTCCTGCCAGTTTGACCCACTTATACTATATATAATATGAAAGTAACTAATATCTGGTTCTGCTTACCACCTCGCTGTCTGTACACGTGAAAGTCTCTATGCAGACGAACCACATAACATAGTGCGTAATCAGATAGACTTCATCCTTATTAACAGACGTTTCGGAACATTTATCACCAGAGCTTGCACATACCCAGGGGCGGACGTGCCTTCTGATCATGTTTTGCTTTTGGCCAGTCTTAGGGTTAAAATGGCACAACACAACAAAAAAGCCCCACAAAGGAAAATAGCCTATAAATCCCTTAAAGAAAAAGAGCTTAGGGACAAAGTAGGTGGAGAAATTAACCATCAAATAGAAACAATCATACCTAAAATAGAATGAGATGAAGACCTAACCAATATATGGGAAAATACTCGAGATATCATAATGAACATAGCTTAAGAAGTAATAGGATATAAGACACGAGAATACAAGCAGTCGTGTATGACTGACGAAATTCTACTTTAAGTAGGCTATGAAGTCTATATGGCACCCTGTCATATCCGTAGCAACTGATATAATATTTTTCAAGAGAATCTCTTTCTCATCACAAAACTTTTCAATATACTGAATATGGTTTCGCCTTTCTTATCGGTCTCTAAATTTTTAGCAAGCAGTAGTTTTTCATATATTTCCTTATCTCTTATAAAACTCATGTAAGACAGCAACAATGCTTCATTTGTTGGTAAAGTGGACTCATCGAGCTGAATTGAGAATTGACAAGTCCTCAAATGATTGCACAATGATCCTTCAATGTTCTCAACCATTTCATCAATTCGTCTTTGCACAGAATTCTTACACAAAGGAATTTTTCGGATAATATCTGCGGCCGGTTTATGAAGCGCACTAATTATTTCTTCCTTTATTGCTGACAGAATTAACTCTCCTCCGATGTTGTGTGGTTTGCCTTTTCGAGCAATTAACAAAGAAATATTGTAGGAAGCTCGAAGTCCGTCGTCATCTTGCTTAGCAGCTGACGAAAATAGTTTTGCTACACTTGGCTGAGTGTTATGCTTCTTTTCTAGGTCTAGAAAATATGCTACATTCTTGCCTTTCTTATTGGATGCATTTCATTCGAATGATCCTGCAGTCTTGAAGGCTTCATTGCTGTATTCGAAAATGTTTTTAGACATAGAAAGCACAATTAATCCGAATTTAATATATTCTGCACAGTATTGCCGTCTCTTCTTCTTACTTCCGACATTGTTTTGTTTTGAGAAATACGTAAGTAAGTGTTGAACTGAAATACTGCTTATCTATTACGCGCGAAACATCAAATGAAAATAATATAAATATAACGTTGTTTACATAGGATTGCACAAAAAACACGCACCGGCAGGAATAAGACAAACATGCATAAACTCGTTTATTTCATTCGACGGTCCATCGTACTCAACAACTAAAACAAATATTCTATGAAAAAGCCCATTGATACAGGAATGTATAAATAAGGCTATATAACAAAAACTTGTTAAAATATGATTGACCGCAGTCTATTATCTACGAAAATTAGCAACCTAGCAATACTGATAAGGATTAAAATGCGAAAGTGTGTCTACTGCCTTTTTATTTGTTCGTTTGTGTCTACATTCATTTCGAAACGGAGCAACCGATTGACATGATTTTTCTTTTATTTATAGAATGAAACGGGACATATGACGGTTTCTTTTTTAGAGGTATAGAACTTTAAGTTGGCATTACTGTTGAAGGCGGCGACCGATATAACAGCTGAGAAGTGATTTATTCTCAGTTTGGTTTTGCAAATCATCATGAATAGACTCACGCCTGAACAACGCTTGCAAATAGTGTTAATTTTATTTCGAAAATAATGGTTCTGTGCGGAATACGTATCGCGCAGTACGTCCATTTTATCGTCGACAAAATCGTCCATCAGAGGAGTTGATTCGATTAACCATGAAACGTTTTCGCACCACGTTTACTCTTATTGATAACTCGCATCCCCAGAGACGCCGTACGGTGCGTACAGAAGAAGCTATTGCTACTGTAGAGCATAGCATTCAGGAAGACCCGAATGAGTCCAATCCGCCATCGAGCACAGGAATTGGATCTGTGTCCATCCGTTTTATGGAAAATTTTGCAGAAGGATCTTGATGTGCGTGCTTACAAAATTCAACTCGTGCAAAAATTGAAGCCAAACGATCATCAAGCAAGGCGTAGATTCGTCGAATGGGCCCAAAACGAGATTGCCGTTGTTCCCGATTTTCATAAGCGAATTTTGTTTACCGACTGTATGATGCGCTTTATGGGTTGGTGGAATCATTGATCTTCAAAAACGATGATGGCCAGAACGTCACAGTCAATCGTGATTGGTATACAGCCATGATTACTAATTTTTTCATTCCTGAATTGAACAAGCATGATGTCCAGGAGCTGTGGTTTCAACAAGACGGCACAATATGTCACACAGCTCGTGCCACAATCGATTTATTGAAAGACACGGTGACCGCCTAATTTCAGGTTTTGGACCTGTGAATTGGCCTCCAAGATCTTGTGATTTAACACCGATAGTCTACTTTCTGTGGGGTTATGTAAAGTCATTGGTCTATGGGGATAAGCTACAAACGTTTGACCATTTGGAAGACAATATTCGCCGTGTTATTGCCGATATACGGCCACAAATGTTGGAAAAAGTCATCGAAAAGTGGACGTCCAGATTAGATTACATCCGAGCTAGCTATAGCGGTCATATGCTAGAAATCACATCTAACATGAAATGCAATAAGATTATCTTTCGAATAAAAAAACTTATTGTCAATCGAATGATCCATCGTTGTTTTATTGCAATTTAAAGTTCGATTTCTCTAAAAAAACACCCTGTACATGAACTACGTGGAGAGAAATATCGAACCGAATTTGAGCAAGTAATATTAGTTGATGTTCACAAGTCGTAGTCGACAGTCGAGAGCTCAGTCAGTGTCTAAGAATCTCTGTAGCTAGAAGAAATTACACATCACCCCCAAGCCTTTATATTTGTGTCTGGGTGTTTTACCGCCCCACTTTAAGCCTGCAGCGCCCACAAAGGGGCGTTATCGCCCACATTGGGGAGGGCTGGTCTGGAGTCCGGAAGAGTTGATAAAACGAAACAAATATCGTTTTCGTTGTTGACACGACGAAACGATAAAAGTGTGAATCAAAAATTCAAGTGTTTGAGATATCCTATATTTCATTGATAATAATAATGAAATTGCAACGAGTAAATGCTAATACTATTCAAAATTTGGAAACATTCTGTATATTCATTGAATTTTTTATCTTGTATCGGTTACTATAGTGATACAAGTTTGTCTGGCGGTATCCAAGGACCAAGGGGTAGCAGCCAAGATAAACAATTTCGATGCAACGTGGGTAGAAATATCGATTGAATTCGGAATATATCCATGCTCCAGTCTGAATATAATAGGGTAATATTGACCCAGCGCAATGTACCAAACCAATTCTCGTAAACTTCTTCCGTTTGTGTTTATTTATACAATTGCATATATCACCCTAAATAAATATTATCCGACCAATACACTGAATATTTTCGGAAGTACCTTTCGTGCTTTCGGTCGAAAATTGAAAAACTATTTTTCAATTGCTAATCAGAATATCCTTTTCAATAGTTGGAAAGTAAAAACTTCTGCTGTTTTCATAGAGCGGCAGTTTCCGTAATGCTGAAGAAGCAGTAACAGGATTAGGGAAAATGTTTTTTGACCTCAGTTTACGAATGCCATTCTCTTTGAAATGTTCATTTTGCATTGTTAGTTATAGAGATGAACTGCTACCTATGGAAGACAGAATCTTTCTGTCCATTTGTGATTGTTTCGATCACATGTCGGGACTAATATCGATCTATAACAATTATAGGTTAGTTCCAACCCCACTGAAAATTGTTTAATAACTGGTCACGATAATGCCAAGTAGTCAGTGTATGTTGCAATGTATAATAATGGCTCTAATGTATCAAGGCCCATTAGCTCAGTTGGTTAGAAAGTCCTGCCAATGACGCGAAGGTCGCGGGTTCGATTCCAACAACAACAACAACAAAATAGGTTTATTAAGTGCTATGATTGATTACATTTAATTTTTTCCATTGCCAACACAAATTGGGAAGTTGAAAAGTCTTGTGACCTTTTCAATGCTGTGCAACTCAATTATCTTTGTATAAAAAAAAAAACATTTTAAATTTTGTTAGAGGATATAGGTCTAAGAGTGCGGTTGTAGCCGACTTCTTTATCACGTGCCATTCGGTCGAATGTCAGACTTCCAATTCATCTGACATTTGATGGTAAAGAAACCACAAAAAACTTCACCCATGTGATTAACTGTCGCGCACTTTTGATGACGCGCACTACGGGATCCTCACGCAGTGCTACACTTATCTCGCACGCTAGCGGATGCTGAGCGGTATGTCCTCTAGGTAGTCGAGCACATCGTATGGGGGCTCCTGAAGTGCTTTCAGGATTCGTGGTGGTGGAAAGAGGACTTTAATTTTTGGTTTTCTGGGAAGGACACGCCCGCGTCTGTTCCATGGAGCTGTCAGCGTCGCTAAGGGCTTCCAGATTGGGTCCGCTGAGAATGCGTTGGGCATAATGAGCTTGGAGATTTTCGATATGGGTGAAAATTGGGGGCATTTTGGCAATTTCGTGGACAAGAATAGACGGAAATTGTCTGTGAAGTCTGAAGATGCTCCGGCAGATTGCTCTTTCGCAGCTTTCGATAGTTTTCACTAGAAGTTTCGACCAAGTGGAGTAGAGAAAGCATCTGTACGCGATAACAGGGCGAATGAATGCCTTGTATGTATTGAGCAGTGCCTCCACCTACTACCTCGAAGTGCATACAGTAGGTTAGCTCGATTTCGGACTTTTTTGAGCGTTCTGGTCAGATAGATATTCCAGGAGTTTGACTTTAAAAATGTCACACCCAAATAAATGATTTTACCTTGTAGTCTGAGGTTTTCACCCCAAAGCGACAAACAAACGTCATTTTTTGAAAATTTGGAAGATTTTGTGTAATTGAAGTGGTGGAAGAGCATGGATTGGGTTTTGCTAGAGTTGGGTGTAATTCTCCATCTGCTGGCCCACGCACTGTAGACCTCTAGTTGCCTCTGAATGTTGCGATTGCACGCCGCCGACGTCCTTGCCGTAGCTCAGATGGCCGTGTCATCTGATGAGAGGGTTCGATTCCCCTTGGGGCGACAGCGTTTTGTATTCTTTCGGGATCATTATATGGTCAGAATTTTTAATGCTCGAAATTTTATAACGAGTTACCTATTGATGTGAATTAATTGTGCTTTCATTGATACCTTACGATTAATAAAAAATGAAATATTGATGTGAGGAAGCTGATCATGCCAAATTTAGCATTGAAGAGTTCAGCATTGGAGAGATTATATTGATGAACTGGAGATGAATATAAGAGAAGAATGATTCGAGATTGACTAAGAATATTGTTTCTGCTGATGAGTGCAATTAGAAAAGCTCTGAGAATCGAAAACTTTGTGGTAATAATGCAATCACTAGTGATTGAATAACTGCCTTATTGATAGCTTATGCGCTTGTTTTCCGCTGATTTTCAGTTCTCTAATCTTCTACTGTTCGATATTCGACGCCAGTGGAAAATACAATTAAGCTTTTACTTTTGCATTGAAAAGGAGGAATGAAAGTTGTGGATACACCATAGAAAACTGTAGATAAACCTCTTTCAGATGATATATTATGAAACAGCATCTGCTCTCATCTGCGCCAGGCAGTATAAAATTTCTGTTTATCTGCATAAATTGAAGTATATTCTATTAAATTCTCTTCTTCGATTCCAAGTCAATATAGGTTCTGAACTTCTACTTTCTGCGAAGCTAAATATAATTGTGGCATAATTTGTAATCGGTCCAAATAATGCTTTGAGATGATAAACCATCTATGGTTCTATTTTTTTATGCTTCGATTGTATGTTTTAATGTTTTTATATGTTTTGGTATAGTAAATTATGTCAACGTCATACACTTTAAATGAATGAAGTAGAATGGTGCATTTCAGTAGAAATATACAGAACGAAAAACTTATCTATTCATGGAGGTGCGAAGTTAGTTTCCTCAAAATCAATTTTTTCAGCATTAAGTTTGAAGTTCATCAGTTTATGCGAAAAAGTTGAGTTCCGAAATTTGATACTGAATAGAGATGTTGGCGATTTCACAATGATTGAATATCGATTGCTTGTAAAATTTAAATGGTAACGAAATCGCTGGTTTCTCTATTGATACACTCTAATCAAACAATTGGGATGTTCGTTTCATCTTACGACGCCCTTTTCGAGCTGACGAAGAAACTGTAAGCTAGAAATGTGGGAACTTACGTGATAATTGTTCAATGAAGGTGTGTGAATCTAGGAAATAGTGTTCTCGTTACCATTATGATTTTGAGAGGTATTTCAAACGAGTAACCGTTAGGAAAATAAGAATCGATTCGATGAATCTTCATATTTTTTCAACACTCAATTATGTCGAAATTAAATTCAATATATTAATGAGAATCGTGTGAAATGCGTCTAGCAGTTTCGAAGATATGAAAAGTAGTTTCTACTGAACTCCTGGTTTGCGCAACAATGAATACAAAAAGTGTGAATAACATATTTTTATGTAAAATGCAGCTTCTCTTTTAAAAAAGTGATATTGATATAATTCTGTGCAGTGGTTTTGAGTGATGCATGTACAAACATACAGACGGATATATATATATATATATATATATATATATATATATATATATATATATATATATATATATATATATATATATATATATATATATATATATATGAAAGGTAATTTCTCGACCGTGCGATACTTAGTCAAATTTAGGTAACGGGAATAATCGGTCTTGTGAAGTGTTTGAAAACTCATTTATTCATTAAAATTTTCTATATTTCGACACTTATTTGTGTCTTCTTCAGGAGAAAAAACAAGTGCAAAGTAATGACTACAGTGATAAATTTCAATATGTATAAAATGAAATTACTCACAATTAGAGTTTATGCAGTGAAGATAAATTAACTAACATCTTTTTTATAATAAACGTTGTTTATTTTGTTGCCACTTATTCGCTATATGTTGCTAACAGGATGGTCAAAAATTTCAACACCCTAGAAGGCTGAAGGCCAGGCTATTGTGCCATTGACGAAGAAAAATGTTTTTATTCGTTCTATTTTGAAATATTATTATAAATGATGCTTAATTTCGCAAAATCTGATCTTGAGTTGATCGTATTGTCTGTGTTATGTATATGTGCCATTTCCAAAAATAATTTTTTTTTGTGATTGCTTTCCCTATCCAATATTTGAATATTTTCGAAATCAAAATGGTGATCCGAGTCTTGGAAGTGACATGCTAATGCACAAGATGGTTTTCCAATACGACTGTCACTTTTGTGTTTTGTGACTCTTTGTTTTAAATTTTTTTTGGTTTGACCTATATGACATTTATCACATTGGAGACATGGTATTTTGTAAATGACATTGCAATTTCACAACACTGGGGTGTGATCTTTGGTTTTAGTGAACATTGTTTTTGAAGTTATTGTATTATATTTGGCTATTTTGATATTCTCTATATGTATGAGGTTTTTTATTATTTTATCAGATAAACTTTCAATATACGGTAATTTTTTGAATTTGATGTTGACTGGACTGGAAATGATGTAAGTTGGATCGTTGGTTTGATTACAATATAGTAATTTTTTTATTAACTTTGCCGTTGTTGGAAAACAATTGTACTAATTTTCTTAAATTTTGTTTCAGTAAGCTTTTATCCGAAATACGATAGTCTATTTTTTAGCTCGAATATTTTAAAATAGAATGAATAAAAACATTTTTCTACGTCAATGGTTCAAAAAATTTACAATCAACTCATTATACACAATAGGCTGGCCTTCAGCCTTCTAGGGTGTACAAACTTTTGACCATTCAGTTTAGCAACATGTAGCGAATAAGTGGTAACAAAATGAGAAACTTTTATTATAAGAAATTGTTAATTAGTTTATCTTCACTGCAAAAACTCTAATTGTAAGTGATTTTGTTTTATGCATATTGAAATTTATCACTGTAGTCATTACTTTGCAGCTTTTTTTTCTCCTGAAGAAGACACAAATAAGTATCGAAATATAGAGAATTTTAATGAATAAATGAGTTTTCAAACACTTCATGAGACCGATTATTCCCGTTACCTAAATTTTACTATATATATATATATATATATATATATATATATATATATATATATATATATATATATATATATATATATATATATATATATATATATATATATATATATATATATATATATATATATATAAATATATATATATATATATATATATATATATATATATACAGAAAATTTTCGTTCTGGCTTTTATTGTTTCAATAAAGACTATTGTCCTTTCAATATCTATAATGCACAGAATCGACGTGTTTCAATTTCATTATGAATCGATAATTACTTCAGTTTTAAGTGGAAATTTATATCTCATTTCTCAACTTTTGACATATATATATATATATATATATATATATATATATATATATATATATATATATATATATATATATATATATATATTTTGAAAGTTTTTAGCATTAACAGGCTTTTTAATATGAAAAAGTTTATTTCTGTTGACGTTTCGTTGTTATATTACAACTTTGTCAAAACTAATGAATAATTGAATTTGAGTTACTATGGATATCAAATGTCAAACTTAATTTTTGAAAAATCAAATTAGTTTTTTTTTTGTATATTCACTTATTAATTTTCATTATTCCTCTGATAATGAAAATCAATAAGTGAATATACAAAAAAAAAACTAATTTGATTTTTCAAAAAATTAAGTTTGACATTTGATATCCATAGTAACTCAAATTCAATTATTCATTAGTTTTGACAAAGTTGTAATATAACAACGAAACGTCAACAGAAATAAACTTTTTCATATTAAAAAGCCTGTTAATGCTAAAAACTTTCAAAATAAATACCTCAAACAGGCAATAAATCAATTTCAAGATATATAAATATATATATATATATATTAATATATATATATATATATATATATATATATATATATATATATATATATATATATATATATATATATATATATATATATACAAAAGATAAATTGAGCAGCTATTTCATTCATTTATTGCGTAGGCACAGTATATTTCCTCATAAAGGATTCCGAAGTAATTGACAATTGTTCAAACTGAATAGCAGAAATTGGATATAAAATCATTCAATAATACTCAACCTAAAAAAGAAAGAATTATTGACTGAAATATCGGAGTTGAATGAAATGTAACGAATGTTTCTGAAAATTAGCCCAATTTTCTAAAAGTTTCGACTAGCAATAGGGCATACATTCTGAACTTCAAACTGTAACTTAATCCAATAATGTAGTTGGAAATTCAGTGAGGCACCAAAAAGTTTTTTTAGTTTCATGTAGAGGTCGCCGTAAATTGACATATACCGATAAAATAGGTAAATATTCAATGCACGACAATTCTCGGCAGAGTGAAGTCAATTTTGTGTTGCATGAACGGCTGGAGCAAACTGTAAAGCCATTTCCACCTTTGAAATATGAAGTAACTGCAGGAAATTGCTTTGTGAAACTACTCCCAGGAACAGAAACGGAACATGAATTCGTCATATGTTCTAATGCATTTCGCTTATTCTTTGTATTTTGAGGACATTCCTTTTCGAATATACTCAACTATTCACAAAGTTGAGATGTTGTCTGGCGTTAAACAGTACCCAGAAGTGCAATAAAGCTTTTATTTTCTCTCGCAATAAAATTTACTGCTTCAGCTTTGTAGTTATTCACGTGAATAATATATATTTTAATTTATGAAGCTGTAATAATATTAATCATATGAACGTGTGAGATTTAGATCTTAGCAAGCAACGTCGTATTTTCATGTTTTCCTAAAATTTTTTTTTGAGAAGCAGCAGCAATCCTTCCAGTGCCGTAACTATCACTTTCCCTTGGAGGTGGAAGGTTGAAAGTGAAAAATCAAATCGAATCAAATCAAACTATTACATCACCAAAAAGAAAGGAATCTAAAATGCTTGAAGATAAATATTTTCAATCTTGAAATAATCGAATTTGAACTTTTACGCCTTTCAACTTGAATTAAAGTTT
Source organism: Henosepilachna vigintioctopunctata (assembly GCA_030704895.1). Lineage (NCBI taxonomy): Eukaryota > Metazoa > Arthropoda > Insecta > Coleoptera > Coccinellidae > Henosepilachna > Henosepilachna vigintioctopunctata. The sequence goes on from JARQZJ010000091.1 coordinate 11,399,708, forward strand.
TTAATAAATGAAAAGTTAATAAATTATGTTTATTTTTAAACTTAATTTGAACTTTAATTGATTTAAATTTTTTCTACATTGCAAACGTTGAGACTTTTTACTGCATCACATTGAAAAGACGATTAGGTCTCTAGTTTCTCTATTTATATCGTAGATATGTCTCCAACCCTTTCAGTATGGAAAAACATTTTTTTCTTGCGTAATTTTTGACTCAGGAACAAATACCAACATCTTCACGACAATCTTCATAACAGGGAAAAACTATTCTTCACATCAATCGATCGAATCGCTCAGTGAAACCTTTAACAAATTATTCTATGAGAGGAATCACTCGATCAGAGAGACTTACGAAATTATACAAAAATCATTAAAAAGTGCTGACGAAGATTTGTGTGTGAAATTTATTTTCATTTATAGTGAAATATCAGAGATAGCAATACGGGGTGTTTCAATGACCTTAAACCCTCTTATATACACCCTTTAATCTTGCCTTTATTCCTCATTTAAAAACACAAATTGAAGCTTACTTGTAACTGATAATGGAAATGGAACATGACCTGTGAAGCAAAATTAATTAGCAGAGCTTAGTCAAGTCTTCGTATCGATTTTTGAAATCAGGAAATCGTAAAGGCTTAAGAATTTTCTGAACAAAATGGAAGGTGTGGAATCAAAATTGGCATCTAATTGAATATGAGCTGATTTACTTCTAGAAGCTCGAAAAGGACCGTCACATGTTCTCTCAGCTTTTTGGTAGATTATTTATTCTTTTTGTTTTCGTTTATTCCAGTAGGTAATTTATCGTTAGGAGATGGCAACCTGGTTGATGGGGGAGTGTAGTGCTCTGTTTCTTCTTATCATCAACAGTTCATAGTTTAGGTCATGTATTTTTTGACCGAAGTATTTACTTACAGTAGATTGTTTTTTATTTCATGAATCATCGCCACGTCTTAGGTTCTATTTATTCCATGCATATGTTCAGTAGATTGCCAGTTTTATATAATTCTTTTGTGAGATGGAACTTGTTGTGATCTCTTGTGGATCTGTTGTGATCGCTTTGTCATCTGTTGAAATTTTTCAATGTCTGAGACGGACTAATTAGACCATGCATAACTTTAAAACATTGCATAACTTGAAAGTGAATGTATATAGGAATAGTATGTGGAGAGTTTGGGTTTATTATTGGCGAATGACTGTTTTCTGCGTGCTCCTATCAATGGTTTTAAGTTTTCAGTTATATTATAAGCTACGTGTTGAATCCACTCTTGCTTCGTATCTACGAGGTTTGTCCAAAAGAAAAGATGAATTTTAATTCTTTTCGAGAAGTTTTTATTCATTCTTCGATATCGTTTTCTTTTTCTTCAAAGTAATCCCCCTCAGATAAAATGCACTTATGCCAGCGCTTCTTCTAATCTTCGAAGCACTCCTGAAATGCGCTTTTCGGTTTATCTCATCAATTCTGGCAACACGCTTTCCTTTCATTGGTGTCTTCAGTTTTGGTAAAAAGTCACAAGGGGCCAAATATGGTTGACATGGTGGTTGAGGCATGATTACGGTGTGGTTTTTCGAAAAATCACGAACAAGTATTGATGAGTTAACAAGGTGAGTTGGTGCGTTATTCTGATACAGAATCCATGATTTGTTTTTCCACAATTCCGATAATTTGAGCCGTATTGCTTCACGCATATGTTGCATAACTTTCTTGTATTATTCCTTATTAACCGAACGATCTGTTCACAAGAACTCATGGTGCACTACGCCGTTTTAATAGAAGAAAACAGTGAGTAAAACATTCACATTTGATCGAACTTGGCGTACCTTTTTCGGTCTTGGCTCTTCTGACTACTTCCATTGGGATGATTGGGCCTTGGTTTCAACGTCAATAAATTTGAACCAGACCATTTTCAAAATGACCTTTTCGAGCAAATCTGAGCGATACTAATGTGACGTTGTTTCTGCTCAAAGTTAGCAATTTCGGAACAAGTTCGCTGCTACACGTTTCATGCCCAAAACATCCGAGAAAATTGCATGCAATGAACTGATGGATATGCCAACATCCTCTGCAACTTCCTTAGTAGTGATCCGACGATTTTCCAAAACTATTCTCTTCATTGTTCAGATGTTTTCTGCGCTTATTGACGTAGTGGCAACTCGAGGACGCTCATCGTCATCAACATCTTCTCGGCCTTCTGTAAAGCGCTTGTACTAATTAGAAACAGTTTTTAAGACAAAGTACTTGGTCCAATGCCACAGCCAACATTTTTAGTGTAGCTGGTGCACTTTATCTCATTTTTTACACAAAATTTCATACTAATTTTTCGATCCATTGTTTTCAAAAGTAGAAAATCGAAGAACACAGAAAAAGGTGCAAATCTTTTCAGTTGTCAAATACAAACGATTAATCCAAAGTGACTAACAATGTCATTATATCAGAAACGTATATGTACCAACATAACAAAAAAAAATTTTGATAATCGAATGTGTACAGCCCGCAAAAATTCAAAATTCGCTTTATATTTTGAACAGACCACGTATAGTTAGTCCAAGATGATTGTATTTACTTAATCCTTTAATTTTTGCTCCATTTAACGTTATATTGAGCGTTGTTGTCCTCAAATTTTCCTGATGAAATATTAGACCTACTCTTATCTAGATTTATAATTAATTTATCTTTGGATTTGCATTCAATTTTGGAGATGATAGACATTGAAAGTTATCGATCAAGCCTGTATGAAGAGATGTATCTGCTCTTATCAGAGTGGCATAGCCGAGTTCAATACGTTTGGAGCTTGCGGAAATTAAATAATGGATCCAAATTTTCCGTGAAAAATCAGGACTTGTTTACAAGCCTTCGCACTAGTATTGGAAGATGTGATCTTCGGTTCTGCATTCGTCGTCCTTCATCTTTTTCAGACTGTCAATCCGAAAAAAATTTGATTCAACCATATAAGATCTCATTCGTTGATTTCATCTAGAAATATCTACAATTTAACTCAGCTACACCGTTCTGATGAGAGACAACAAGTTTGCAACACGTTGTCTACTTTTCCTCTCTGATGCGAGCTATCTTTTAACTTCTTTCATGTTTAAATGCTTTCAATTATTGAATCGTAATTTTCTCGGATTAATTGTATTGTAAATATTTTTCTGTGATGAATTTTTTCTAATCAGTTTTGTGAATTGATATCTTTGTGATCCTTTCATTTTTTCGAAAATTTATATCACTCAAAGTGAAATCATTTTTCTCGACCCTGCATTCGACCGTTGAGAGAAACTCATATAACCAAAATAATGAAAATTTCTCGACTCTCAAGGTTTCCTCAATTTCATACCATTATGAACTTTTCATCGTAAATCATACGTGAAAAATTTTCTGTCAGAAAGCATGTGCGGAAAAGAATAAAAGCATTGTAGAAGTACAGATGGAAGAGGAAAATCTCAGTGCCTCGGCATCGCCCGTCAAGAAGCATTTACAGACTTCAAAGTGATCTGAATAGCACTCGAGAAAGGGAATACTACAACTAGAAACATTATAGAAAGTTGAATGCTTTAGAAGTACACTTGTGGCAATAAAATATCTGGAAATAGCAGATATAAAAATTCAGTTTGAGTTTATCTCTTTATAGAAAATGGCTTAAGCGAACTGATTTAAGAAATTCGATCTGAAATAGATGAAAGTTTTTCTGTATGACACTATTTCATAAATCAATCTCCAATAAATTAATGATTCGTTGAATGGTTTTGTTATGAATTCATTAGACCCAAAGTTATATCAGCATTTACGTATTATAATCATATCGCCCAAAAATTGATCATCCAACAAGAAACCACTTACATTATAAGTGGTATTATAGTGGTATTAGTGGTTATTAAAGACAAACAAACATGTCTTCACCGGGACTCGAATTCCAATCTAAACACACCATATAAATAAAATAATGAAATAAAATTTATTGAGAGACATTCCTTACATTTTAAAATTACATTCATTCAATTGACACAATAATTACAACTAAGAAGAATGCTTTCAAAAGGACTGAATTCAGTTTTGATTCTGATCTTCCATTCAGCCCACGAACAAAAATATTAGTTCAAACAAAAATATTGGTTAAATTTATATTCACAATAAAACTTTATTTGCAAAGAAGAAGAGAAAACTACCTCAGAAATATTAAACATTTGAGACAATTACACATGGTGAAGGATATTTGTGGTCAAAAAATATACATATATATATATATATATATATATATATATATATATATATATATATATATATATAAATATATATATGTATATATATATATATATATATATGTATATATATATATATATATATATATATATATATATATATATATATTTTGAAAGTTTTTACATAACAGGCTTTTTTAATATGAAAAAGTTTATTTTTGTTGAGGATACAACTTTGTCAAAACTAATCATTATTAGTTTTCAAAGTTGTAATATAACAACGAAACGTCAACAAAAATAAAATATGAAAAAGCCTGGCTAAAAACTTTCAAAATAAATATCTCAAACAGGCAATAAATCAATTTCAAGAAATATATATATATATATGATACAAAAAATTTATTCATACATTATTGCCTATATTCGAATCATCGGAGTACTCTGCCACGTTATATTATGCCTTTGTTAGGGCAGAAATTCAACTTAAACAAATGAGCTGGCAGTACTTTCAAATTTGATTGTTGATAGTGGAAGATTTTAATACTCTGATTATGAAGAGAGTGCTCAAATTTAGCTGTTTTATGCATAGGAATAAGTAGTACATCACTGTTCCTTGTCGAATATTCATGATGACTATTCAATTTAATAGACCTATCTTCATTTTCTTTAACATATAATAAATATCTCTAAAAATTTGAACACAGTAAGGTGAGTACGTTATTATTAATGAATGTATAAATGTTTTCAATTTGTTCATTGATGAATGTTAATCGAAGTATTCGCTTCTGTGTAATAAAGACCCTATTTATTTCTGTAGAGCAGTCCCACAGCAGATTATTATAATTTAGTTGACTATATACAAGACTGTAACACACATTCATAACATAGTTTCTAGGTACGATGTTCTTAATTCTAGAGATTGCAAAAAATGAGTTACTCAATTTTTTACATGAAGCATCAATATGTGATGTCCATCTCAAATTTCTGTCCACATATACTCCAATAAACTTTGTTGATTTGGATGATGATATAGCGTTGTCCCCATATTTAACATCCAAGGTACTAATTCCATTGCCCTTCAGACAAAAATGAACACATACAGTTTTGTTAACGTAAACCATCAGATTGTTCATTCTACACCAATTTACAAACTCCCTCACACGCCTCCAGATGTTCTACAGGAGTACTGCCAGAAACAACCAACGATGACTATCAGCAAATGGTGTCACCAAAAATCGGAAGAACTTCGCTGGCAGATTGTTTATGAACAATATGAATAGAAGAGGTCCGAGCACAGAGCTTTGCGGCACCGCAAGAGCAATGTAAGGTCTCTGAGAATAACTCTCGCCCATTTTCACTACCATTGTGCTTTCTTCGAGATAACTACGAAACCAATTCAGAAAAACGGCTTTAAAACCTAAATTGCAGCATTTATCAAGTATAAATTCAAAGGATAGTGAATAAAGTGCCGAAGATGAAAAAAAAATAACCACGCCAAAAACAAGTGTTTATCCAAACACTCGTAGACTGATTAAAAAAACTTAACTGTAGCTGATTGGATTGAGTGGCCACTTGTGAGTCCATGTTGCGTGGAGCCAAGTATTTTGAATCTCAGATAAATCATCATTCCGTCGAAAACAATTTTCTTTATTACCTTAGAAACCACGCTGAAAATGGATATTGGGCGATAATTAATTATTTCACTTACGGTTCCATTCTCAAACACTGGAATTACTATGGATTGTTTAAGGATGTCAAGGAACTTTGCAGTAGTGATGGAAATTGATGCAATATGCAAAGTGCTCGCCAATAATTACACTAATTCCTTTCGAGAACTTTGGCTGATATAGAATCAACTACGAAGCTTTTTTCATTTTTTGAGGCTCTAATGGTATCCTCTACTTCAATTTTAGTTACAGGGTAGAAGCAAAAATTGCTGTTCACCATCGGTGATAATGTGCAAATCCGAGATAGATCATTGCCATATTGAGACGTTAATTTGGTACTAGCCATTGTGAGAAAATATTCGGTGAAAACATCAGCTAACTGATGCGGATCGTCAAACACCTCCCCCTCAAGGTTTGAGGTCACATCATTTCGCCTATCGCTACATTTTTCATAGTCGAGCGTTTTGTATTTTACGTCCAAGAGACGACTTGATTGAATAATGTTGTTGCTGTGAAATCTTGAAATAACTAATAGATACCGATGGAATACCGAATTCAACATTTCGATAAATACATTCTATTTATTAGATTTTGTAGGTTAATTTGGGTAATTTTCTCCAACCATAACTGATATGTCGGTAAATGCAAATATGCATGAGGTTGATATGTGAATATCGTTTTAAACATCTGTTTTCTTCAATTTTCTGGATTGAAATTGTTTTTGACTATTAACAGGACATATAGTTCTATCGTATAAACCTATTGGCAAGTTTCATAGGAACGTTTTGGAATGTTGTCGAATTTCAGTTTGGTTGTTCGTTATTTTCCAATAGCAACATCCATATCTCTGGATTTAGTGAGCCAAGCACATGGACTATGTGATATCCAAATCTGAACCCCTTCAAATATTTGTTCTAGGGATTTATAAAGTCACTAGTTTACAATAGTGAGTTCAGATGAATGCTAGGTTTAACCAATTTGTTGAAACTCTCTTCTAATTGAAGAGTTTTGCAGTTGATGATTCAATGACAATAAGATCTTAAAATCTCAACCTGGACTGTTACATTTATACAGGGCGATCTTCCGGGAAAATCCATCGATCCATATATGGAAAAGTATACTTCGGACAAATCTGAAAATTTGGTAGTGAACTAATATAGATGGGGGTTATCTGGCTGAAATATTTTTAAGATGGCGTCACTTTCGGTTATAGCGGAAGTAGATGTCAACTTACTCGGATTCCTCGGAAAATTTCAGATAATTGGCAATTTAATATTTTTCTACTACTATTGAGCTATGCGCCTAAATGTTCCCTTAATATCAGCCGGTTATGACAGCATTAGACAAACAAAACAATATGCTGTCATTTATCATATGAAACATTGTCAATAATAATACCAGGACGCTTAAATTTTACAGATGAAGATTATTTGAATTCATTTATGATTTATGGAGAATTTGATATAATAATGTTGAGGACATGTGATACATTTTCGACGAGATCTCGAGAGAAACAGAAACCAACACCGAAAACTGTTAAGAGGATAATAGAATACATCAAAAAGTATGGATCCGTAAAAACCACAGTACATAGTAAGAAACTAGTAGTTAATACTGAAAATATTTAAATCGAATTTTCTGGATATTTTCCTGCATATCTACGAAGCAAGTAGCATTAGAATCAGGATTATCTAAAACAGCAGTTCTAAGTATATTATGGAAATACAGTTTTCATCCATACGCATTTTCCATAGTCCAGCATTTAAAAGTGACTGATTTTCCTCGAACAGTGCAGTTTTGTCAATGCATTTTACTTCAGGAACAAGAAAATCTCTTTTTTTGATAATATTATTTATTCAAAAGAAGCTAAATTTACAAGAAATGGGGTGTTTGATCGATGCAGTTACCATTATTGCAGCGACTCAAATGTACATCCATTTAGAAAACTAAAATTTTTAGAATCCTGGCAGTTCAACGTGTATTGAGCAGTAAGAAATGACGCCGTCGTTGCCCTAGAATTCCACCAAGATAATTTAAATTGTAAGTTACCTATTTTTGAAGCCTCTAGATGTAATATAGGTTTTATTACTTATAGATGAGTGCTATCTGAACATCTCGAGAAATTTTGGAGGTGGCTATTTGGAGAATTTCCCGCTGGCTGATCATAGAAATATATTTTATGAACGTGATAGAGCGCCTCCAAATAATGGCCATTTAGTCAACAATCATCTACAAGACTTGTTTTACGATCAATGGATAGCCAATAATGGGCCATATCTTTGGCCACCTCGCTCCACCGATCTCAAGCGTTTGAAGATCTTTATTCTCAATCAATAATTAGAACCACTCATGAACAGTTCCTGCTTAGATGCGAGAAATGTCTGGAAGTTCAAGGGAATCAATTTGGATATATACTAAAATAAGTTCTTTAATTAGTGTCAACTTAGGTATTTTTATATGTACTCTAGTTTCTACGGATCCAGGGTTCTTGAAGTTTTCTATAATCATTGTAACAGTTTTTGGTGTCAGTTTGTTGTTCTCTGGATATTCCGTCGCAAATGTATCACATGTCCTCAAAATGATTTTATCACATTCTCCATAAATCATAAACAAATTTAAATAATCTTCATTTGTAAAATTTAATAGTCCTGGCGTTATTATTGACTATAGATATTTTTTGCCACACAACGTGTTATTAATTGTAACAGAAATTTCCGAGACAATATCAAGTATTTTCATTAACCGTTATTACCACGGTACGTGGCAAGAAAATCCCTAAAGTTTCAAATGGTGAATGGAATTATATTGTTTTGTTTGTTCTAACGCCGTCATAGCCAACTCATATTACCTCAACCTTTAGGCGCTTAGCTCAATAGTAGTTGAAAAATGTTAAATTGCCAATTATAATTATAATTTCAATAATTAAACTATTAGTAATTATTATAATTAAAATAACATTCTTGATAATGCCGTAAATGGCGAAACTAGTCGAATAAATAATTGTTCACTTAGTAATTTTTAGACAAGTATATCTTATTACCTCTCATTTAATTATGTTTTGGTCCGAAAATGTCATTTTGAACATAACATTTAAAATACGTCAAAAACCGGTCAGACTTAGTTATAGCATATTATAGATAAACTAAACTTTTTCAGTTTTTCCGCTGTTGTTTATTGCAGTAATTCGAATTACAATATTCATAGACAAACTCTTGCAACTTATACCAAAACTGTTTCTTTGTCTTCAGTGACCAAGAGTTATCATCATCAATCAGTTCTCAATATTTCATTATTCTCTTATTTTATATTATATTATTTTATTTCTGTTTTCTTGAATGGAAATCGATAATAATTAAAGATTTTCAGAAAATCTTATAGATGGTTGCTCTGCTAATTCTCCAAATTGTTATTTCTAGTACTAAACTTTACTCAATTTTGACATTTAATCACATTAAATTTTATCCAAATTTTGCAATAGTATATTTTAGCTGCCTCTCTCCTTTCGTTGCTATACTTGTCAAGACAATATCTATTCAGTTTCTTTTGTTCTCTTATATATCAGGAAAACAAGGGACGTTAAAAATAGAGATCAGGACTTAAGCTGAATGCTGCATATCCTGAAAATGCCAGCGCCATAAGGAATATTGCATTCAGTAAAATAGCATTCTCTGCTTGTTTTGCCAATAATGAGTGTTCAACATTGCGGCATAAATTCAGACTTGACTGTTCAATAAATTCTGAGGGCCTCGGTATTAACACCTACCTTTCAACCGTGAAGATATAGGGGCAAATATTTGACGAATACTTAGTGATACATTCGGCTCAAGCAGTGGAAATAAAATCGAGCGATGCGTGACCAAAAACATATTTTCTGAGAGCAATCGGTGATTGACACTCTTCAGGAAACTTTTCAGATGTTGAAAAATGGTTTTTGAGATAATACTTCTTGAAAAATCGGCTTTTCGTTTGAGAGTCAATAAGATAACTATATAATTTTCTCATGCCTCTAATCCCTTAGAAGTGGAAATCAGTCATCATTTTCATAGTAACTTAAAAAAAACAAATTAAAGAATTAGGTTTTCCGAAAATCCTGAAAACCGTTGGAGATGTAGACTCTTAATTTGCCGGACCGATTTATATATAAACTCTAAAATGGTTAAAAAAACTTCATCGAAAACGGGTCGAAATAGCCGCGGGGGTAGGTTTCCTATATAAATTTGGCTATACCTTTCTTACTATACGAATGGAGGTGAAATGGTCTCTCTACATCCTAAATATGTGATTCAGAAGAAATATATTTACTTCTTATGTATGATTGATAAAATTCTCACCACAAAAATGTTAAACTACATTATTTTGACTGCTTTTGACAGTGATAGAATACTTCTCGCAAAATCGGTTAAACATAGTGGTAAAAAACCGCTGTCTTAACTTCGAAAGTCACATAAGAAACGCTTTGCAGAAAGCTACTGTGTAATGAACAGAATAGGTATTCCAAGGGCTTCCACTCGAATAAAATTTCGGCGAACAGATTCTTTATTCCAAACGTCTCTAGGTGGAATAACTCTGTATTACAAGAATTTTGCCAAGGAACACGAAATTTCAGAGCGGACAAGAGATGAGAACAATCGATACTATTGTGCAGTAATTTGTACAAAAATTTGAGTGATAAAATTTCTCTCCTGCTCTGCAATGAGATTAATTTAAATCGACTACATAACTAGTTATGATTCATCTCTCTCTGTAAATAAACTTTATTCACCCTCCAAACAAGAATTTCAAGAACCTTCTCTGAATAGCCTCAAGATGGCGTTGATGGTAGGTGTAAATAGGACGTCAGATCATGCTGCCATACTCCAACTTGCTACGGATTAGGGTATTAAATAGTCCTATGAATGTTAATGAATTATTAAAATATTTGCCATCGCGTATAACGAATCCATATATTTTCGGGGCAGATGAATTAAGTTGGGTGATGTGTGGGACAAAGGAAAGCTTCTGGTCGAAGACTACACCAAGACCTCTCACCTTATCAGAACGAGAAAGAACGTGACCACCGACGATATAATCACAGTCAATTCAGTCTCTTTTCCTTGTGAAAGAGACAACATTACATTTTCTAATGTTAATATCATAATAATATATTGACCGAACTAAGCATACATTAAATATTTGAAAAATGAGATTTTAACGTTTAATACAGAAAAAATACAGACAATCTATCTTGCAGTCAATCAGTTAGATGGAGTTGGAAATTATATTTGGAATGAATAATGAAAAAAATGTGTAATATAATTCGGACATTAATAGCTTAAAAAGGTTAAAAAGCATTTGATGAAATTGAATATTGTTAAATATTTCCCAAGCTTATTGTATAATGAAAAAATTTTAATTGAGTCTTTCATTTATTTTATTTTTATTCATTGAGTGAATTGAGAGCTGCATGTTCTGATGAAAGGTTAAAGTAACTACGCCACTGATAACTGAATTATTGTAGCAGAAACATTCTTCCCCTGATGGAAATTGGGCGAATCCCAACATCCCCTACAACTTTAAACTTAATGTTGACTGCTGTAGTCATCTTTAAGCATTAGTTGGGTATCTTGTTTACTTCAGACCTTCCATCAATTCACTAGAGCTATCAAAATTGGAGAGACATAAATGCTTTTACTCTATATATCAGTTTGAAACAAATTCCCAAAGTGTTTTGCGTTTCGTCGTAAATGAAACATCAAAAGAAGTACACGATGCCCCTCCTTTATTATGTTCGTTATTTAGGATTCTGAAGGAAATGGCAGATGAAAAAAAGCAGGTAGAAAAGCTTCGTTGAGACTGTATTGTTTTTTATCGTTTTCTCAATTTCATTCATGCTACTTTACAATTGAATGTCATTTAATAAATTGTTATTATTAGATACTTTCAGAGACTATTAAAGTCTCTGAAAGTTTTTGCCTAATATCTCTTATAAACTCCAAAACAAATTTTGCTGTCTTCTCAAATTATATTACATATTAATATGCAAAAATGAATGTTATGAAAAATAAATATAATTGAAATGAATATAATTATCAGATCTCGAAAAATATACAATGGGAATATCGAGATATAGCACGATATTTTGGAAATGAGGAAATGATAATTATATGATACAACGTACTTAGTAATATAATACATTTCAATGAATTTCTGTTCGATATCTAGGAGTGAAATTGATCCATTTCCTTCGTGATAAAAAGGAAAAGTTAGTAAGTATTCAGTGAATAAAAAGAGATTCTGTTCAATCTTCTGTCTGAGTCTGAGTAATTTTTTGAGAGATATGTTTTTCAGGTTGGAGACACTGGTTGGTGATGGCATCCAAATGTCATCTGTCAAAGAGAACAGTTTTCAGTAGACTCTGCATTTGATCATAGAAAGACTAACAAACTAGCAACGATTGCAAATTGTTCATATTTACTATCAAAATTCGTGCTCTGTGAAAAACGTAAATCGTTTGTTACGACCATATCATGGTCGTCGTAATTGACCTGCTGAATCAACAATTCGTGCTGTTATCCACAGATTACGCACCAAGTTTACTTTGTTGGACATTAAATCATTGTCTCGCATGCGTACTGAAGAGAATAATGCAGCCGTAGCGTACAGTGTTGATGAGGATCGTGAAATGTCAATTCGTCGCCGTTCTCAGCAATTGGGCATATGTTACTCAACCACATGGAAAAAATGTTGGTGTTGATTTGGGTTTGAAAGCCTATAAAATTAAACTTCTGCAAGAATTGAATCCGAATGACCTACCACAACTAATTTCTGGTGAATGGGCCTAACAACAGCTCAATGAAAATCCACTGTTTTATCGAGAAATAGTGTTCAGCGATGGGGCTCATTTCTGGCTTAACGGATATGTAAATAAACAAAACTGTCGCATCTGGAGTGATGAACAGCCACATGCCATACAAGAATTGCCGATGCATCCCGAAAAAATAATAGTTTGGTGTGGTTTATGGGCTGGTGGTATCATCGGTCCATTTTTCTTCGGAGACAACTTGGAAGAAACGTTAACGTCAACGGCGAACGATATCGAGCCATGATACGCGACCTTTTTTGCCCCAGTTGGCCGAGTTGAACTTAGTCAACATGTGGTTTCATCAAGACTTGATCCTTCAACAATGGACATGTTGAAGGATGGATTTGGTCAGCAGCTCATCTCTCGAAATGTCCCTGTGAATTGGCCGCCAAGATCATGCAATTTGACGCCTATGGATTATTTATTGTGGGGTTATGTAAAGTCGTTAGTGTATGGGGACAAGCCAAACACGATTGAAGCCTTACGGGATAACACAACACGCGCAATTCATGGGATACAAGCTGAAATTCTCGAAAAAGTGACGCAAAATTGGACCTTCCGAATGGACCATTTGATACGGAGCCGCGGACGACATTTACCGGAAATTATCTTTAAAATGTAAAGGGCAAAGGCCAAGTTATAAATTTCAGTACAAATTTTGAGTATATGATGCGAATTGATGCGAAAATGAACACAAGATCATTCATTCGAAAAATTCAAATCAATCAAAAGGATGTTATAGTAAAGTTATATGTGAACTTCGATGGACGTGGTGCGACTGACGAATTCCTTGCAGAACGAAACATATATCTCGCACCTCCATCAGGAGTGTCATCAATTTTAATATTTATTTAACATTTATCACTTGAAAGATAATGGAGGCACCACATTATACACGTTCACTCTATATCAAGTTCTACTATAACATTCTTTGGTTAATTTGAATTTTTCGAATGAATGTTCTAGTGTTCGTTTCCTCAAACATTCCATTCAGTGCCATAAGTACAAAAAGTTCATTTCCTTATATATATATATATATATATATATATATATATATATATATATATATATATATTATATATATATATATATATATATATATATATATATATATATATATATATATATATATATATATATATATATATATATATATATATATATATATATATATATATATATATATATATATATATATATATATATATAAATTCGTTTTAAATTTTCTGACACTTTTATATTTAGGTTTATTTTTTACTAGGTTAATGTCATCAAATAACTTTCACAATTAATAACTATCTTCAATAATACAAAAATTTATATTTACGCGTTTCGATTATACATCGTTTTCAAAATATCTAACATCAATTAAATCTATAATTCAACTATATTTACATAATTTATAAATCAATTTGTAGGTGTCGCGTTCGTCTCGTCACATGATAAATTTCTCTCTTCTTTCATCTCGTCTCAGTCTTCAAGGTGGATTATATTATGATATATTCTTCCGAAATACTCTATGTCAGATCTTGAATTGACAGTTGTCTTTTCTTCTATTTGGATGGCTATCATCTCCATAATATTCCTCTTCTGTTGATTTTTTTCTTTTCCGATAATCTTCGCATTTCCAAAATCAAATGAATGAAGTTGCTCGATTGCGTGTTTTGCAAGGGCAGTTGTTTTCTTGTTTGTTCTCACCGAATATTCATGTTCATATAATCTCCTGTGTAAGTATTGTTTTGTGTTACCTATATAACAAGAATCACAATCAATGCAATTTATTGAATATACAGTATGAGTTTCGTTTTTTAATTCAATTCTTGGTTTTAACCTGGTGTATAATGAACCAGTTATATTGTTTGGTTTAAACCAAACAATATAACTGGTTCATTATACACCAGGTTAAAACCAAGTATATTCTACAGTAACCATACTGTATATTCAATAAATTTCATTGATTGTGATTCTTGTTATATAGGTAACACAAAACAATACTTACACAGGAGATTATATGAACATGAATATTCGGTGAGAACAAACAAGAAAACAACTGCCCTTGCAAAACACGCAATCGAGCAACTTCATTCACTTGATTTTGGAAATGCGAAGATTATCGGAAAAGAAAAGAATCAACAGAAGAGGAATATTATGGAGATGATAGCCATCCAAAGAGAAGAAAAGACAACTGTCAATTCAAGATCTGACATAGAGTATTTCGGAAGAATATATCATAATATAATCCACCTTGAAGACTGAGACGAGATGAAAGAAGAGAGAAATTTATCATGTGACGAGACGAACGCGACACCTACAAATTGATTTATAAATTATGTAAATATAGTTGAATTATAGATTTAATTGATGTTAGATATTTTGAAAACGATGTATAATCGAAACGCGTAAATATAAATTTTTGTATTATTGAAGATAGTTATTAATTGTGAAAGTTATTTGATGACATTAACCTAGTAAAAAATAAACCTATATATATATATATATATATATATATATATATATATATATATATATATATATAATTACGATTGTTCCCCATGAGGGGAGCGACTGAACTTGAATTTGCTTGAATGCTTTTTCTTCCGTTCATCTGTCCATTTTACTCCAGGTTGACGATTTGGCTTCTGCTCAAACTTCACATGTGAGATTTTTATATTGATCTGTTTTAGTTTCTTTTGGACCTCTTTTAGCCATTCTGTTCCGCATTTACTATTCATAATTATATCGAGTAGTTTCTTCGGTATTCTGGACTGTTTCATTATGTAGACATTTGCATGCAGCTTTGCTCGTCGTTTTCTGATTTCTTCCGAAGTTTATTGTGAGGTCTTTTCATCCAAATACCTATTGATTGGCCCGTAGATCTTTCTGACAATTTTCCGTTCTTGTTTTCCTATTTCTCTAATTCTCGAATAACCATCAATAACCATTGTTTCAGCTACGTAGATTGCTTCCGGAAGAATCGTTCTGTTATAGTTCCTCAATTTGGCGCCTCTCGAAATGCACTTTTTGTTATAGTAAGCCCATGTTAGTGTGTAGGCCCTTTGGAGCTTGGTAATTCCATGTTCATCAGCGATTCGGTTTAAACCTGATGACTGCATAACATTCCCGAGGTATTTAAAATGGCCGACTTGCAGATTTCACCATGTTTTGTGATAAGAGAAGATTTAATTTCAGGTTTTCTTTCCACGTATTTGGTTTTATCATAAGAAATTTGTAACTCGGTCTTCTGTGCAATTTCTTGTAGTTTTTCTACGACGAGAATGGCTTCAGTTCTGTTGTCTGTGATGATAGCAATATCGTTTGCAAAGGTGAGACATTTGCCATAAATTCTATTTTTTTTTGATTCCAATTTGTATGCCCCTTACGTGATGTTCCCGTTCCCTAATGATCTTTTCCAAAACAATATCGAAAAGGATTGGCAAGGATTTAAGAAAGTATTTCGTACGCAACTGGGGGTAAGGAAATTCCCCTGTAATTATTGATATCCATTTTGTCCCCCTTTTTGTGAAATGGATGTATCAGCGCTCATTTCCACTCCTCTGGTATCTGTTCCGTTCTACAGATTTCTGATATTAAATGAAGAAGTTTTTGCGTCAAAGTTGTATCGTTCAGTTTTCAGAGTTCCGCAATAATCCCATCTTCTCCTGCTGCTTTGTTGTTTTCGAGACACATATATATATATATATATATATATATATATATATATATATATATATATATATATATATATATATATATAACAATAAATGATAGGAAAAGTGAGAAAATAAGAGTTTAATGTGAATCTGAGCAGTAACTGAATTGACCTTTTCAGGAGAATTTCAGTAGTTTTGGAATATACCGTTGCTGTTCTTTTGAGGAATTTGAGAATGTATTGTGAATAAATCAGCCAACTGAATGCACAGTTTATCGTGCTGTGGTGAACGCTATTGAATAAATGAAGGACATGTTTTATTCTTCAAAGCGTCACTAAATATTTCATGTGAAACCTACCCTGTCAAACTTTCGTGAGCCGAACGAAAATGGATTTCTCGTCTTCTTAATTCGAAAACAAAATAAATTTTACATATTTACGCTTGATTAATGTTATCTCCGTATCTAATTAGCTAATTGGGGGAAATATCGGAGTATTGTGTGAGAGGAAATGGCCCGAAATTCATTAAGTCGTAAATATAACTTGATGAATATAAATATCCCGAAAATGGATGAAATGTTGATATATATTTTACATCAATTTCTCAAATCCTCCATGTATGAATATGATCAGAGAAACTGATATATTTCTGTGGAACCTGTTAGGTCATCAAATTGAAATTACTTGACAATTTTGGCTGACCATTGAATTCTCCTCCTTTGAATTTTATGTGATTTCATGTGAAATCCATAAATGATATGAAAGGTAACTGAGATTGAATTCTCACTGAATTATTGGTAAAGCATAATTAAATATTAAATTAAATTAAACACTTGGCTTAATGTTTCACGTATTATATTTAACAATATCAAATACCCAACATGTTTCGAAGGTGAGCTCATCTTCAAAATGAATCATGATCTTACGATCGATACATGTTGACTATTTGATATTGTTGAATATAATCGTGAAAAATTAGGCCAAAATTTTCAATTTGATTTAATATATGAAAGGTGAGCTAAAAAAATTGAAAATTTTCCATTAGTCATTGACCTTTGACGTCAGTGTTTATAAAAAAACCATGAATGTGTATTTAAAAAAATGTCTTCCGTTACTGCAATTCTCAGAAACAAAACCATGAGTAATTAGAAGTTTTTCTATGTAGTCTTAAACCGGAAGAACTATATTTGGTATAATTGCATGAAAGAACACTGATTCCGGTTATACTACTCTTGCAAGCACAACATAACATGTCTAACAAACTTGTCTTCAATTTGTAGGGATATTTTCCTTGTCATTTGATGTAAGAAGACATATCAGAGAATAGTATCACTATTCTGTGATCACATTGGGATGCCCCACTATCAACTGTCAACATATAAATGGGCTACCAACATACAACTTCTCTCTTTTCTCAGAGTTCTTCTCTGACAGTCATTTCTATTCCCAAAAATCTGTCACTCTCGCTTCCGTCAAGTAACAACAATAATTTTCATTTGTTTGTGAGAAATGATTCTGTGAGATACCGCTATAAATTGGTAACACCAAATCGTAAACCAGACGTGATCGTAAGTGGAAATATCGATAAACAATTTTCGTAAATAATTTTGAGTTACCAAGAGACGAAGAGCAAACAACAAGATGTTCCAAGACAATGGTGCCCAACATTCGGTCAACAGAAAGTAATTCAAGACTGTCAGTAAATCAGCCTGCAGCGAACAACCTACTGAAGGTCAGCGTGATAACCCCGAAGTGCTTCGAACAATGGGAGCTTCATTTGAAAAATTCAAGAAGATTCAGCAAACACCACAATTTTGGTCCATCTTTTCACCCAAGCCATTCAACAATTTAAAGATAACCAATGGAAACCGTTGATTTTTATTCATGAAAGTTGTCACAAGCTTGAGTAGAATACAGCACTTATGATCAGGAACTTATAGCTATTTAGAGTGCAATTAAATACATAAAATAACTACTTAAAGGTAAGCACTTTACTATGTTCACTGACTATCAACGTTTTCATTCAGTCAGAATTTGGACAAGCTTCACCCCTTAGGCTTGCCATTAGCCTGACCAATTTTCTACCAACATTTGCCATCAAAGGCGAATCAAATGTAGTAGCAGATCCACTTCGATGAAGAATTACAGAAAGTTTCATTGAGAACCCTGTCTCTTGATCATTAAAGCTCTCGAAAATTTACATTCCCTATCATATCTGTCCAAATTTATTGTGGCAATGAGAAAATCAGACGAATTCTTCACAGCACTCTTCGGAAGCTTATCTTCAATCAATTTCACCGGCGGAAAGACTTTTCATCACATCATCAGAAAGAAGATGTCATCATTAAATCCAGTACCATTCACAGATCATCAATATAACGTGTTTGTTCCTCAACAATTGGACTCCAGCACTCAGCAACCGTTAGAACAACCCTACGATGGGACAGTTAGTCTTAATAATTTTTGATTCTATTGTATGTATTAGCATGTACTTAGGACATCATATGCATAAATGATATGCATCAATTGAACCATTTCAGCATTATCCATCAATTGTACATATTTCATTATCACTACTGTTTATTTACTTACTTATTTTATGGCTCCGTCACTAGAAGGGAGTTCTGACATATCACATAATAGTATTGCACTCGTACAGAAATTTTTATGCTCAACAATCTGTCTCTCTCGCTTCCATCGTGTAACAACAACAACCACCACTTCAACAGTGCGCTCGTTGTAAATAATCATGAATAAAAAGTCTCAATTCGAGTGTCGTTTATTATTTCTACTCATAGAATACTATATCAGAATCCCTTTAAATTATTTGTTCAACCGATAGAAGTATAGCGCATAAAGTGATCTATGCTTTCGTATATTTCACCATTTATTTTCTGAAATGTATGAGTGAAATGGTGGTATTCCCTGATTTCATTGAACAATATGTTAAGGGAGAAATGCAAGAGAATTATTGGAATCTATGCGACACCTGATGGAAGTACGAGACAGTTGTTTCGTTCTACAAAGAACCAATTGCACCACTTCAATCGAAAGTGGGGCAACGAAGCATCTTATTCTTCAATTAAAGAAACGTCATGCTTTCGGATAAATTGAAATTAAAATTAATTTGAAATTGAATGATTGAAGAATACTTTACAATTCCATCTATTGGAATCAATAAAAAACATCTCTCAAATCGTAGTCACACCAAGCACCGAACGTTCACACGTCTCCTATACCCGTAGGTATAAAAGACGTGTAGGTCAATACTGAGATCTTTGAACGAAACATCGAAATATTTCAAATGGAACTATTAGGGAGCTGTTTACACTAATTTTGTCGACGAAACACAACCTTTCACTTTCTAGAACGAATATTGAGAGCGTTCGGAAAAACATCAAATTTGGTAGAATCATCAGCGCTGTTTCATCCTATTAATTTTCTAATTTCTATCTATCTATCTACTACATCTAATTAATTTTATTAAAATTTTCAGTGCATGCCATCCAATCAGTGCATCCAAACAATCAAGTTTCGATGGGTCTTCGAAAGTAGGCCTTTATTTCTCTTCGAAATGAGATAATAATCTATCAGTGAATTACCCACGTGAACTGCTTCTATCGAAGAAATGAGATAAAGTATCTCTAGAATGGCAGAGCGAATTCTCGTCACAAGATCAGTATATGTATCTTTCATACTTATGTACCATCAGTTATTGTAGACCTTCTATTCAAACACTTCAGAACTTTGTCTGTATATTAGTAAGAATGGTCTCATTCATTATCTCTACGGTTCTGATTCTAGCAGGCAATTCGATGACAAAGAAGGGATAATAACGACAACGACGCTGTAGGAGTAACTAAATTTACATATTATTTTGGACAAAGTATGGAATGACGGAATATGTGAATGAAAGGCTAATTTCTCCTGTACTTCATTTATTCTCTGTCATCGTTATGAATTATCACATATTCTTCTTCAGATTCTAAAATTGAATTGAGTTGAACGAAATGATATTAATTTCTTCAATCAGAATTAAGGCTGCTCACCACTTTCAGTTGACGTGAAAAAGTGTGATCTCTATATAACGACACTTAGGGACTGCTTATTTTGACGTTATGCAGAGTTGATAGAAGAAAAATCGCTATCAGAAAAAGAAGTTTGCATAGTAGTTCTATTTTCACAATAAATTATTTTCACTTATGGGTGCCCATAACTATGATTGTATCTAAAAAAAATTATATTTTTCATTGAACCTGTGAATTATCACATCTATATGAACTCTATTCATATATCTACTCACATATATGAATATAATATAAAATAGATTTCAACTTTTTATGTGCTTGAGATGGAAAATCTCTCTGTGGCATCAATCTTCAGCTTTGTCATCGAAAGCATTCAGATTTGGCTTGATGAATATCAAGATAAGTGTATTTCGCATTTCTCACAGTGACATCTATTGAGTTAAAATTGGAATTATCTTTCAATGATTGTTGGTGTTTTTTGAGGGTCATGAAATTTTTATTATTGTCTCTGTGCCCGTTTATTCTACTAAGTAGATATCGACGAGACTGTCCTGTATTTACTCCAGAACAATTTTAGCACGGCATATCATATACTTTGTTTGAGTTTCTCATTGGTAAGTGCTACTTTTCAGTTCTGGAAGCATGCTCAGATTGTATACTTTTTGACCCAAATTAATGTCGTATTTTCTCAGCAATTTCTGAATGATCTGGGTAGGTTTAGATTGTAGAGAATGCGTATACATTTTGTTTTGTTGTTTTGTAGATCTCCCCGATTTCCATAATAATAAGTGTTTCTTGAATTTTCGCCTTTTTTATGTGAAAAAGGTGTGATGACAAAAGTAGTAGGTCTCTCTATTACCTTAATTTTTTAATATATCTAAATTTTTCAATTTATCTTAATTTTTTTTGTTATCGATAAGAAAATACTAGCAATGATGCGACAAAATATTCCGCGAAGAGTCAATTCGAATAGACTATTGGTACAGCCATTAGAGCCACTATATTCATTGGTTTCCAGGAATGAACTAAATTCTGAACATTTTTTGACTTATATCCAGCAAATATCTCTTATAAGTAATGACGAGATATATGGGACAAGTATTTGCTACGGAATGAGGAAAATGCCGTTCAACTATAGAACGGACAGGTTAATAATTTTCAATACATCAAACGTCTTAATATAAGCATTTTTTGATAATTCGACTGATTTGAAATAACAGGAAGTATTTGCAGTTCCTTCGTAATTGAGTAAGTCACTGGCTCTACACGGGATAAATATTGAAAACGAGATAGTGTAGCGCAAATAGTAGAATATGTCTTTCCGTCTTTTTGAAAAATACTCAAATAAAAATAAATGGGCGTACAAAGTTCGCCCGGTGAGCTAGTATGATATATATTTATACCATATATGGATGTGGTATAAATATTAGATTTTGGGTATCATTTAGGAGATATGTTAATTATAATTTATTCGGCTTTCACTGTTAGCCTAAATGATCGAATTTTGAGTAAAGTCAAACTATATGAGAGATATGCGTACGAATACGAAGTAAAACGTAGAAGTATGTGTGTCTCTGGCAATGACATTTGTTATTGAGTCCCATTTCAGTAACTACAAATTTGAGAAAAAGTCTTATCCTGTTATTTTGAACATTTTTCGTGCTTTAATGTATTTTGATTTGACTGTTAATGACGAATGAGAAAATTATGCGAAAAATTTACCCTTCTATAAAATGATGTTCATCATCGAACCATTTGTTATAAAGAAAGATTCATTGTTCCTATCTGAATATTTCCACAAATTGAAGAGGAAGGACGAAATGACCCAACAGTCGTAAAACTCGAATATAGCACACAGGATAACAAGAGGATTAATTTTATGGCAGGGGCCGGCCAAATTCAATTTTGTAAACAGTTCGGTCTTTTTTGTTCGCTCCAGCTAGGTTAATTCGACAGAGTAAATCAGCCGATAGGATGGAAATTCGAATTGGAATCGATAACCATTCATTTGAAATTCGATTATTACTTAAATTCAAATTCAGACTATCGGCTTCCTCTTCAAAGTACTTACGTTATTCAATTGTTTCTGTGAAGTGTGAGATAATAGGACATGAACTGGTGATTTCATCCTATGAAAACAAATACCTTCAGTTCGAATTACTTCTATCACAACATTTATTTCTATTACAACGTCAAAATAGCCAAGTGTAATACAAAAGCTCTAAAATCATTATTCTCGAAAATTGCACTCCAGCTTTGTTATTTTATTATTATTTGTTAATTGCATTGTTATTTATGAAATACCAAGCATCCAAAGTGACAAATAGAACAAACCGAACAAAATATAAAACAAAGGGGCACACAACATGAAAGTGATACAAAAATCTTGCTTGTTACTTCCAAGACTCTGATCCCAATTTTGATTACGAAAAATATTGAAATTTTGGATAAGGGAAATTGGGCATGAAGTATAAAATATTTTAAATTAGAATGAAGTAAATAATTCTCCTGAGTTCAAGTTCGAATCATTGTAAAGATTTTCGGACCATTCAGTTCAGTAATATGTGAAGTAAAGTAGAAAAAGTTGAATTATGTTAGTTCTTTTCATCAATTCTCGATTATTATCATTTCATTATAATCCTCATGAATCTCTATTGTACCTGTGTTAATTGGATCAAAACATAATTTACCTTTCGGCTATTTTACGTGAAACCAATACTGAAATTGATCACAACTACAAATCGGATGTTGTGGTTGGAAATCGCATGATTTGTTTCCTAGAGATTACTATAATTATGTTTGGAAATGAGTTTCGGCAATGTGTCTGACTTTATGGCCTACGGTGTGAGATCATCGAGAGGGAATCAAAGTTACGGAGGAAATATATGTTGATTGATTTGAGTATATGTCGTTTTAATGGTGAGAAAAAATTTTCAAAAATGAAAATACTATTTGATAGTGTTTGCGTTTACTTGATGCAAATCCATTACAATTGAATATAAACTTAAATTCAAACACTTGAACTTTGATTTACACTTTATTGACTGCATAGCATGATTCATTATTCTGTAAGCATCTGAAGAAGTCGTTTGTAACGACGAAACGCGTCATGCTATGTAGTCAATAAAGTGTAAATCATAAGTTCAAGTGTTTGAATTTAAGTTTATATTCGAAAATACTATTGTTGATTGATTTGTAGAAATATATTCTGAATGTGATTTGGGATTTGAGATAGCAGTTGATAACAATGAATGTGGTTTCTTCTCTTACTGGTATTTATAGAGGAATTTATCTCAGGTTAACGTTGCATATCAAGTTGTAGCTTCGTCGAAACATTCAATTTGATTAATTATATTGAAAAAATTCAGTTGGAGAAATTTTCATTTCGAAGTATTTGTAGCGCATCGTTAACTAGAAGTTCACTTCTTCATTTCAAGGTGTTTTACTTAGAAATTCTTATTCAAAATAAAGACAGGCAAGAAAACTATGACATATATATATATATATATATATATATATATATATATATATATATATATATATATATATATATATATATATATATATATATATATATATATATATATATATATATATATATATATATATATATATATATATATATATATATATATATAGATAAATATATATTTTTTTTGATAAGTTTTGACAAAGTTGTGATATACAACGAAACGTCAACGAAAATAAAGTTTATAACATTAGAATAAGCCTGTTATTGCTAAAAGCATTGAAAATGATATATTACAATAATCATAATCGAAATATTTCAAATGAAAACCTCAGTGTGATATCTACACAATGAATCACAAAAAAAATCACAAATCTACACAAAGCCTCACGTACTCGTACTTATGTTGTCATGAGTAGGGATCTAGAACGCTAGGGAGAGTTTATTTGTCTTTTCTTCGATAGAGGGAGCTCACGGGAATTTTCACGAATTGTTGTTCCCTTCATTCGGATCTAGAACCTGTGGGCGTTTTGAAAGTCATCGATTCCTGATTGATTGATTATATACGGACTGATGAATCGTAATAATGGGGAAACAATTGTATCCTATTATCATTCAACAAGATCGATGATTTTTTCGAAGCGCACTTATATTCACTTTCGGAAGGGTTCGTTCATGTTGACAACATTTGTGTAGACAGCTCCCTGAGTGATTTATTTGAAATATTTCGATTAAGATTCTCAGTATTCACTAGTATGAATGATTCGTGAATCTTGAATAATATATTTGAGAAAATGAACACTAGAACATTCATTTGAAAAATTCAAATTAACCAAGAGAATTTCAACTCTACTATAACATTCTCTTGGTTAATTTGAATTTCTCAAATGAATGTTCTAGTGTTCATTTTCATATATATATATATATATATATATATATATATATATATATATATATATATATATATATATATATATATATGTATATACATAATATATATTCTTGATTGTTTTCTGGCTGTTAATTTAGTTTATCTCTTTTTGTTTCATTATGTAACAAGAATTGAAATCCCAAAAGTGAAATAATTCAAAGAAACAATTCAACCGAAAATTGCATTACCAGAAGATCACGTAAGAGTAAACTCTTTCGCATTATATATGTTTATTGTAAACAACCCTTCTAGAATACAAATCTTCATATTCTGAAATTGAAATGAGCTCGAAACTGTTGCTCGCATGATTTCCTCAACCTATAATTATAATGGAACACATCGAATGAGAAATAGAATATAAGAATTTACTGAGTTCAAATTCTAAATTCTTTGAATTGACGGCAGGAAGGGATACGAAAAGCGAATATAAACGTTTTCTTTTTATACAATACTTCGCTGATTGTTTTCTTCCAATTCTGGATTATTTGTGGAGAATCAGCACACTTACAATGTTCTTCGCTTTTGTGAACCTGCTCGTTAAAACCTTTCGACTTGCTGCATATTATAAGTTTCCACTTTCATTTTCTTGGTGAAGTTAACTTATGTCTTCAATAAGTTTCACACGAAATGTGAAAGAAATTCATTGTAAATGTGTGCATTCGAAGTGTTATTCTTGAACAAAAAAAAAACCTTTCAGTGTTGGTATTTTCATTCAACGCATTCCATACATGATATTTTTCACGATATAAACATTGAATACTTACATAAGTTCTATATGTTGAATAGTGATTTTGAAGTGTCAATAATGATAAATCGTTGTGTCTAAAATCTTCAGAGAGTAATGAAACGACCCTTACGCCCTCTTACAACCGCACTGTTACATACACATAAATATACAACTTCCCTCCCTTCTGGATGTAAGGTGTAAAACAGTGAAATTTTTGACGCTTCATTGGTAATTCTTACCTAATTGAACATTCTGATAGAGCAAAAGACACCAGGTGCAAATCATTGAACATTTTGCATAGGTGAAGTCACTCCTATTCGAGAAATGGAAAAAAGAAGTAGTGTTTTTGGTGATTAGGTAAATGCTGTGCATTTCGAAGAGCAGACAGAAAGTGTTCGTACTATCCTGGACATCTGATCAATAGAAGGCATAACATGAAAACGCTGTGAAGTAATTTTCTAGGTTCTTTCATTTTATTGTAGTTCACAAAAAGCAAATTGAACCACTCGCATTCCCATGTTTATGATTTTATCTGAATTATCGAAAAATAACCGAAAAGCAAAATTGAAACACTTAGAATCACAGGCAGTTTTTGAACTTGGTGATGATGTTGAAATCTTTCTGAAAAACAAGCTTAACTTCATATATTCTCTTTTGTTTGGTATTTTCGAGACATTCAACACCAATTTTCTATTTACATTCGTGATCTTTTTGTAAGATTTGTAAAAAAGAGATAAGTTTCAAGCTTTCATAATGGTGTATCTTGCGTGATCAGTTTTCGATTCAAATTTCCAAAAATTTTTCGTGTGACTGGAATTCTAGTTGCAATTAAATTTGTTTTCATTTCGTTGTAAAATAATCGTTTATATTCAACACGATATAAAAATGAAACATTAGTCGATTAAAAATGTTGTAATAATCGAGTCCTTTGTTTTAAACATTTCTATTCATTACCGTTTCAGTACCGAAACTTGTGTAATCGCTATTCCTCGTTAATCCAATGTTCCAAAGTTTTATAAATGAGTTTTTCATATCTTCTCCATTCATTCAGTAGTGCATTCATATCGAATGGTTCACAGTATTGATATCTTTACTGATACTGCTGGAAACGATATTCTAATCCCCAAAGTAAGATCCTACAGCAGCGAATATCCTTTAGGACACTGAAAGCCTAAGGGAATTAAAGTGGACGTAAATCTTCCTTTCCGATATGCTCTGTCATTCTGTAACACCTGTTGGTTTGTGAGTCCAAGGCCTGTTCAGTATCGATCTGCTCTTATTACAGCGCGGTGTTTTTATATTAAAACGTACATTTTCCGGAAAATATCGATGGGAGTAAATTCGCCTCTCTTTAGAAACGTTTCAGTTCAGACTGGTTATCACTAAACGGATCGACCTGGCAATGTATTAGTCTCAATGAACTAATTACTTGAAAGCACGCAAACTGATAATAATTCTTTTCTGTTTTGTTCTACGTCAATTGGAGAAAAAGATTCCGAGAAAGTAGTACCTACCTACGCATTCTTTGAATTGAATTTTTTCACTCATAATATGACATTCTCCTTCTCTCTCATTTATCTTGATTTCGTAAACTCCTACCTTGTTTCGCTAACACTGTGAGTTCTACAAAGGTCATATAAATACAAGTTTCGCCACAACGAATTGGGAATTAAAAATGTATATATGAGTGGAAACAAAAAGACTGTTTTTTATTATAACTGTATTAATGAATTTCTATGAACTAAATGTCATGCCCTTGCTTAATTTAAAATATACACTAGATTTTGAATATATACTAGACCTAATGATTAACGTAAGGAATTCCTGTTCATTTAGAGTGATACCTAAATATTATGCTGAAATACTAGTTTACCATCTTTCTATTGTATTCCTTGAATTTGTGGAGCTTAGATATCTTTACTTCGTATGTGTAATCTTAGAAGTGACATATGATGTGACAAATTCAGCATTTGGCATACCATCTGACTTTTTTAAATAGCTCAAAAGACAACGAATTTGAAAAACCGAATGACGTTATGATAATAGGGAGTTCAAATTATGATCTGGCTATATGGTAGCCATGTATTTAGCTGTAATAAAATTAATGCTAATTAATTTTATTACAGCTTATAGTAATTTTTATAATTTATAGTATTTCATTGTCGTCTGCAACGTTGTGTTGACTCTTCCCAAATGTTTTGGGTGTATAAAACGTATACGAAACTGTGTTTCGTGTTTTATATATTAATTTTTTATATATCTCTTCAAGTACTTTCATCTTTAACTTGAACTACGCCGTTCTGACGATAGGCAATAACCTTGAAACATATGTAAACG
This sequence comes from Henosepilachna vigintioctopunctata, assembly GCA_030704895.1. Classification (NCBI taxonomy): domain Eukaryota; kingdom Metazoa; phylum Arthropoda; class Insecta; order Coleoptera; family Coccinellidae; genus Henosepilachna; species Henosepilachna vigintioctopunctata. The sequence continues at coordinate 11,427,548 of JARQZJ010000091.1, forward strand.
GCTGTTATATAAAAACAAAATGTGTAGGTTTTCAACGTAAGTTCTTCTTTTACTTAATTTTAGTTTGCCTGCATTGAATATAATTCTTAGAATAATTATTTTATTGTTAAGATTATCTGGGTAGTTCCAGAAGGTATAAAAGTCTCATAATAGCCGGACGGTATTTCATTGTCGTCTGCAACGTTGTGTTGACTCTTCCCAAATGTTTTGGGTGTATAAAACGTATACGAAACTGTGTTTCGTGTTTTATATATTAATTTTTTATATATCTCTTCAAGTACTTTCATCTTTAACTTGAACTACGCCGTTCTGACGATAGGCAATAACCTTGAAACATATGTAAACGGCTGTTATATAAAAACAAAATGTGTAGGTTTTCAACGTAAGTTCTTCTTTTACTTAATTTTAGTTTGCCTGCATTGAATATAATTCTTAGAATAATTATTTTATTGTTAAGATTATCTGGGTAGTTCCAGAAGGTATAAAAGTCTCATAATAGCCGGACGGTATTTCATTGTCGTCTGCAACGTTGTGTTGACTCTTCCCAAATGTTTTGGGTGTATAAAACGTATACGAAACTGTGTTTCGTGTTTTATATATTAATTTTTTATATATCTCTTCAAGTACTTTCATCTTTAACTTGAACTACGCCGTTCTGACGATAGGCAATAACCTTGAAACATATGTAAACGGCTGTTATATAAAAACAAAATGTGTAGGTTTTCAACGTAAGTTCTTCTTTTACTTAATTTTAGTTTGCCTGCATTGAATATAATTCTTAGAATAATTATTTTAGAGTTAATAAGGTTTAACTGTATCGAATATTTTCTATATAACAACTGTTTTTTCCAAGTTCTATGCTTTGTACTCGTTATTTTTTTATTTTCGAGTTAAATATTATACATTATGGCCCATAATGAAATGATTGAGTGAAATATGTGGTACCCCATATTTCATAGAATCTCTGCACTAAAGTCTCCATAATATTTTGGAATTATTTCGACTGATATAAATGCTGATTAACTAACCTGAAATTTGAGTCAGTAATAATTATGAGGAAAATTTCTACTGAATTTTGAGGATGGAATATTCTGCTTTGTTAAAATTCCATTTGTGAGGTTTTCTGGAAAGAACATCATATTTGCTACATATTGTAATGAACTGATTCAATATTCAATACACTTTTACAAAATATAAGCTACTCAGTGTAAATTGTTTATTACTTCCTATTTCAACAGAGTATTAATGAAAACGACAACGAGCAATATATTTTTTCAGTAGTTGAATATAAAACCGGACACACATATCTAACTAGTATGCACTCGTATTCAATTATTTCAGCAAGTATTCGGGAATATATCGACTCTATCTGACTGAAGGAAACCGAATTCTATGGCAATATATTGATGATTTAAGACCTGATTCGAACGAAAAAAAAACAACTATGGAAACAAACATAAAGAATGAACATTGAGATATGAAAATATGAACTGAAAATTGACGTGAATTCACAAAAATGGAGGAGAGTGTTGAAAATGTAGAAGAATATTGAAATATAACAATAATAATTTGAAGTAGTATGAACATTTTCTTAAAACAAACTGACAATCAGAAGTTTTTCAGTTGAAATGATTTTATTAAGAAAATACGTTGGACAAATGGATGATAATTTGTTACGCACTATTGAAGATGAAAACGAGATTAGGAAGTGGAGAGAACGACTAACAAGGTGGTCAACATATATTAGGACAAGCTAATCCAACACATAGATTTTATACTCGGAGATAAAATGGCGGTGGAGAAAAACTGAAGATCTAGATTGCCATAAATTCAAGACGTAAAAATAAATCTCAACATAATTGGAAGTAGTATTTCCAATAGAATATAGAAGAAAAAAACTCTGATATCTGCAGAAAAATTGGAATATGAATGATGGAGAATATTTTCAATGAATTACATTTGAATAGCACAAGTCAAAAGTTTTAACTAGTATTTTATTATAGTGAATTATTTTTGAAAGAAAGGTTGAGATATTTGTCGAAAAACGGGCACCCAAAATCAACGTTTTTATTGATATGAAGAGATTGCCAACTCTTGATTTTTTTGGTAAGAAAAGCTTTCGTGAAAATCTGTTTTATAATGAATTAATTTAATTCAGGGATTGAATCGACTCAGAAAATATTGATAATGGTATTACCAATGCTTTTCAGTCAAGTTAGATCCTAACAGGTGATGTTTTGAGTTAAGTTTTTCAGGTTGGCGGCACTGGTTTGAAATGGCATCCAAACGTAATTTGTCAAATTGAAAATTTTCAGTATACTCTGCATCATGGAAAAACTTACAAACGAGCAACGATTGCAGATTGGTGAAATTTACTATCAAAATTCGTGCTCTTTGAAAAATGTGTATCGTTTGTTACGACCATATTATGGTCGTCATAATCGACCTGATAAATTCAAGATTCGTGCCGTTATCATCAAATTTCGCACCAAGTTTACTGTGTTGGTCATTGAACCATTGTCATTGTCCAACCAAATTGAAAATTTTACGTGTTGATTTGGGTTTGCAAGCCTATAAAATTGAACTTCGGTAAGAATTGAAGTCGAATGACCTACCACAACGTCTAATTTTTGGTGAATGGGTCTTAAAACAGCTTAATGAAAATCCGCTGTTTCATCGAAAAATTGTGTTCAGCGATGAGGCTTATTTATGCCTTAACGAATATGTGAGTAAACAAAACTGTCGCATCTGAAGTGATGAACAGTTACATGCCATATAAGAATTACCGATGCATCCCGAAAAAACGACAGTTTGGTGCGGTTTATGGGCTGGTGGCATCATCGGTCCATTTTTCTTCAGAGACCACCGTGGAAGAAACGTTACCGTCAACGGCGAACGATATCGAGCCATGATACGCAACTTTTTTCCCCAGTTGCCGAGTTGAATTTGGTTGACATGTGGTTTCTTCAAGATGGTACCATATGCCACACAGCTCGTGAAAAAATTGAGATGTTGAAGGATGAATTTTGTGAGCAGCTTATCTCTCGAAATGTCTCTGCGAATTGGCTGCCAAGAACATGCGATTTGTCGCCTCTGGATTATTTTTTGTGGGGTTATGTGAAGTCGTTAGTGTATGTAGACAGGCCGAACACGATTGAAGCCTTACAGGATAATAGAACACGCGTAATTCGTGGGATACAGCCAAAAAAAAAGTAACGCAAAATTAGACCTTCCGAAAGGACCATTCGATACAGAGTCGCAGACAACAATCATACGACGTTATCTTCAAATTGTGAATGGCAAAGGCCAGGTTATCAATCTCAATTATAATTTTCAAAATATGATGCTAATTGAGTGCTTTATTCGATTCAAAAAAAGACTACTCTTGAAAAATCACTAATTATATTGGGTCACATAATTCAGAATGAACTGAAAAACCCCGTCTCAAAATTATTAGAACAGACAAGTATCCATATAGAAATGGGTTTCTCATAAGTAAATAACAAATATAATAAAAGTGTGGAAACAAATTGAAAGCATGAATTGGAATGTTCGCATTCTGATGCCATTTGAAGCTACTTAGAGTTCTTGACGTTGACAGAAGTTTGTTGTTGTTGAAGGCCCTCTACAAACTAACTCATGGTTATATAGACTGTTCTCCAATTCTAGCTTAAATGGAATTTTATATGCTCAATCAATGTTCACGATCAAAGTAGTTCTTTCAGTTTAGTATTTTGAAAAAAATTCTCTAATTCTAAATCACTCATCAGAAAAATGGTTCATTGTACAAGAAGGTGTCTAACAGTTGTAATATTTAGAATGACTAACTTCATGACCTTCAATTAGGTGTATATCCTGATATCTTTCAATGTATAGTCATTTTGGATTGAGATTTTATGAGACCATGTTCATGTTTGTGCACACATTTATATTTGTTTATATTATTAAAAGTTGTTACAGAATTTATGTATTGTACTGAATCACGTTTATATGTGCTTTATTACGTCCTTTCATAGTTTGCGTTTCATTGAATATATATTTTTAAATTTCAGATATCATTGGTATAACTAAACTATGCTTAACTGAGCTACAATTATTTCTACTTTCTGCTCCGTCTTTTTCCTTCGAAATTTTCTTCTTAATTCCAATATTTTGTCTTCTGTATCTCATTGAAATGCGAAGTAGGCAATTGTGAAATACTTCCTGTAATTGGTGTTATTCCACTTGTAGAAAAATGAAGACTTATCGCGATTTAAAGCTGACGGCTTTCAAAATTGCACGAGGAAACTTTCAGTTATCTCAGATATTATATATCAGAGGAGGTCTGTGGCACCCTTTTCAAATTATCAGGCTCGTGGCGACTGTCCCCATGGCGGCAATAATTGCGGCGGACGCCTTCGTGACGTTAATTTCGATTATGTCAAGTAGCATCAATTTTTGTTACTCCTTATAGAGATCTATGCCGACTCCTGGTTCTCTGATGTTTGACAGGAGTTTTTTTTCTCGATTAAACTAGAGACCCTGTGATGAATGTAACAGTCTTGACGACTTCTTATGATCTGCCGCTACACTCGCACTTCAAGTTCTCGATATTTAGAGATTAGAATTAAGTTGTTCGTATTTGGAATGACCACCTAATTTCTATGGTTCTCTTGTCAACCAGTACTAGGCCAGGTATATTGTGGGGAACTGTTTGGTCAATCAAGATAGCGTGGTACCAGTACAGTCCAAACTGGTCATTCTGCAACATTGACTCCGTAGTGTAGTTGAAGTAAGGCATCTTGAAGACGTCACTAATACTATAAGCATTATTATCATTATATTGAGGTATGTTTCACTCATTTTAGCATAAACGTACATCTGATATGATGCCCATATATTTTTTCTGAATAAACCATTCATATGTTTCAGAATATATCGAGAAAACAATCCAACTAACTTTGCTCTATTCACATTATGATAATGGAATTTCATATAGTATTGGCACAATAATTGAAATAATGTGATAGTTGTTAGAAGGTGCCATTTCAAAACTTTATATTACGTTATTTATATGTATTAACCAACAAATATAATAATTGTGTTGCCAATATTATGCTTGCCTTTAGGGTTGATATTGTTTCTATGGAGTAACCGCAAAGGCCCTGCGGAGTTCAAACATCCTCTGAGCGATTTGAGTTGGAATGCGGAAACACATCATCGAGTAACCCTCAAGCAGGATACACATTATTATTCCCTATGCTTGAAATAGTCATGCAAGTTTTATACCATTGTATTCTGCTCTACTTCAATGGGTGTTTATTCAAACTCTTCATCTGTAATTGCTTGGGACAATCTTTATGGGAATCTCTTAACATAATTCGAATAGAAATATTCACAAAGTAATAAAAATGAATTGGAGTATTTTGTGATTTTCAATACATTTTGATGGATATAATATGGTTTTACCAACACGGTGGCCATTTCTGATGGAAATGTAACAATAAGTTCATACAAAGTGGTACTCACATTCCAACTGCCGAAATTGACTTAAGAAATGAGGATAATTTATTCGAAGTAGGTCATGCTATGAATAATTTGATTCCTTTCTGTTTTTTATCCCTTTCGCCCTTGAAGTCTGCACCCTTTTCATTATTTATGCAATATTTCATATTCGTTGTTCAAAATATGGTTTTTTCTGTGCTCTATCCTATAAGTAAAATACTCATGTTGATCTGTGACTCTTCCTGTATGTGTATGAAGAAATAAAACCGCTATGATCAGTCCCTCAGCGTATTGTGTCCCTCTTCATTCTACTCGTGATCATCATTAAATAATAAAGTTGGTTTAGGTTGTCTTGAAATTGAAATGGAGTTTTCCTATTATTACGTGTTCATAGTCGACCAAATGTCTCACATCTAATCTGCTGGCAAATGTCGAAATATAAGCCATATCCTAAAATTAAAAAAATGGTTTATTTAAGAAGATTTGTTGCATAAGTCGAATACATCTTTTCTTCCTCATAATTGATGCTTGGATAATTATGGATATAGTTTTCTTCCTCATAATCTTAGTTACAGATATTCTGAGTCCGAAATTTCTACCAGTTTGTCCGATGTACGAGTATACCTTGGAAAATGTCCAGAATTCAACTCATAGATTCGCCATTTTTTCCGGCAAAGTTTTATATTTCGCATTTCTTATATGTCAACAGTTGTATTTAAGTTGAATAAAAGATAAAATTAAAAAACTGGAACTTTTAATTTACACTTTACAAACGACTTCTTCAGATGCTACTAGAATACTGACTAAAAGTAGTCAGTATTCTAGTAGCTAGTCAGTTATCTAGTAGCATCTGAAGAAGTCGTTTGTAACGACGAAACGCGTCATGCTATGTTGTCAATAAAAGTGGAAATCAAAAGCTCAAGTTTTTGAATTTAATCTTATATTCAATTATAATGGATTTTCATCAAGTCAACGCCAACTTTATTCAATAATGTATTTCAAGTTTAGAATGATATTGTTATGTTTAGATTTCGAACTATATACTAAAATATAGTAAACCTGTAGAATCGTATAAACTGGTACAGAGTTTTTCATTTTGAATATTACATAAAAAGCTGAGTTAAAATTTTTAATTACGTGATCTATATGATCCGACCATCTCAACTCATGGTGTAGAATAATACCAAGAAATTTAGCCTGATTCTTGGAAGTAACAAGACTCTTCTTGAAGGAAAAACTCAATTTCAATTTATTGTTACGTCTTTGATTGAAATAGATTTATGCAGTCTATCCTACATTCAAGATCAAGGCATTTGAATCACACCATTTGATGAACTCATCTGAAAACCGGCTGCATCCATCCATAAGATCCCCTAGGGACCGCGCCGTCGCCACTAAGGAGGTATCATCTGCAAAAAAAGCAACTCTTTCTGCATTTAAGTAAGATAGTAAATTTAATAATTAGCAAAAACAGTAGTGGTCCCAACACGGATCCCTGGGGAACGCCTAGGCCGATGCATCACTCCCCAGAACAGCTGTCCTGCACTCTGACCGTCATGCGTCTATTAGAAATATAGCTGTTTATCCAATCGAGGAAAACTCCTCTGAACTCCAAGTTGTACAGCTTACTAAGAATGAAACCAAATATTATACAATCAAAAGCTCGAGACAAGTCGAAAAACAAGGCAGCTATAAATGAACCTTCATCTAGAGATTTATAAATATAATCAACGAAAGATATAGATGCAATTTGAGTCGATCTTCCCACTCGAAAACCATGTTGACAATCAGCTAACACCTTAAACTTATTCAAATACCTTATAATACGATTGAACACTAGTTTCTCGCAAACTCTGGATACAACACTTAATATTGAAAAAGGACGATAATTTATTATACCTAGTGAATCGTTTTTTTATGATTAGGTATTACAGTAGCTTATTTAAGTATGTCAGGAAATGTACCCGTAGAGACTGAAAGATTTGATAGGTACGAAAGATGTTCAGCAATAACATCAGAAATTGACTTTAATGTTTTGGCTGAAATATAGTGTTTGAAGTGTTTGAATTTAAGTTTTATATTCAATTCTTTTATTATTATTATATTATTCGATGTTCTTATATTCTAAGGTGAGAAAGGACAGGCAAACTGCATAATTAGAATGAAGTCGTGAATTATTATGATGACATGCTGATTATACTCCGTGGTTGTGAATGAATATCTGAAAATGTTGTTTCACCTCTTATCTTCAATGAAAAATTTCATATAGTATATATTACTGAGTGTTACATGTTGCACTACATATTTCTAAAAATATTCTCAACTGTCAAAGAAGCTCCTAACCTCAGTACGCTGATTATTTGAGAATATATGAAACATTTTTTATCCCGGTGCCTAGTCTATATTGAATCTCATAAATAAATACATAAATACATGCCGAAACTGTGTTTTCGGCATTTTGTTATCATGTTATTGAATGTTGTTTATTATGTAACTGTAAAAGGGATTGTAGAGAATCCAATTAGCTCAAGTAGAAAATTTTGAATGCAAAAATTCTTGCACAAGTCATCTATTCTGTAGTCAATTTCATATTATTGTTTTTTTAATGTCGATATTACATTTTTCGTTGTTTAATTTTTTCCACTTATTGTAAAACACAATTTCTAACGGGCCTTATCGAATGTAGACGCACATTGCCCTTATTTCCAACAACACCTGTAGGTTGTTTTCATTGCCGAAAATGAGGTTCATGAAAATTAAGGTTACGAGAGGGAAATAATGTGAAAAATCGTATTATATCTATTCGTAGCTGAAACCACATGCTAGCAAATTGTTTGCGAAAGTAATTAGAAATCCTGCGCCACCAAGCTGAAACGTTTTCCATTCAGGCTCGGTAAATCTGCCGGTATCACGTAGGTATCGTGTCCGCGTTTACAGCAACAAGAACAAATGGGCTTTATCGGTCGTATATTCCCTACGAAATGCAATAAATGAAGCATAAACATTTTATGCCGTCGGTGACGGTCGGTTCCTGGAAAATGTAATCTGCCCTTATTTGAATTCGTCTCGCACTTGATATTCTACAGGGAAATAACAAACATCTTCAGTGTAGAAGTTTAGCGTGAAGTCTCAATCGAGACTACTCGTCACTCCTTTGATATGAAGGGGAGATAGTTGATGAAAACTTGTCCTCATTTTCACATCCATTTCGTATCGTGTTCTTTTCTTATATCGCCCAGATTTCAGAACTTGTTTCGTCTAACGAATTGAAAATTTGTGATGAAAATATTGTATATATGCTGTCTTTTAATCAATAGGGACTACCGTATTTTGTTTCAACAGTTGACGCCACTAGTGCCCGAGGTCTAGGAGTGTAGTTGTCAGTATTATTATTGCTATTTAATTTAAAATCGCTTTGATTGTGTGCTCCCTTTTTACTGTAAAAGTGCAATCAAATAAAATATCAGTAGTTGTCTGGTTTTGTACAGTCTGTTTTGTTCGGAAAAGAAGGGCGACATGAATTTCTAAAGAAAAAACTCTCTTAAAACAGTAGGGACAATTGTACCCCTACAATACATTCACGTGTTTGTGAAAAATATTTCGATGCTGACTATTATACGTTACCTAGAGAACCCACTACATAAAAATCCTTTTTATCTCGAAAAAAATTTCTAGTGACGAAATAGTCATTGACAGCTCAAATGAAGAAGTATCAGTACAATACTCTTTATATACACTTGCAGTCAGGAAAAGAGCTTTATTAATACTGTCAATTTGTCAGAATATGAACGCTCTACGGAATGTACACAAAACATTGTCAGAACTGAGAATCTCAAAGATATGCCTGACCAAGAACAATAATAAAAATTACAACCGTTTTTTGTTTGTTCTTAACCTTTTTGGAGATGAGGTAAACAATCTGAAATACTATTCATCATTGCAGTCAGCGATGGATTCATTACATTTACTGCAAGTTGAAGGATATTAATATATCTGCTCCAAAGGAAGATCGATGAAATTAAATGTTTCGTGATGAGACTAACACCTGCACTATAATTATAGATTGTACAGAAACAAAAATTCATAAACCACCTAATTGAGTTTCGCAACAAGCTACATATTTAAAGTTTAAATCAGCCAATACATTGAAAGTATCGGTAGGAATTTCAAAGTCTAGAAGTGTAACCTTTATATCAGAAGCATTTGGTGGATTTATCAGTAACAGACATTTGTCTGAAAAATAAAGTATTATTAATCTACTTCAAAAAGTGACATTATTCTTTGTGATTGTGGTTTTAATATACAGGATCTAGTTTCTCTAGTTTCTATGGATGTATAATGTAAACATGCCACAATTCCTGAAAAAAAGGTGTAATCAGTGTGAAAAATATCAGCTCAGAAAATCTAAAAAAATGTCGTACGAAGGTATAACTTTTCAGCGTGTTATAGATTCAGGAAGGCATTTATGATTCTAAGCAATACATTAGGATCTAATTCGGTAACACTTACGAGGAAAAATAATATTTGTGTGCTTCATGCTTGCTAATTTCAGGAATAATATCATTATGTGAATAACCTTTATTTATACTTAAGATATTTGCTAAATAAAAACTGAAAGAAATCAATAAAAATGTCTATTTACTAATCAACAAAATGTTGTAGATATACTTCGTTTATCCTACTACTTCAAGAAGTATTTAATATAACGTAAAACAACATAACATATCGTAACATAACATAACATAATATATAATAACATAAAATAACATAACATTACATAGCATTACATAACATAACATAACAGAACAAAACAAAACATAACATAACATAACATAAGATAACATAACATAACATATTGATGATTTATGAGCCCGAAACTTGGAGAAAATTAATATTCATAATGAAACAATATTTAGAATTCTCTCATAATTCAATACGAATACGCATGACGAGAATATTGCACGGGAACTACAGATTTTTTTATCTTGTAATTTCTGATATATATATATATATATATATATATATATATATATATATATATATATATATATATATATATATATATATATATATATATATATATATATATATATATATATATATATATATATATATATATATATATATATATATATATATATATATATATATATATTTATATTATATATATATATATATATATATATATATATATATATATATATATATATATATATATATATATATATATATATATATATATATATATTTTTTTTTTTTTGAAACGTTTCCTCTTCCAGAAATCAGAATACTCTGATGAATTAATGGAAGCTCACCACTTAAATATCGGCTAGCTCTTAAAATATTTCTCAGAAATGTTATAGAATTGAGGTTTGTTTGATAATGCAATATATGAGATGTTAGTTGCGGGTGCCATGAGACAGAACAAGAATACTCTGCAGATAATCCCAAAGAGACAAAATAAATATGGAAAATTCTATGGGCACTAGAACTTTATATCCTAGCTTATTTTTCCTGATATCAGTAGACTTGAGGTGAATTTCTCTGTAAAGGTTTAGCGTTGACCATGAATTTGTTGACCTTGTGAATATGCTCAATGTTTTTTGTAGCAGTCCGATAATATTCGGTAGAAGTAGAGTAAACGAAATCGAAGTAGCAATCAAGATTGATGCAAAAATCCGGTAATAGGTAGTGTAGAAAATGCAGGAAGCACGTAGTGAATAAAAAAGATAAATTCTTATAATGGTATCAATCCGCGTATGAGGTACACATCATAACGAGTAGATCTTATAGCGCATGTTCTTATAAAGTTGTCGTCTTGCGCATAGTCAGCTAGTAGGTACGTCTTAGAGTACAAAGAGGCATACTCTCCGTATGCCCCTACGATGAAATTACTCCGCAACCAAGGTGGTCGTTGTTTAATACACGTTATTATTAACAGTTTATGAAAAGCTCAATATATACTTCATATATATATATATATATATATATATATATATATATATATATATATATATATATATAAATGTTTGTATAATTATCTTCATATATAATTATGTTTCAATTATCATTATCTCTTTCATATCTCAGCGAACTGCATTTTTGAGTAGATTGAATCAGTGTATCAGTGCATGAACTTGCTTGAGTATTTTCTTTTAATTCTGATCTTCTGATGTATTTCATTAATCTTTTTCAGTAGAAGTATTTCTTATTGTAGATCAAACGATATCGGTATTCAGTGTTTCCAAAACTTTAATTTGCAATTCACATGTGTTTTATGTGTCCTCTTTTATAGGACAATCCTAAACTATATGTGGAGCGAGCTCTCATATGTGAAAAAAAATTTATTATAAAAAAAATTTGTTCTGGTTCTGATATAGAAATTGAATTTTACTTTTTCGTTAGAATTGATATGGAGTGTCTGAATTGATTATTCATCTGGGAGTCTAATATTGATGGACACTTTTAAAAAAAAAATTTCAAACTACAAATAGAAATTCAAAAAATAACAAGAAAAAGGCGTTAATTCTCTGAACGTTGAAGATCGTTACTCCTTGTGAATCCTTTGAATTTTGGTGTAGGGAACACTTTTTCCTACACTAATACAATTTCATCAAAGAGTTATGACATACGTTCCACCATTATGATGGCTTCTTCAGACTGAAAAAACATTTGTTCAACAATCTTACTAATATGAAAAGAATGTACATACACTCAAACTTAATTTCGACGACTTCCACTGTGATATTGAATTAGTCAATAAATTGTCGTTTATGTCTATTTTATTTATATAAATAAATTTTTAAAAATATTTCGTTAGTCCGAAAAAGCCATCGTAACGGAGAAGCATCACAATTATTTAATGAAAAAGTGTTAATGTAGAGCACTATGTATTTTTACTCTCTCATTTCATATTCCGGATGAGAAATTATATCCTGAATGGATAGTAGCGGCACTGAATGAAAAACTGATTTAATATTATAGAGACGAAATCAAAGACGGGGTTGAACCACATAGAACGTGTAGTTGAGGCTACAGTTCGAAAAATCTTCAGAAGTTTCATCTCCTGAATTATAACATTGCCTGTGCACTGCTCCAAATAAAATGACATCGAAATGATTTCCTTTTCCGGTTATTTCCTTTCATATGGTGGGAAGTTAATCCAGTAGATTTGCTCCTTCAGTGAAATTGATCCTCATTTAAGTTGGCTTCGAACTGAAAGAAAGAACAATTCGTGAATTGAAGTTGAATTCTATTCGATTGTAGAATGAATACTGCCTTTTAGAAAGTTTGGAGAAATATGACGACCTTCAAACTTTGTTGCTCGAAACCTTTCAACTGCAAAAATTGTTTTTGGAGAATACGTCTGAAGGGCTCAACGATTAATAGAAGGCACAAGAATGTAGGAATAAGTATTTTACGTATGCTACTTACCAATAGTCAATCGATTGCTTGAAGAGTAACGATTTCACAACCATAATTCAAAGAATTATTTATCAATATTTTTGTATGCGATTTATATTTTCCCTTAAGAGTAGAGGACATATAGACACTATAAGATACCAACAGTAAAACTTCATTTCTCCCAAAAAATGGAAAAACCAGTATCTCCGCAAGTAAATCAAAAGTATCAACGAGAACGAATTAATTCGGGTCTGATTAAGACTTAAATAATATTTCAGTAACTCTTGAGAATATGTTGCCAAGGACTACAAGTTTTACATGATAGGTGTCGGTATGGATGCCAAGAACGGATGTCCGATGTTTGTTTCCACTGGGAAAAACTATGTATATATGTATACAGCGATTATGCATTAAGAAAAAGCACAAAACTTGTGAATTTAGAGAGATATAGAAGTCTTATTATTATCCCCATATCATCGCACTTGTAAATTATCAATATTAAAAGTATACTCTAACTTTCTTACGATAAGTTTTTACAGATTATTCGAAAGAATATTCAGTCATATATTTACAATATGCTTTGAGAGATGCACGTGTTATTGTTCTTTGGAAAACTTTTAGATATTTTAAGTATAATTGTCAATATAATTGTTATTCAAGTAAATTTTTGTGCCTGAGGTGTTTATGTGTGTGGTCAGATTTTAAATCATCAGTGCGTTTGTAGGCATTATTTTCATATTACTTTTTGTTTAAGGGATCATATGACATGTTTCACTTTGTTGAAGGTTAAAATAATAACCGAAACATAATTGGAAAAAATTTCACATCATTTTGTTTCAATTGAAACAAAAAACCCAAGAAACGAAATTTTTACTATATATATATACATATGTATATATATATATATATATATATATATATATATATATATATTATTTTGAATGTTTTTAACAATAACAGGCTTCTTTTGATATGAAAAAGTTTATTTTTGTTAACGTTTCGTTGTTATATTACAACTTTGTCAAAACTAATGAATAATCAAAATTTCTAAAAATATTCAAAATGAAATATCTTAAACAGCAATACATCAATTTCAAGAATATATATTATATATATATATATATATATATATATATATATATATATATATATATATATATATATATATATATATATATATATATATGTGTGTGTGTGTGTGTATAAATATTTGTGTGAAGTGTATACGAGTATATGTAAATTAATAGCATGAAATTCTTTGGAACTCAATATGATTTTTCTCTTCAAGATGAAATGTCAAATCAGCAGTTTCCTAATAGAAAATCTCATTTTCCCCTGAAATGTAGATCTAGCAAGCGGGTGCAATTTCTTCCTAAATATGAACTTGTCATCCGAGATTTCTGTCTGTTAGGCGACATTTCGAAACTTGCTCACGACGTTTCTATGATTATCTCGTTTCCAACATGAGTATTTTTCGGAAGGAAAATGAACATTTCAAATATGGTTCAGAAGCTGAAGCGACACCAAGATAACGCTGATGGATATATCAAGATCGAATCAATGGTTTTTAGATTTCTCGAATAAATATATGCATTTTTATCTTTAATTATATATATATATATATATAAATATATCGATAATATATATATATATATATATATATATTATATATATATATATATATATATATATATATATATATATATATATATATATATAAATTTACATCTCTCAATATCTATGATCACCTTGTATTTCATTGATGCTTGTGCTTTGTGAATCATTCTGACATTCTGATAGATATAGAAAACCTCGTGAATAATATCTCAGAATGTTATTTCTTTGTTATATTCAGGTGTAGGAAACTTTTAGATTACGTGTTATTTTATATTATCAATGTTTATCTTTGTTATTGACAGAGAAACACTTCGAGTTTGATTTAACCTATAAGAGTAAACATCATCATTATGTATATATATATATATATATATATATATATATATATATATATATATATATATTTTTTGAAATTGGTCTATTGCCAGTCTGAGATAGTTTATTTTTAATGTGTTTTGCAATAACAGGTTTATTTCAATGTGAAAAACTTTATTTTCGTTGACATTTCGTTGTATGAGTTACTATAGATATCAAAATCCCTAACTTATTTCTTAAAGAAATCAAACTAATTTTTTGCATTTTCACATATTGATTTTTAGAAAAAAAAAATTAAACGTTAACGAAAATAAATCTTTTCACATCAAAATAAGCCTGTTATTTTAAAAAACATTGAAAATAGAATATATATATATATATATATATATATATATATATATATATATATATATATATATATATATATATATATATATATATATATATATATATATATATATATATATATATATATATATATATATATATATATATATATATATATATATATATATATATATATATATATATATATATATATATATATATATATATATATATATATATATATATATATATATATATATATATATATATATAATATAGTTGTGATAACGACGTTATCACAGCGATATTTGAGACTAGAATAATTTTCTTGAAAATCCAAAGTAAACTCTATATATATCACAGTTTATAACAATGTAATTTTGTGACATAATATGACCAAAACCGTTAGTTCCAAACGAATTATCAAACTTAATAACACTGTTCGGCAATTTGAAATATGAGATATCTGCTATTTATTATTGACAATCGCTGTTATTAAGTTTGATAATCGAACGTTCTGTTTTTGTGATATTATGCGACAAAATGCTTGTCACAAATATCGCTGTGATAACGTCGTCTGAAATCCGCATATTCGGAAACACCCAAGTACATTTAACCATGTTTGGAGATAAATAATTGTCTTCTTTGACCGTACAATAATACTTCGAATCACAATAAATATAACAATATCCGAAAGTGAATTTGAATTGCGTTCTGTGTGAATACTTTTCACATTTTCACATTATTCATCAGATTATAAAACTGCGACATTTGAACTCACAGATCCAAAAGTAATAAAACACTGAAATACAAGATATATTATATGTCAACAGCAGAGACAAAACTCTATATTGGGGGCATCATAAATAAATATTTATGAATATAAATAGAGATTTCTTCGAATAACTCACTACAATTACTCGATAAATGGATTCCGTAGCAAATCTTCTCTAATTATTCGTAATTAAATTTTTCGTAGTCTTGTTAGTCATATTTAAACGATCATTACTAACAGGTATGATATTTCCGTTTCGATTTTTTCATCAGATATGTTGAATAGAATTGGAGTTTACTTGATATAAATCCGTTATAATTGAATATAAATGAAATTCAAACACTTGAACTTTTGGATCACACTTTTATTGATAACATAGCATGACGCGTTTCGTCGTTACAAACGGCTTCTTCAGATGTTACTGAAATACATACTCTTAGAGTCAGTATTCGTGAGAACGCGTCATGCTATGTAATCTATAAAAGTGTAAATCGAAAGATCAAGTGAGAGGTAATAAGAAATACTTGTCTAAAAATCAATGACTAGACAAGTATTTCTTATCACCTCTCATCTAAATATGAACTATCACAGAGTTGATTCACCGTCCATTGAATTTATTGAAAGATCAAATGATTTAATTTTAGGTTATATTCAATCATCAGATGTTGACGTTTAACTATATCATATAAATATAAGAAGCTATATGCATATTTTCATATAATTTTTGTCATCAATAATTCAAGGTTTTTTTCTGTTAATTTAATTATATTTGAGTTCATTCATTCATTCAAATGGTAATCAATGGTAATTCAATCTCTTCTTTTTATACGAAAATACTGTGTAATACATATCGGTTTTATTCATATAAAATTTCAATTAACTTAATATCAGGTCTTCAGATTCTTATCAAGCATTAGCTGACCGTTTACATAAACCAAAAAATTATCCTTTCGTTTCTAATTTTACACATAAAATAACGATGAAATAAATGCAAATTGTGAGAAAATTTCCTTTTAAATTAATAGTTTTTTTAATGGTTTAACGTGAAAATAAATTTTCCTGGTGAGGTATTAATATCTGCTTTACTCGTAAGTTGAAATATAAGAAACATTATACTGTATATAGCAACCTCATATCGATTTCTCCAAATTATTAATTCACGTCCTGGAAAGATGTTACGGGTCTCGTGTTTGACGCATGGGATATTCTACTCGATAAACTTTCGCACTTGAGGTAAGGAAGCTTTTTACCCCTCATAAATATAGAAAACTTCGTCTTCAGTATGAAAGTAAGCGCACCGGATGTCTGAAATAGCATTATTATGAGAGGAAGTTGCCAGAATTGATTTCGATATCTAGTTGCATGTTACTGACGGATCAATTTCAGAATCTATACTCTGGATTTGTCTCTACTGAATTAAATTTGTTCATTGCACATTATTCTCTTCGAGTGCATTAATTACGAGTAGAAACCATTTGCAATGCACTCTGCAATACAGTTCAACTAAATAATAATAATAATATTAAATTAAACTTTTGGCTTAATGTTTCACGATTATATTTAGCAATATGAATTTGTGACTCAGTTCAAGACTCAATTTCGAGACTCAGTCTTCTGAGTGTTGAATTTAATTCTCAATTCTTGGGCAGTTTATTTTGCCCAATGTCGTTCCATTCATTGAGTAACAGCATAATTCACGTTAATAGAGTAACACATAAGATATGGTATACTTTCTTGGGGCTGACATATTGGAACAACGAATATTTTTGGAATTCGAAGGAGATGTATGTAATTATGAGGAGCTTTAGATCATCAATTCTTGCAGAGGCACAAATGAGCCTCATCGCTGAACACAATTTTTCGATAAAACAGCGGATTTTCATTAAAATGTTCTAAGGTCCATTCACAAAAATTAGACGTTGTGGTAGATTATTCGGCTTCAATTCTTGCAGAAGTTGATTTTTGTAGGCTTTCAAACCCAAATCAACACGTAAAATTATCCATGTGGTTGAGTAACACATGCCCAATTGCTGAGAACGGCGAAGAATTGACATTTCACGATCCTCATCAACACTGTACGCTACGGCTGCAATATTCTCTTCAGTACGCACTGTACGCATGCGAGACAATGGTCTAATGTCCAATGAAGTAAACTTTGACCGAAATTTGGTGATAACAGCACGAATTGTTGATTCACCAGGTCTATTATGACGACTATAATATGGTGGTAACAAAAGATACACATCTTTCACAGAGCACGAATTTTGATGGTAAATTTCAACAATTTGCAGTGGTTGCTCGCTTGTAAATCTTTCTATGATGACATTGCATAGTATACTGAAAACTTTTCACTTTGACAGATGACGTTTGGATGCCATTACCAACCAGTGCCGGCAACCTGAAAAATTTAAGTTTTAAAAAATCACCCGTTAGGCATTACCACTACAATAGCAACTGCAGTTAATATCTTTTCATCACTCCAACATATTTTATGACGATCCTGAAAAGAGGTTGTGAGAATTATCTACTGAGGTGTATATTACCTGGAGGTCGTCAGAAATGAATTTGAGTTCTTGTCAAACTTCTTTTTAAAAGTAATAATGGTGTTCATATATCTTGTGGAGCTGAAGAAACTATCGTAATGGTGAAACGTTAGTCACAATAATTTATTGAAGTGTTCAAATGCTAGAAAGAGTGTTTGATTCATTAATTCCATTTTGAAATGGGTTCACATCAATTAACGGGCATAAGAATTCAAATTTTCCATTATAAGTGAAGGAGAAAATGTTTGTTACGGCAAATTCCGTAGAAATATTAATATTATAATTTATGATCATAATCTTAAGTAAATGTCGTATACCTGATGCTTTGGGTAGTACGGATTTGGATTTACCCGTAATACCCCAAATGACTAGTAATAAAAATAAGTAGCAATAAAATGTATATAACAAAATATCCTAAAGTAATTAAGATACCAAGAATTAGTCTGGTCACGTCTGCTGTACAGAGTGGGGTTAGTATCCCCCTCAATGACATGACCAGGGTGATTCCTATATAAAGAAAAAATATTATCTCAAAATTGTCTATCTTCCAACGTTTTTATATCAGTCTTGTATATATTTGTAAAGCTCCGGCAGAGAGCATTGATTAAATAAAATTATAAGGAACATACAGTTCTTTCATTAAGACAAAAAGTCAATACACTTAAACAAAGTCAGAAATATACAGTCCACTATTTATATCGAACATCTTGGTCCATCAAGACTGAGATTATACTTAACATTTTGGTCCAACGAACCGGATACAGTACTGGATACACCGGATATACCAGAAGCGGGACTCAAGGTGAACAGCGAATTGCAATTACACATAATTGTAATTCCACTTGGGTCGAATATACAGCCAACCTGTATAAAGGAAGAGAGAGAATTGTAATTCCCTCTTAGTGCAGGACATATAGAAAATTTGGGAGAAGAAAAAACAGTGAAATACAATCACATAGCATTGTAAGTTAAATTGTGCAGTGTTTAAAGTGTCGTCGCATTAGTGTAACATTCTGTGCGGAAATATTACAATTCAGATAGCAGTCAAGTGAAAAACCACAGCTTCAACCACACACAGCAGAGGACCAGCGTGGATATTATCAGGCTGCTACTAACCATTATTTACAAGGTAATCATTTTTTGGTTCACTTCCTTACATTTTCCGATAAATCATTTGAAATTCAAGCTATATCTTTGCACTTATTGAAGTATTTCAACTCATCAAAATGAATAAAGATATAATCACCAATTTAATTAAACAAAGAGGTAAATTTAAGGCCGAGCTCACACGTCTTAGAACAATCTTAAATTCTCCTCAACAAACTGATAAAGTTCAATTAAATGATAGACTTACAAATATTCAGAAATCATTTATTAGATTTCGTGAGATTCAATATGAAATTGAAGAGATTGATGATAGTGAATCTCGGCAGAATGAAGGATATGAAATAGAAGATCAATATTATCAACTAGTTGCGGATGTTAAACGAAAAATCGACAATTCAATTGATCAGACGACTAGAAATAAGCCAAGCTCAAGTTATAAAAATATACAAATGCCAAATATAACACTTCCAACATTTTCAGGTGCCAATTACTCAGATTGGTTTCCGTTTTATGAATCATTCAAATTGTTAGTTCATAATAATACAGAGTTGACTAATTTTCAAAAATATTATTACTTACAGTCAGCTCTGTCAGGCGATGCAAAAAAAATAATTCAGAATATAGAAATTTCGGAAACAAATTACGACGCAGCATTGAATCTACTTTATAAAAGATACAATAATGAAAAATTACTGATTCACAATCATGTTAAAAATATTTTCAATGTACCGATACTCACAAAAGAATCTTTTTCGAGTTTGCGTCAGTTCATAGATTCAATTAAATCAGATTTAAGCGCTCTTGAAATTCTTAAAGAACCCGTTAAACAATGGAGCAATTCTAATTTACCTATTGAGTTCAAAATTAAACGATATAACTTATAAAGAATGGGAATTTAGAAACATAAAATCAAATCAAAGTGGTATCGACGACTTCTTAGATTTCTTAGAAGAACGTTGCCAGATATTAGAAACCTTTGAACAAAAGAATACGGATTCCATAAGGCCGATTTGCGTAGATAAGGCAAAACCTTTCTCAAACAAGCAGGTACACAAACCTAACAGATCATTCCATTCATTTGTGGAATCTACGAAAAATCCCTGTGTATTCTGCAAAGGTAATCATAAATTATATGCCTGTACAGAATTCCTGAGTTTGGGTGATATTCAGAGATTAGAGCAGGCAAGAAAAATGAAATTATGTAGTTCTTGTTTACGAAATAATCACAAAACTGAAAACTGTCTTTCAAAATGTAAATGCAGAAAATGCGGGCGTAAACACAATACACTATTACATGTTAATAACCTTTTTGCTCGTAAAAAATTTGAGAAGACGCAATCAACCGACAAGGCATTCAACAATGAACTATCAGTTAATTCTACTTCTTCAAATTCAGAAAATAATTCGAATGACACCTTACACAGCAATCAATCAAATGATTCAATTGTTTCTACTAACGCAATAAACTATGATTCCCCACAACCACAAATATTTCTTTCAACTGCAATTGTTAAAATTTATGATAATCAAGGAATCGCGCATAAAGCGCGAGCGCTATTAGATTCTGGATCTATGTCCAATTTCATTAGTACTTCGTTATGTAATCGACTCAACTTAAGGTTAGAAGACATCAATGTTTCAGCCTTAGGAATTGGGAAATCTGAAATTCACTTGAACAAGCGAACACATGCGGAAATTGAATCAGAAAGCAGTGATTTCACTTCAAAATTAACATTTCTAGTTATTAATAAAATCACAAATTCGTTGCCCGTATCTTATGTACCTAAAGACCAGATCAAGATTCCTAAAAATATTATTCTAGCCGATGCAAAATTCAATGAACCCCATCCGGTAGATATATTGTTAGGAGTTCATACATTCTACGAAATTCTATGCTCTGAAGTGGTTAAGGTATCTGATAATCACCCTTTCTTCATAAAAACTAAGTTAGGTTGGATTGTCTCCGGGCAGCTTGCAGTTTTTAATAACTGTAACGATTCAAATTCAACATACGTAAATATTGCGTACAACGATAATCAATTGCACAATAGCATAGAACGTTTTTGGAAATTGGAAGAATTATTACCTGAACCTAAATATACAAGGGAGGAACAGGATTGTGAAAATCTTTTTTGTAATACCGTTACCCGCCATAATGACGGTAAATTTATAGTCACACTTCCTACGAGAAGTAATATTAACGAATTACCCAATAACGTGGATATCGCATTAAGACGATTTTATTCTCTCGAAACTAAATTGGAGAGGAATCAAGATTTAAAACAACAATATCAGTCATTTATGACCGAATACCAAGAATTAGGTCATATGTCTAAAATTCCTGATAACCAAATTGAATGCGTAAATCCAGTTTACTATTTACCCCATCATCCAGTTTTTAAAAAGTCCAGCTCCACTACCAAATTAAGAGTTGTTTTTGATGGTAGTTGCAAGACGTCATCAAACTACAGCTTAAATGATAACTTAAAGGTCGGTCCTGTTCTTCAGGACGATATATTTTCAATCTTATTGCGATTCAGAAGAAATCAGTACGTAATAAGCGCAGATATCGCTAAAATGTATCGACAGGTTTGGATAGAGCCAAGTCAAAGGAATCTACAACGAATTTTATGGCGCGAAGATCCAAGTAAACCATTAAGTCATTTTTGGTTAAATACTGTTACCTATGGCACTTCTTCTGCCAGTTTTTTATCCATACGCTGCCTTCAGCAAATAGCTCTAGAAAATAAAAATAAATATCCTGATACCTGTCATATAATCATGAACGATTTCTATGTCGATGATTTGCTAACTAGTATAGAAAGCATTGATAAAGTTAGAGAAACTATAAAGGACATATCACACATTTTGGGAAGTTATGGGCTTCAGCTTCGAAAGTGGGCTTCCAATCATAAGGACTCATTAAAAGGATTGGATACTGGTAGTGAAGTAATTGAACATCATTTCAATAAAGAGGACACGTTCAAAACATTAGGCATTTTGTGGGATAGTCAAAATGATTCATTTAAATATTCCGTTGATTTTCAGCATAATAAACAACCCACTAAAAGAAATGTTCTGTCATTAATCAGTCAAATCTTTGATCCTTTGGGACTTATAGGTCCAGTAACGATAATTGCTAAACTTATTATGCAAAAATTGTGGTTAGAAAAAATTGGTTGGGATGATAGAATTTCAAAAAATTTAATTTCTTCGTGGAATGATTTCTGTGATAGGCTTAAGTCATTGGAAGAATTAGCAGTAGTTCGCATCACACCCGCTAGACCATTTTTGTACTCGGGAGTCGATTATGCAGGACCATTTTTTATCAAATCATCACCTTTACGAAACGCAAGGCATTTGAAATGTTATATTTGTGTATTTGTTTGTATGTCAACAAAGGCTTGCCACTTAGAATTAGTATCAGAACTAACCACCAATGCGTTTTTGAATTGCTTGAAAAGGTTTATTTCTAGACGGGGAAAATGTAGAAAATTATATTCAGATAACGGTACAAATTTTGTTGGTGCATGCAGGGAATTAAAAAATATCGTTGACAATTTAAGGGAAAACAATGATGATATAGTAAATTACTTAGCTCAAGATGAAATTGAATGGTGTTTTATACCATCCAGATCACCGCATTTCGGCGGTCTTTGGGAAGCATGCGTAAAATCGTTAAAATATCATCTCAAAAGAGTCATTAATGACACAGCTCTCACCTTTGAGGAGTTGAATACATTGATAGTGCAGATAGAAGCTTGTCTTAACTCTCGTCCCCTATGCCCTTTATCCAATGATCCTAACGACCTAACCCCTTTAACTCCATCCCACTTCCTCATTGGTGAGCCATTAATTGCCTTACCTCAACGTAACTACGAAGATGTACAAATCAATCGCCTTGATAGATATCAACATCTGACTAAGATGCTACAACATTTTTGGAGAAGGTGGTCTAAGGAGTACCTACCCAGTTTGAACCCAAGAAATAAATGGCAACAATTGAAGGCACAAGACATAGAGCCTGGGGCGTTAGTACTAATCAAAGAAGATAATTTACCTCCATTAAAATGGTCACTGGGAAGAGTGATAGATACTCATCCAGGGCCGGACAACAGGGTTCGAGTTGTTAGTCTACGTGTTGGTAATAGCGTTACACGACGCGCGACGAACAGAATAGCAATACTGCCAATTAATTAATGAACCTTATTATCTTTCTTGAAAGCCAGGTCTTTCAAGCCCGGCGGTATGTTACGGCAAATTCCGTAGAAATATTAATATTATAATTTATGATCATAATCTTAAGTAAATGTCGTATACCTGATGCTTTGGGTAGTACGGATTTGGATTTACCCGTAATACCCCAAATGACTAGTAATAAAAATAAGTAGCAATAAAATGTATATAACAAAATATCCTAAAGTAATTAAGATACCAAGAATTAGTCTGGTCACGTCTGCTGTACAGAGTGGGGTTAGTATCCCCCTCAATGACATGACCAGGGTGATTCCTATATAAAGAAAAAATATTATCTCAAAATTGTCTATCTTCCAACGTTTTTATATCAGTCTTGTATATATATTTGTAAAGCTCCGGCAGAGAGCATTGATTAAATAAAATTATAAGGAACATACAGTTCTTTCATTAAGACAAAAAGTCAATACACTTAAACAAAGTCAGAAATATACAGTCCACTATTTATATCGAACATCTTGGTCCATCAAGACTGAGATTATACTCGGCAACAATATGCTGCATCAATAAAAACGAAGTTGAATCGCGTTGGAGAATTATAAAAAGTATTGTTTGAAAAAACAGTCTACTCACTGTTTCATAATACTGCTATCATGATCGTTCTCTACAGTACAATATAAAACTTGCAGAGTTGTGAATGCAGATGAAAATTTGATGTTTTCCCAGTGATGAATTATTTGCATTATATTTGAGGGGCAAATGAATTATAAATTGGTTAATAATGTGTAACGTAAGTGGTACTTCACTGTTTTGTGAATAGTACCTCATAAAAGCAAATAGTTTGGAGATATAACAATCAGAGATATCCTATTTTCCATACGATGGTCGAAATTGAAGAAGTACTGTTGATATGTAGAATAAAATTTGAATAATTGAGTCGTTATTTCGTTGTATTATTCATCTAATTTTTGGTTCATTTTGGTCACAATATCGGTTGAGTTCTAAATTTAAACCTTATAGTACACTCAGAAAATTGTTCCAGAAATACACACCAATAGAATTCGAAGTTTTTTATGTTAATATATCTTGATTCATAGTTAAATTCATAGTGAAGTCAAACTAAAAGATTATCGTGTAATCGAAACTGCATTTGAAGTAAAGAGTGTTCTCTAATTTTTTTTTAGAATTTGAATTCATATTCTTCATTTCTAATTCAGATGAAATGACTAGTTTGTAATGGCGGAGTCTATCAATTATTCATAGAAAAATTAATTTTTTAACAGGAATATACTCATTTAGGTATCTTGATTGGCCGCGCTTGGCTTCTTTCATATCATACGTGCTTCAGGCTCTGAATTTCTCGAAATATTTCATTTGCAGCAGATCAAACTCTATAACTCTGTTTGTTAACATTTCTTTACTGGATAAAAATGAATTCCGTTCATACTAAATCAGAAAAATGTGTCTGTAAAAAAATATCAGTCAGCTATGTCAGATTGTGACAGTCAATTACAGGAGTATGGGTTTGTGTTCCAGCAAAGGTAGTAAAATTGACCAATTACTACGGGTTCGTATAGAGTCATCCAAGGAGTGTTAGTGGTATTACGATTTTTCAATGTGCATATAACATGTGATATGTTATTACCAATATTAGGTTATTAGTTGATAGTTAAAAAAAAAGATAATTGTCTAATTTTCCATTTATATGGTTGTTAATACTGTTGATTTGTCAAAGTGTGTACACAAGCAATCTACTGGAAGAACAGTCGAAGCAAATAATTAGTGTAAACTTTGCGTATTTCATATTAAATTATGAGAAAATTTGAAGTATCGTTTTATTATAGTGTAAACTAAATAATTGCTCAGTGTAAAGGTTAGACGCAACGATTTTGCAGTGTAAATGTGCGATGTGACATTTAATTACCAATATTAGGCTAAGGTTGATATTGGAAACAAAAGTTAAATG
Organism: Henosepilachna vigintioctopunctata; assembly: GCA_030704895.1. NCBI lineage: Eukaryota > Metazoa > Arthropoda > Insecta > Coleoptera > Coccinellidae > Henosepilachna > Henosepilachna vigintioctopunctata. The sequence goes on from JARQZJ010000091.1 coordinate 11,453,280, forward strand.
TGTTATTATTTCCCATTGTAAATTTTAAACTAGTTTTGCTACTACTGTTGCTCTGTCAAAATGTGTAGACAAGGAAACTGATTAACAGAAGAAACTAAATAGTGTTAGCGGAAGGATGATTTAATATAAGATCTGATATGTGAATACCAATATTAGGCTATTACTGTTGCTGTGTCAATATACGCCAAGCAACACAGCTAGAAAAGGGTGATTTTTTGACATAAATCCTAGTTGCAAGCCGACTTTACCACCATGAGCAAGCCATTTCGGACATCATTTCTGATATGTTTTGGACACGAAAATACTGTTTTCTTATTTGTTATAAATATTTTAATCGAAAAATAACACTTGTTTTGGTTTTTTGCTTATAACTGAAAACGTAATCAAGTTATCGAAATATAATCAGAAAGATAAGTTGTAGGCAATTGAATAACGAAGCAAATCATGTTTCAAACGAGTCGATCGGATGATTGGACGCAGAGAAAATTGGGAAAAACCGTAAAATTTTGCATATTATGAAAAATTCATTAATCCATTATGCTCAACCTTTCGCAAAAAGTTAGTACATTACACATTTTTTACACATCCGAAAGATTGGTTCTATTGGATAATTAGTTTTAGCGTTATTGCTATTTCAATTTTTTCAAGTAGTATTTTGTAAAACAGCTGAATGCTCCATAGGTGGTCCGATTTCAATTATTAAACCGGATTTGAAAACTACAGAATCTACGCAACAAAACCTTCATTTTCATTGGTAACGGAAAAGTTTTGAAACTAGTGGAAAGCGCGGTGAAAGGTGAGTTCAAACCACCGAAAGTGCGATTTGAGTCGAGTAGTGGAGGTAACGATGAGCGCAGGAGAAGCACGCAGCGTGGCTCGGCCGCTCGGAATTTGTTCGTTACCATCTTGTAAGTGAACACTCACACGTTAAACACACGTTTCATAAATCCCAAGCGAACATAGGTAGCGTGCCTCTCCTACTCTCATCGTTCCCCTACTACTCGACTCAGATCGCACTTTCGGTGGTTTGGTGTGACTTTCGACCGCGTTTTCCACTAGTTTCACAGCTTTTCCGTTACCAATGAAAATATACGTTTTGAAGCACAGTTTTGTCAGTTTTCGAATCCGCTTTAAAGATTGAAATCGGACCACCTATGTAGCATCCAGCTATTTTACAAAATATGGCATGAAAAATTGAAATTACAAAAACGCAAAAACTAATTGTACAATCGCGCCAATCTTTCGGGTGTGAAAACTAGAAAATAACAACTAGATATAATGTACAAACTCTTTGTAGAGGTTGAGCTCTCCAACTTGAAAACTAACGGATTTATGAATTTTTCAAAATATGCCAAATTTTCCGGTATTTCCCAATTTTCTCCGCTTCTAATTATCCGACTCGTACAAAAAATAATTCCCTTCGTTATTCAATAACCTACAGCTTATTTATTCAATGTATTTCGCTAACGTGATTACTTTTTCACTTATGAGCAGAAAACCAAAAAGTGCTATCTTTTGGTTAAAAATATTTATAACAAATCAGGAAACTATATTTTCGTGTCCGAAACATATCAGAAATGATGTCCGAAATGGCTTGCTCATGGTGGTATAGTCTGCTTGGAACTGGGATTTATGTCATGAAAAAATACCTGTTGCTTGGCTTAATGGATGTACATAAGCAATTGAACAGAACAAAGAAGTTCTCTAAGTTTCGAAGTTGCAATGTGAAGAAAAGACGACAGAAGAGAAAGTTGTCTTCTATTGAAACTGTGGTGGTTCATTTTCATCTGATAGATACCATACCCATTTAAAAATATTAAACAGTAAGAAACTTCTCATAAATTCTTTAGTTATGGGTTGGGACAAATTCGATCTTATTCGTTTTTTATGTTGAATTACATCCCCAAGTTTGTGTAATCTACGAAATAACTGAAAACATTTTGGGTAAATTGTTTTTGGGCAAATAGTAGAAGACAAAAGAGCTGAATGAGCGATAGAAATTCGAATTCCAAATTGTTTCATTAAGAATTCCATCAAATAAAATCATTGAAGATTGAGTGAACTCGGTTACTAACTTCCGTAAGTAACCGAGTACTGAGGACATACATTGAATAAAATTTTCTCATATTTGTTCGAGGTTTGTATATCGTGCATGAAATTCTCTTTCTACAAGAATGTCATTGAGAAGAGCCTGAAGTTTAACACCAATTTTAAATTTTCTTGTTTGGATGAAAAAGGAGAGGAACTGAATTATTCAGAATATATAAAGCGAAAGTATGCGTGAAGAAAGAATAAAATTCTTGGTTTCGTTTGTTTATCAACCCTCCTCCGATATCAAGCGTAATCTGAATAAAACAGTGCATGCTTGCTCGTTCAGGGGATTTCAAAGGGCTGATTCAGAATAGAAATTCATAGTTACAGAGGGACAGATCTCAAATATTCGGCGGTTCACCTAAATCCGGATCTTTCACGGTCCCACACATTCACTTCCGTTTCAGAGCTTTGATTTTCTGAAATCGATTTTGGAACAAATCAGACCGTGATAAACTGATTATGGGTAGCAATTGAAATCCACTATCTTAGATGCTTCGAGGATCTCTTAACTACTTCGCTAATAAACAAGAATACCAATGTGCATATACACACATAAATAGATAAATATATATATATATATATATATATATATATATATATATATATATATATATATATATATATATATATATATATATATATATATATATATATATATATATATATATATATACATATATATATATATATATATATATATATATATATATATATATATATATTTCATTTCGAAAGTTTTTAGCAATAACAGGCTTTTTTTGATATGAAAAAGTTTATTTTTGTTGACGTTTCGTTGATATATTACAACTTTGTCAAAACGAATGAATTCATTAGTTTTGACAAAAACTAAGATTTCCGGATTGGGAAATTTGGAAACTGCTTTGCCCGTGAGGTGACTGTTTATCCTTCGAAGGATGCTCTAAGCCGAGACGTTGAAAAATATACAAATAGTATTTGATTTCTTCAATTTCATTTTAATTTTCTTCCGCATCCGCATCGAAGATTATTCATATATTCTTTAACGTCTCGGCTTAGAGCATACTTTGAAGGATAAATAGTCACTTCACGGGCAAAGCAGTTTCCAAATTTCCCAATCCGGAAAGACGCGTAGCCTCAAATGTTGCGACTTAATTCAGAGGTTGTCTGTTTTTCTTAGTTTTTCTTCTTATGTTTTTCACCTTCAGGTTTCTACAACTAGAACTTGGCTACGCCGTTCTGAGGACAGCCAATTAGCTCGAAACACGTGTAACGGCTGCTACATATCTGCGGGATATGCCGATAATCATCAATTTCATTTTAATTTTCATCCGTATCGAATATTGTTCATATATTTTTCAACGTCTCGGCTTAGAGCATCCTTTGAAGAATAAATAGTCATCTCACGGACACGGCAGTTTCCTAATTTCCCAATCCGGAAAGAGCAAACGCGTAGCCTAAAATGTTGCGACTTCCTTCAGAGGTAGTCTGTTTTTCTCAGTTTTTCACCTTGTGTTCTTCACCTCCAGGTTCCTACAAGTAGAGTTTGGCTACGCCGTTCTGAGGAGAGCCAATAAGCTCGAAACACGTGTCAACGGCTGCTATAAATCTCCGGGATATGCCGATAATCTTCAATATCATTTTAATTTTCTTTCGCGTCAAATATTATATATATATATATATATATATATATATATATATATATATATATATATATATATATATATATATATATATATATATATATATATATATATATATATATATATATATATATATATATATATATATATATATATATATATATATATATATATATATATATATATATATATATATATATATATATATATATATATATATATATATATATATATATATAAATATGTAATATTTCAGCAAAGATAAATATATCGGCGTTGAAAGAATAAACTTCAGTGTCGAATGGTCCAATTAGTCTTTCAGGGAAAATCTCAAACACATTTCCACAAGTCTATTATTTTCAGACGAAAGGCGATATAATCGTAGTAGTTTCAACATCATACATCACTTTCGAAAATCTTCTTGTAACACGACGTCACGTACCCATTATCCAGCAGAACTAAACAATGCGCCGTAAACTATTGAGCCTTCACATAATGGCCTTTCCGACATTTATCTAACAGTTTCTGAACTTTGATGCGGCCTCTGATATGTTTAATACCGTGGTGTTGAACAACGATGCTCTTTTGTCCACGATACTCAGATTCACCGGAACAGCACTGTACGAATATTTTTCACGAAGTGTATTTAAAACAAAAAATTTCAATTTCATTCGATATATATATATATATATATATATATATATATATATTGTATATATATATATATATATATATATATATATATATATATATATATATATATATATATATATATATATATATATATATATATATATATATATATATATATATATATATATATATATATATATATATATATATATATATATATAAATTATTGGTTAGCGGTCGTTATATTTTAATGTAAATGTGTTTTTAAGGGGAATTCGACCAATACTTTCACTGAATCACTCTGTATTCCTTACCAAGCTTTCGCAACAATTTATTGCTTCATCAGGGTTGCTATAAGATATTTGAGGTAAATACATTTTAAAAAGAACACTCAAAATACAATAAACTTACAGAACGTGAGTTGATATGTCACCATATTTCGACATTGAACAATAACACAGTTATAAAATCAACTTTACAAATTGATATTCTCTTGGACATTAATCAATAAATATAGCATTAATCGTATAGCACATTCAAATCTTTGATCTGGAATCATTCTTCTGTACGCGTTGCCAATTATATCACCGTTTATTCGGTATTGTACAGTTAAAGTCCTGTTCGTTTTATTCGGAGGAAACGAAAGAAAAACCACACAACAAACTAATCACTCAGCGTCACGATTGAAATTATACTGTTTCATTCATCGAGCGGACCATCATAATATTGTAAATGCGGATACGTTAATAAATATGTAGGTATATATATATATATATATATATATATATATATATATATATATATATATATATATATATATATATATACTACTCAAATTTTGTGTATCGGACTTTTTATTGATAGAATATCGTTCTCTATTTATATATATCATTTTTAATATCAGTCTTTTATTCAACTTCGACTTCCTGTCTAATATCACTACATTTTCCAAATCAATTTTATGATTTTTATCATTATTATTTTGTTTTAAAACACGGTGTGTATCCAGAATGGGATAAACTCAGTTTTAAGAGCAAAACCATAAAAATTTTGGAAAACGTCTTCGGCTGGATCCAAAATTTTATTTATAACACAAGAATTCCAGAAGACACTAGCATACTCTAGTTCTGATCGTATGAGAATATTTCATAGGAGCCCAATTAATTCAGATTGAGGCACCCATTTGGAATTTTTTTTCACAAAACCTAATGTTCAGTAAGAAATTGAAAAAATGTTATTCATGTGAGTAGCAAAGTTTGCGAAGTATGTGAAATCATAAATTTTGATCGTATATTGTGTATGTGAGATTCAAAGTTCGGATTCAATAATAATTCAATCTTGTTACCTCATCTGTATGAAAATTCAGGCATAAACATTGAAGGCTCTTATATTGAGCCTGCTATATAATACGGATATTTCAACCTTTACTCTAATTGAAATATTGAATTTAACGACAGCTGAGAATCAATGCCCGGAATTTATTAATTGTTCAATTCTTTTAACATATTTGCATCAGGCACTTCAACAATAGTTCAAAATTATTCGTTTTTTTTTTCGAAAACTGGTCGGAAGCCTACGTTACCAGATGTATTCTTAGTAGAAAGAAAAAAATCAAGTTGATACAATTCAAGGAAAGCAATCAAATATTTGAAGTAACTTTATATCATGTTTTGTGCGTTTTTCATATTATTCAACTTTGTGAAATGTGTTCAATATATTTTTTTGTTGAAATAAAATTTTATTTTATTTTTTGAGGTTGATATAGGTCTTCAGGAATTCAGTTCATTGTTTTTTCAATGACTAAACTAATAGATCCTGGATGTTGGTGTGCTCTTTGACAATTTACTTCTTATATTCATGTTGATAATTTTTTTCATTGGTCTCTTATCACGATTTCATTTTTTCAGTTATAATATTTCTCAAATACTCCTGAAAAATGCTACTAAATGTTAGCATTTCAATCTAATGGATTAGTTAGTACTTCTGACAAAAAGTGAACCACCAGAGTCTCTCTAGTGTGCATTTCTAGCGAGGAAGCGGTGAGAAACCAAGTTACTTGAACAATTTTTTGTTGAATTCAGTATATATTCGATTAATTAAAGCGCAGAAAATTGAAATGATATAACCAGTTTTGGGACTTATTAATAACAATATTTATTCAGCAATAGATGTTACAAAATATTTATATATATTCATATATACATTAACATTCGAAATATAATTAAAAATTATTTATTTGAGATGAATTTAGCTAATTTACGCTTAAATACCTTAGGGTAACTCTTTTTATGGATCTAAGCAATTCATTAAATGCATTGACTCCTTCATGAAATATAATATTTCTGGATTTAGAACGCTTACAGATATGCATGTAGAAATTATCGGCATTTCTTGTATTATAAGCGTGCACATATACGGACACATGTTACATTTTTTATTACTCTTTATAATGAAAGCAATTTGTTCTTGAATTTTGAATATGAATATATATGTAGCATAAAGTATTCTCTAATTAACTGACATTAGTTCTAAACAATTTAACATGCTTTCGATTCGAGCATACATATTACATGTCAAAATTGTCCTCATAGCCCCATTCTGTAATTTTTCTAGCTGCTGAGTTTTTCTTTGTTCAATCGAAATAAGAGAGTGGATCAATGTTCAAAGTGTGGCATTATTATGGACTTGAGGAACAATACCTCCACATATGTCGTCGTATTTCTTCCAATTCTTTCAGGAAAGTTGATTTTCTCGGAGATTTTAGGCGATCATCTATCTTATGGTTATTAGTATTATATCCTGCTTGGTTGAATATGGACCGAAAATGTTCTAAGGAATAGCTCTTCCTTGGTGTAGCAAATAGTAGTGTAGCAGTTATTCGGATACTATAAGGAGTCTATCGAAAAAGTAGGACTGAAACAAAATTCATTACAGAAGCTAATTCGAACCATATTCTCGCACGAAATGGTGAACAGAAAAGAAGTACCCAAAAACACCATATTCTTCAGTAAGTAATAGAAACATGAATGAAATCAGAAAAGCAAAACAAGGGGACAATAGGAATACTCAATGAATATTTTTCAGTGTTTGCGAAATGCAATTTAAGGATTTAATGACCAACAACCTTTCACATTCAAATGTGACTTCAAAGACTTTTGGTGGAAACCAACGAAGAGCCAAAAGCACTGTGGAGATAATGAAAAATAGAGAAAAGGAATATTTCAATGCAGTTAATATTATTCCCACGTTAATAAACGTGATTCCAAGACATGGGAATGTCAGGAAATGGCCACCAAAATCAAGCGATTTCACATATTTAGACTGCCTCTGTGAAATTTTCTTGAATTGGAGTATATACTCCTAGGTGAAAAATAGCGACTCTCAAAGCCAAGAGAACCCATGTTTTCAGTCAAATAAATCTTAATATATGAGCCAGGTGATGAAAAATCGGATGAGTGGCAATCAGCGAAGCCGTAGCGGATATTTGCACATTGTTATATTCTATTCGCTGTGGCCATTCAAACGAATGAAAAATTTTGATGTCCAACACACATGTTGTTTCATTTGAATGAAAAGATAGGAAGTGCTTAATGAATTACTCCAGAACACATTTAATGGAAAGACAAACAGCTTCTACAAAACGGAACGCTGAATAAAGTACATGGGTAGGAGAATATCGACAGAGAAAAACCAGGCTCATAAACACACGAAAATAAACAAATTTCAGAGTTCTTTGGAATACTGCATGGGACAGAGACGCTATAAAAATGAGTTCGTCAACGTTCAGTGAGGAAATCTTATGAAAGGAAGGCAATGCTTCTATTCAAACAATAAACGTAGATAAAAGCACCATGTTGGTTTATGCTGACTCTAGGCCTTTAGGACCTAGTGGGTTCAATTGCTCGCAGAAACATCTGATGAAGTTGATGGACGTGATGAAAGGATACGATTTCTCATCGAGGTGAGACATTTTCATATTGACTCTTCATTTGAAATATATTTAAGAATATATTCATGTTAAACTATGTTAACATGAATTTCTTATATATAGTTCAGTCGATATTAAAATGTTTGTTCAAGTTCATTTTATGTTTGAACCCCTCAAAATTTTGATATACTATTCGACAGAAAAATATTGTCAATGCTCGAACTAAACATTGGTTCAGATATTGTATTCACCATTTATCCATATATTACAATAAATTATATTATCATTGATATACATACATTTCATATCATAATGGACGAATATATAAGATTTTAAGACATATGTAGGCAACACTAGATCCGCTCTAAGATTTGGCCTGACTTTTGAAAAACCCAATTGCATTTATATCAATTATATATTATATATAATTATAATTTACATTCATAATACATTGGCATTTTTAAAACCCAATAAACCAAGTAGCTGAGATCAGATCATCAAAGAATGAGGCGGAAAACATTGAAGAATTTGATGTTGCCGCTTCACTGGCGGCGCAACAAAAGAATTTTTGCTCCGTATTATAGATACTATACTAGACGATTCGAAATCATTCCTTCATTTTGCTATTTTTTTTAGAGGTACAGAACTTTGAGTTGGCATTACTTTTGAAGATGGCGACCGATTTAACAGCTGAGAAGTGATTTATTCTCTGTTTGGTGCGCTTTATGGGCTGGTGGAATCATTGGTCCGTACTTCTTCAGAAACGATGATGACCAGAACGTTACAATCACTGGTGATCGGTATAGAGCCATGATTACTAACTTTTTCTTTCCTGAATTGAACAACCATGATGTCCAGGAGCTGTGGTTTCAACAAGACGGCGCAAAATGTCACACAGCTCGTGCCACAATCGATTTATTGAAAGACACGTTTGGTGACCTCCTAATTTCACGTTTTGGACCTGTGAATTGACCTCCACGATCTTATGATTTAACACCGCTAGACTACTTTCTGTGGGGCAATGTAAAGTCATTGGTCTATGCGGATAAGCCACAAACGCTTGACCATTTGGAAGACAATATCCGCCGTGTTATTGCCGATATACCGCCACAAATGTTGGAAAAAGTAGTCGAAAATTGGACGTCCAGATTGGACTACACCCGAGCCAGCCGTAACGGTCATATGCCAGAAATCATATTCAAAATGTAATGCCACAAGATTATCTTTCGAGTAAAAAAAATTCTTATCAATCGAATAATCCATCGTTGTTTTATTGCATTTTAAAATTTTATACATCTAAAAAAAACACCCTTTATAAGCGGGAGGATGGCCCGAAATTAAGTTCAGTTCTATTCGAGCTGCCGGGGTGATAACTTCGACAAGTGATATCCTAGTGAACCGTTAATTTGCTTTGGAGGCATCTCGAGCGCTTAATATTTATATTTTGTCATTAAGTTTCGAGCTAAAAAGTAATTCAAAATATCAGTTATTCCTTATCTATAATTCATATGGTTTCTCATGTTCAATTCTCTCTCGAAAAAACAAGGCGAAATAACTTTTAGTTCTTAACTGATTTTAATTAGAGAAATAATTGAAAGACTTGCGCAACTTTAAGCAACTGGATGCTGATACGACGAACAACAATTTTGAACTTTCTATTCAGACGTAAGCATAAGTAATAAGTGAAGTTGAAGGAAATTCTTGGGAAGAAAGTTTGTACCACATTCAAGTTTTTCGTCTGAAATCTTGCAATTAGACCATTTGGTGAATATTCCGCGAAATTTCATATTACAGCCATTCTGAAGCGTGAGTTTGTTGCGGTAAACATGGGTAAACTTCAAGAAGAGTTACGAGTCGATGAGTGAATATCCACATCGAAATTTGAAAGGAAAATTCTCTCAAGATGTTAATAATTCTAATAGGTGAAAATTGAATGATTTGATATAACGGAACTCGTTATCTAAATATCGAAATATTTCATATAAAACACACAAATGTGTTGACACAAATGTTGTCAACAAAAACAAAACCTATCACTTTCGAGAGAGAATATTATGTGAGTTCCAAAAATTCATAGAAATTGTTGAATGGAAATACCATACAATTGTTTCATCCTCATTGGGAATCTTCAGTGGCATGGATCCAAACAACAATGTTTTGATGGCCCTTCCAAACGTCCACTAGTCTCATCTTGAGAATGAGGAGAACATTCATTCGTGAACTAATTCCTTGAGCTCTATCTATCGAAAAAACGACATGTAGCAAAACGACTCTCGAGCATTCTAGATTCCTTTCTCGTGACAACATCAGTGTGAGGCTTTGTAGATATTTTATGCAAATACCTCAGAACTTTGTCTGTAGGTCTGTAAAAATGGTCACCTTCTTATCGCTCCAATTCACACCCTATCGGGTAATTCGATAACTAGATTCCAGATTTATATATATATATACATATATATGAAGTATATGCCATTCTCATCATATAGCAATAACATACCAGATGTGGGCAATCTCAATATCCCTGATGGAAGCCAAATACCTGCTACAAAAAGTGTTAATTATTTGGGAATCATTTTAGATGAAAACATGAAATGGGACAAGCATATCGAACAACTGGTCAGAAAGATGAGAGGTTTGCTTCACAAGTTCAGACATATGAGAAACTACTTAAATATCCCACATTTAAAGATATTGTATTATGCACTAATACAATCCCAAATCAATTATGGTATTATAGGCTGGGGTGGTGCGTACCAACACCACATTAAAAAACTAGAAGTTTTGCAAAAATGGGTATTAAGAATTATTTATGGAAAACCAATCACCTTTTCTAGTGAAGAGCTGTATACCATATCCAATGTCTTTCATATATCGCAATTATTTGCTCAACAGATTTTAATGCGTATATTCTGGGGAAAGTTGACATTGATACCTTCACGGCACATCTATGGAACTAGATATAAGATCGATAATTTCGTGAAACCAAGAGCAGAAAAAAGTATAGGACAAAGAACTTTCAGTTACTTGGCTCCGAGATTGTATGGCCTTGTTCCCCAGGAAATTAGAACAGTTCGTTATTTGTATGCCTACAGAAAACACATCCAAGGGTGGATTTTCGATAGGGGAAGGAAGTTCTTCATGGAGTTGATGGATTGCTGACTGACATGGGGAAATCAGCAGAATGAATTATGAGGAATATGTATATTTGTGTGTATGTATATATATATATATATATATATATATATATATATATATATATATATATATATATATATATATATATATATATATATATATATATATATATATATATATATGTGTGACAACTTCACCGCTGAATTAGTTCATTTTGGATGACCAATTGTGACGATTCTACCTGATTATGAGACGATTTACTCGATTGAGACGACACTACCTGATATGAGACAGTATCCACATATTTAGACTGAACACCTATTGCGACATTTCAAGATTGATAATTATTAGTGCTGAAATATAATAATAATAGTTCTAGATAACTTAAGCAAAGAATTTAATTCAATTTAGTTGAATATCGCGTACAGACTTCATTCAAGTCTCTGCGATTATGTTAATTCGCGAATGTTAGGATATGAATGATTTTGTTAATTTTGTTTGAATTTGTTTGATGCGAATAAACTTATATTATTATTATATATATATATATATATATATATATATATATATATATATATATATATATATATATATATATATATATATATATATATATATATATATATATATATATATATATATATATATATATATATATATATATATATATATATATATATATATATATATATATATATATATATATATATATATATATATATATATATATATATATATATATATATATATATATATATATATATATATATATATATATATATATATATATATATATATATATATATATATATATGGTCCTTTCCATAAAACATTCGATGATATACACGACTTCAAAAATTACTTAACGACTACAAGTATATTAACAGACAATGAGAGACGGTTAAACACAATATTTTTCACGACTTCTTGGTAAGGAATGAAATGATAAATTCTTCAACTCTCAAACAAACGATGGAGAAATTTCAGAGGTTGATTGCTTTGAAATCTGCCAAGAAATTTCATGTTTTCAATTTAGAGTCAGGGAAAATTAGAGGGATGTTTCATTTTCATGTATTGTAAACTGGCATTTCAACGAAATAACTTCATGTTAATTTATATCATTGAACTAGGTACATGTTGTGTATGTTGAACGAATAATCCACTATAACTAGGTACCTGAAGAGATGTTTCTTGGAAATAGCAAGTACTGCACATATCTCGAGTATATCTTTCAGGTTAGGTCGGTAACAGGAAAGCATGTTTTTGTTTGGGAACATATTTTAGTGTACACTGCCCCAAGGTTTATAAGGTCTACACAACGTAGAATGTTGCTGGTTTTTTTGCTGCGCTTAATTTCATGCACTTCAAGGTTTCATCGTTAGTTATACCTCGATTGACAACTATGAATTTATTGAGCACCTTGTTTTCTAATTCTAATTATTTCTGAGTGTACTTATGTTCAAATTATTTTGCAATTGTACTTACTATTTCGACGTAAATACTTCGTTTTCAACAGTAATTATTTTTGTAGTCTTCAAGTTCTGTAGTCAATAACCCAATTATTAGATACTATTGTTGAACGAATATGGCCGACTGTTAACGATTTCGTCCATAAATTCATCTAATGATAGCTGTAACTTATAATAACTCCAAATAATAATTCTTTCATTCGAATATAATTGAAAAATGTGATTCGAAATACTAATTCCAGCTATTCAGTTTGTTCATTTAAGTTGATAGTTAAAAGCAATTCAACGTGAAACTATCCCAATGTCCAGAGTTCACCAGCGATAAAAAAACAGTTAAACGACGCATAAAATATTGTTTGATATCATCGAACTCACTTTGAATTTCGATACAACTGGATGTTGAGTTGTAGGTCCCCAGTTGTAGGTTGATTCGTTAATTTTTTTATTGTGTTCGGAACAATAATTAAAGGGTGGTATCACTTATTTGACCGTTGAAAATTGGTGAGATATCCCTATGTACAAAATAACAGCCATTTTGTATAATTTATAGATGAGTGAAATTTTGAATTTCAACCGATGAAACTTTTTATTCGTTAGTTATTACTCTGCTTCGATTTTCAGACTGATAATGAAAACAATTTTCAGATACAAAGTAATATGAGTTTCGTGCAAGTATAGTTTATCAATTTCGTCACATTATCACTTTAATACCATTATCACATTCAAAGTTAAAAAATGCTCATATCCATTTACATGAGTATTCACCATGTTTTACCGTCGTGCGCTACGGAAATATTGTATATATATATATTAGACTGATTCAAAAAAACCGACTATTTTCTTTTTCTTTTTAATATTGAAAATATTGTCAGAAATGACCAAAAAAAAATCCTGTGAAAGTTAGAGCTTTGAATATTTATATAAAGAGGTGCCGAGTGGAAAATTTCAATTTCCCATTTAATTAACGTGGGAAAATTTTTTTTCTTACTTTGGAATTTTGTAACTCTTTAACAAGTCATCGGATTGGTTAAGTCAGAACATATTCTTGTAGAGAATTGAACGCTCTACAAAAAAGGTCTCCTATAATTTTTTGATATATTCACTTTTTCAAAAGTTATTCAACGCTTAAGATGAATTGATTCAAAATTTTTACATTTTTCTAATTTTGCGACGCAACCATCAACTTTATGAGAAAATTTAATAGGACTTTTTTGTAGAACATTCCATTTCCTATAACTTATTTCTCAAAAAATTGAAATTTTGTTTACAGATTGTAAGTTATTTGCAAAAACCAAAAATTTTTTTATAAAGTTGTCATTTTTATTCTTAAAATTAATTATCATATTAAACAAATAAAGTTTCAACCTAACAATTAAATGTTTATTATAATTTAATCAATAAATGGAAAAGCTTTTTTTTATAACAAATAATGCCGATTTATGTTATTCGATTTTTGAAATCATTTTCAAGGTCAAGACTAACAATTTGTTTAAATAAAATATAATTTATTTGTGTTATATTATGATTGCAAATATTAACTGTCGGAAAGGAAAGTAAGTTAAGGCAAGGAAATTTGAAGTAAAAAAAGATAATTTAAATGCAATATTAGACAAAGATATGAGTGACTTTGTGTCGATAGATTCTCTATCTATTTTCAAAGATTTTGATTTGCCTTACGACTTCATTGAGAAAGATGTTAATTCTTGGGCTAGTGATGGAAGTTTTAAAGAGTGTGTGGAATTTTTTACAAAATTAACAGTGGTGAATGATGTGGCGGAGCGTGGTGTAGCATTAATTGAAAAATACAATAAGTGTTTCACTGAAAATGAAGAGCAATTACAATACTTATTGCTAGTTATTAGTGAATACAGAAAAAAATTGCCCAATTGCAATAGAAATTTTTTAGTGTAACGATATAAATTGATTTTATTATAATAAACATTCAATTGTTAGGTTAAAACTTTATTTGTTTAATATGATAATTAATTTTAAGAATAAAAATGACAACTCTATAAAAAAATTTTTGGTTTTTTGCAAATAACTTACAATCTGTAAACAAAATTTTAATTTTTTGAGAGATAAGTTATAGGAAATCGAATGTTCTACAAAAAAGTCCTATTAAATTTTCTCATAAAGTTGATGGTTGCGTCGGAAAATTAGAAAATTCATCTTTAGCGTTGAATAACTTTTGAAAAAGTGAATATATCAAAAAATTATAAGTGACCTTTTTTGTAGAGCGTTCAATTCTCTACAAGAATATGTTCTGACTTAACCAATCCGATGACTTGTTAAAGAGTTACAAAATTCCAAAGTAAGAAAAAAAATTTTTCCCACGTTAATTGAATGGGAAATTGAAATTTTCCACTCGGCACCTCTTTATATTAATATTAAAAGCTCTAACTTTCACAGGATTTTTTTTTCGTCATTTCTGACAATATTTTCAATATTAAAAAGAAAAACAAAAATAGTCGGTTTTTTTGAATCAGTCTATATATATATATATATATATATATATATATATATATATATATATATATATATATATATATATATATATATATATATATATATAGAGGAAAAAAATTCACTACACAAAAATAATCCTGTAGTTCTCGTGCTATATTATCGCACTTGTAGATAGATATTCACTATCAAAGTATACTATAACTTTCTTTGGATAATTTTTTGACAAATTATTCAAAAGAACATTATAGCCGAGCTGGCTATGTGAAACATGATCAATGCTATGTCTCAATTGTCCTTCCAGGGATAAATGTTACAGAATTTTGAAATCGATGCCAACATTTATTGAAAGCGTGAGATAGTCACTGTTTCGTACTACAAGGTACTTATCAAACACACCATGTTGAACAAATGAAAGGCAACGATTACAATCCTCACTTACCCTTTCACTGGTTGTAAGACAGAAATAAAGAGTAAGTCGTATGAATATATAACGCATAGATTAATATACATATCAAATCTTAGAAGTATTGAAATTTTAAGCCACCTGAATTATTATCGATTGAATGAACAACGTGCTATTAATCAGGAATTTTGTATCATTGTGTTGGCAATGAACATCGGATTAAATCCCCGATGACAGATGGAGAATATTGACATAAATACCACTGATACTTGTTAACTTGATTGATATTTTCGACTATCTATACTTCGACTTGATTTATATTTACTTGATTGATACTTGATTGATGATACTTGTTTTTGGCCAAAGTTTGGCCCCTTAATTAAAGAATATTAGCAATTTTTCCCTTTCGCGTCAAGTTTTTAAACTACAAGATACCCTCTCTTTTACCTAAAAGTCATACAAAATGGGCATACAGAGAAAAATGAAGTGGTACTTACCAAACATATTAGAATATTTTATTTATACAAAGGTTATTATAATATTAAAAGTTAAATTATGTTGATAAAAAAAATAAATGAGGATATTAGGGCAAAAATTTTTATATTGTATTGAATTTAACACTTGGCTGGATTTTCAGCGAATATATCTGATCACGATATATATAATCGTGAAACATTAAAAGTGTTCAATCTCATTTAATATTTAATTATGTTTCACCAAGAGTTGAGCGAGAATTCAATTTCAATCAGTAAAAATGTTCGCTTATATTTTTTCCTAGAATGTTCAATCGGGGGACATTCTTTCTTGATGCTTTAACTGGAGTCAGTCATCATACTGACATCCCATCTTCCTTGATACCTTCCCTCCATGACTTTCGAATCTTGGTGGAAACGCTCATCCTGTTTATCACTAACACCGCCACGATTTTCTGGAAAGTTGGCAAGATGGATGGCTATGTAAGAAATGCAGATTGA